>JAPMUY010003657.1:45000-262500 GCA_026901105.3 Galaxias olidus
CAGGAAACATCACATTAGCTGATAACTCTCTCCCGGAGAAAAATAATATCACCGTTGGCCCCTACGGTGACCTTACAGGGGAGGTGAGAACAATGTGTCTGACGGAGGCGGCCATGACGGAGTGTGACAGCCGCCCCGCTTCCGTTATTGCACACAGACCTCTTTCCTCTTTCATGTGACAGTCATAGGTATTAACAATAAATGTGCTTTTTTTAGAGGGCGGGGGGGAGGGGGGTTTTTGGAATCCACAAGGTCTTGGGGTTGCACGGTTCTTTGAGCCTGGCACACACAAAGCCCCCGCCTCCTGTCCTTAGCCTTTGACTCCGTCTGGCGGCGACAACAATGCGCGGGGCTCTGCCGGGCGTCGTCCTGTAGTCGATCTGCTGGCGGCCCGATACAGCAACGCTGATGGATAGGTTTAATCAGCCGGGGCCCAAGGATCAAGACCATAGGAGACATAAATCAAAACCTGCGTTTTATCAGTGTCACGGGGGTCCCTCTCCCGGCTTCCTCCGTGCCCCCGGAGCAGACAATGGCGCCGGCCGTAAGAGACGCAGCGTAGCTGGTGACTGAGACACGGGCTGGTTACGGACGCGTCGTTCACGGCCCCCCGGCGAGCAGCGCGGCCCGGCTACTCCGTGTGCATCTGATCAAATCCACATCAAGGAATTTGACTGACAAGAGCGTTCAGCCGCGACAGTCTCGGCTCGCCCTTTCAAGAAGACAGCTACACGTGTTCCGCCCAACGAGAGACAAATGAGTTTCCTCCTCCTCCTCCTCGTTTTGGGGCGAGACGCGCGCGAGCTCTCATCGGGGCGGGGGCCCGACTGACGTGCGCGTCGTCAGCGGGCGAGCGAGCCCATATTGACTGATACAGTCAGGGAGACACACATTGTTAGGCCTATTAGCGGTGGCGGAGACATCGGCGCACGGCCCCAAACAAGCGCAGGGGGGGGGAAATCCGCGTTGCCTCTGCTCACGTTTCCCGTCGGCAAGTGGCCCGCTTCGCGCACGCGGCGCCAAGATTCAAATTAGAAAAAGGCGTGCGAGGGTGGGGGAGGGGTTGGAAAACGGGCGCCGTTCCCATTGGCTCCGTTTGCACTGCGGCACGATAAGCCACGTCCATTGAGCTCCGGTAAAGACGCTCCGTGTGTTGTGCGAGGTAGCCATTAGGAGCTGGGGCGTCTCCATTTCGAGAGCTCTCTGATCATTACAACCACCATCTGCAATACACGCTCAGCCCTAATCTGCACAAGCCCCTCCACAGCTGACTCCTCGGCTAGCGTGCACACTTCACAGTTCCCCTGCGTGCGTGTGTGTTTGTGTGTGTGTGCGTGTGTGTGTGTGTGTGCGTGCACGTGTTTGTTGTGGAGCGCAGCTGTGCTCTCGTCATGCCGCGCGCTTCAGGGTTGACGCGTATTATTCCGGCCCACTTGACCGGTGCTCAGAGACGGGGAGGCCAGCTATCCTGCTACAAACACACACACACGGGGAGGGGACGACCCCTTCAGCTGACCCGCGCCAACCCCCCCCCCCCCCCCTCCCTCCCTACTGAGCGCTCTCACCCAGCCCCACGCTGCCAGAACTGCCGCCCTTCAAAGGCCCATCACGGAGTGCACGTCTAATGGAGGGAGGCGGCCGGCTAAAGCCTCGGCCAGCAGGCTGCTTTGAAGCCACCTCCACAGACCTACAAGCAGCAGGGCCGCTCATTTCCCGTCCCCGCTTCCCGGCTGGCTGCCGCTCCTCCATTGTGAGAGCGAGAGAGAGAGAGAGAGAAAGAAAGAATGAGCGAGAAAGCGAGAGCATGCGCGCCCACAAGCCGGCTCTATTTGGTGACTCCATCTGAGAGCGGCTTTGAGGATCACGCCACTCCACTCCGGCGCGGGGGCCACTCGTCCACCGCAGGAAATGAGACTGAGGCCGGGGGCCGGGCGGCTGACGCAGCAGCCAGTTCCCCTACACACACACACACACACACACACACACACACGCTCGCTTGCTCGCTCGCGCGCTGAATTTATTCATACATTCATGTATATTTCAGGTGTGGAATTAAACCCCGCGCCATAATGCACACGCCACGGTTTGACTCCCTGCTTCCTTGAAATGCTACAATCAGAAACGTATAAATAAATCAGGCCATGCTCGAGAAAAAAAAAATAAACACTTGGAAAAAAAAAAAAAAAAAAAGGAGCAACCCACAAACGCCGATGCACGCGGCTGGGCCAGGGAGGAAGAAAGAGGTATTCACTGAGGTTTGTCTGCAAAAGAGAGCGCTTTCATCTGCCAGACAGGAGAGGAGAGGAGGGACGAGGTGCAGGTTTGGCCTGTCATGTTTCACGGTGGGGGGGGGACTCGGAGAGACGCGAGGAGAATGCCGGAAAACAGCCCAACTTTTTCTGTGTGTGCCGAGGAAGTGCCTCGAGACAGCAGGAAAAAAAAAGATTAAAAAAAACGCTGTTTAAAAGTGCCACAAACACTTTAACCAACAACCAGCCATCTCGAGAGTGGCATGACGTACGCTGGGCCTGAAGGGTGAATTGCACATTGTCAGCCCGTGAGCCTCTGGCAAACGCAGTCCCTCAAGTGTTCTCCATGAAACAACAGCTCAGAAAGAGAGAGAGAGAGAGAGTGACAGAGAGACAGAGATAGAGAGAGAGAAACAGAGAGAGAGAGAGAGAGAGACGAGAGACGAGAGGGTTAGGATATTATGTTTGCTTTAGTAAACCTTCGCTCCCATATTCAACACGGGAGAGATGAGACGCTTCCACGGCCCCCTCGCATCACGGGGGAGAATAAACACGGCGCCTAACGCGGAACATGTGTGTCCGAGATGAAACGGCCGGCCTCACAGGAGCGGGATGAAATATAGGCCCGCGTCCCACAGACTTCCAATCACCACCGTAAGACCCGGCTAGAGCAGAGTGGAAACAGCAGACCCCCGACAGGCTAGTGCACACGCACACACACACACACACACTCACACACTCTTTCACACACACATACGCTGCCAATATGGCCGTTCTGGAGCGTATCCCCCCCGTTCATGTGCAGGCCAGAGTCTGACAGTGACATCTCCATTCACCCTGGAATGCTCTTTCTCTTTCAATCACACACACACACACACACACACACACACACACACACACACACACACACACACACACACACACACAAAGGAGGAGGAGCGTTGCGCGGCATAAAAGGCCTTTCTCCCTGCAGTGGATCGCTGTTGGATTTAGCCCGGGCATTATGGCAGATTAGACTACAGAGTGTTTTAATATCTGATGTCATAGTGGGCTTCATGCCGTCTGACGGCCTGTGGAATTCCAACCTGGTGGCGGCCGCGCTTCCCTCCCAAAACAAATGTTGCGGGAAGCCGGGCCGGTGGTGATTGATGGCCGCTTCCCATTGTATCTGGCTGGTAAGGCTCCTTTGGAAGAGGAGTTAGAGGGCAGACAAAAAAAAAAGAAAAGCCATGGAAATCGCTTTACATCTGACTCCATCAATCAAGTCGGCAATCAAAGTAACTCGATTAGGAGACAGCGATCCCGCTGGTTTACGCGGCCTAATCCCACAGCCAGGAGACAAACTCAATTTACAGACATCGAAACAATCCGCTCACAATAGAACGAAACACAATTTTAGGCTCCGGCCTGCTTTTCCATTACTTATATTTGGTAAATTGAAGGGGGCGGGGGGGGGCCAGAGGAAATATTTATCCTCTTATTTATTTAAAATAGACAGCGCTGCGAAAGTAAGCAAGACTTAAATGCGTAACCCAAAGCTCGCCGGACCCACAAAACAAATTTGTAAGTAGTTCAGGAAAGGAGGAATGACTTAATTGCCAGACACAGGAACTCCTGAAATGCTTTTATGGATCTGATAAATGGCCTCGCACACAAGCGGCATGGGGAGAGGGAGAGAGCGGGAGAGGGGAGGCCGGTGAATACGTGCGTAATTGTCTTTTTTTCTCCCGTTTCCGAGGTGTGAAAGGGAATGCGGGGCTGTGCTGGGGCGTCCCAGAGAGAGGCGATTGAAGCGTCAGTCACAGCTGCCACACACTGCCCCGCGCGGAGCGTATCCCAGCCTGCCCCTGGGCGGGCGGAGGGCTGAGGCTGGGCTGGGAACAGCGGGTGTCCCAGCAGCCTTTTCTTCCCTCTCCTCTCACCAGCGGACGGGGGACTGGCTCATGCTGAGAGTTTGCTTAGAAAAGCCTGAGCCAAAACTTGGCAGAATGGGTTAACGGAGGCGAACATACTCACACACACACACACACACACACACACAGCTTTTTGGGCTGTCTGTCCTGCCCACTATGAATGTGGTGGGAAAAAAATACGGACAAAAAAAAACTCCTCTGATAAATCAAATCTCCAGCTCTCATTTCATACACACACACACACACACACACACACTAACTGCTGGCGGAACATGCGATCTGAATTCCTTTGACCAGATTACTGCAGAAATGAGTGGTTTTTCCCTCTGTACCCCCAGGAGTCCAATAGTAGTAAAGTCCTGTGGATTATGGCGCTGGGGCCGTTTCCATGCAGAACCTAATGGTCTCCGTGTCCCACTTTGGAGGCCGGGGTTGGATTGTGACGCTCCGTAATTAATACAGAGACTAGTCAGGACGCACCCATCTGCTGCACTGACACACATCCAGGGGGTCTCCCCCGAGAGGAAGAGGATCCAGCCATGAAATCTTCCTCCTTCATTCTCTTACTCTGCTATTCTGCCACTTCACTCTGTCACTGCCCTCCATCACGCTTTTTAATCTATTCAGAGCGCTGCATAGAGAATTAGATTAGAGCTTCATTATCACTCACAACAGCTTCGCACAGTACAAAGAAAGCAGCCTGTTCAACTCTTAGCGAGTTCTTCTGATATTTAGAAAGTGTGTGCGCGTTTTAATGATTTGCCATGTTAACAAGTAACTTGCCTACGTGTAGTCTATGGAACGACAAATGAAACCCTCGGCTTTTTAACCACTCACGCTGTTACACAGTCACTGAACTGTGATAAAATGAATCACGCATGGGGCTAACAAGCCGCACTCAGATAGGAGAAAAACTGGGTGTGCTGTACTTTGTTGGCTTTTAGATAGTCGAAACCATGACCACAGCGAGATAAAGTTTATATCAATCTCATCGTAAATGTCTACAGATTCCACTGCATACATTTGTTTGTTTCTTTTTTAGTAGGAGCAAGGCACATCGATACTGCACTAAGATAAGGGTCTTTGTTTGATTTGATCATGCTAGCAATAAGAAAGAAATATGTAAACCACCGGAGTATAAGATAAATATTTTTCCTCTGGCTAGCTGGTATCACAATCGATGCTATACCGTTGATAGTTGACAGAACTAGCCATTAGTATTCAACCTCAGTTAAACCAAAAGAAACCTGTTGCCAATGAGATGCCCTTGAAATGGATAGCTAGATTAGTTTCGTAAAACTAGTTTGTATGATCCCTCGCACGGTGAGACTGCCGTGCAGACTTGGGCTTAGTGGGAAGGTAACCTTGTGATTTTGGAACACTTCCGGCTATCTGACAAAACTTACAAAAAGCCCTCTAGTTCATCAGCACAACACTTTCACCAGACATGGTAGACATCTTGTTCAATAAATGTCCTAAGTTTCACAACTCCTTTATTGGAAATTATTCTATTCATAAATGTATTTCTGCCAACACAACAAATATGCACACCTTAAGAAATGACAAGGTTTTAAATAATACTACACACTTGCATGACACTAAAACTTCTTCAGTTAAAGAAGTCAGCCGTTTAAAATTGACAACTTATTAATTTATAACAATTGCTGTTCCCTTAAAGTTTAAACTATTTTGCTTATTTTTGCATCCCTTCCAAAACTGTTCCATTATTTATGAACAGTCCATGTTGTACTAAAACATTTATTTTTGGGGGATGTAAGCACAACAGTGATTTGGAGAGAAAAAGTGAAGTCGCTGTTGGATGAATGCTTGTTGACTGCGGCTAAAGTCTCCTCTGACTCGAGAGAGCGGCCCGCCAAGGTTTGGGTTAGCTCACATCCTGTTCCTCCTCGGATCCTAGAGGCCGGGCTTCACAACAGGGCTACTGTGAGAAAGAGTTAAGTCTCTGAGGTCAGTTCCGAGGCGGAGGGTACCAGTCCTTTCCTCTAGCCGCCGAAGCGGTAATGGTTTTAGAGATGGCTGTCACAGCGATCCGTTCCGTTGTCCAACTCCTCCACTGATCTCAGTCCCCCCTTAGCCTTTCAAATCGCTCAACTTCTCTTTCTCTTTTTCCCTTGTCCCCCCCAGCCCCCCCCTCGCTTTCTACTTTGCACGGACACATGGAAGTAATCTGGGAGCTCGGGGCTGAGCTGAAAGGATGTGCGGTTGAGTCCTCGGCCGAGTTTCAACAATCTAAAGTGGCTACCTAGCCTTAGTCTTTGCCTAATCCCTGCTTTACGGTATGTGCTTATTTAAAATGAATTGAAAGTGTGAACACAAATCCCTCCTGGAATTCAGTTTTAATATGTGCACGTCCCTGAAATATCTATCTTTGTAGACAATTGCGTTGGAATGAGAGTGGATCTGAGGAGGGTTCTTCAGACTGCGAGGAGGGTTCCAGCCTGTGCCTCTGGTTGGCAGGGCTGGTGTTGATGGCTGCTTCCTGGTTGCTGGCTGCCAGGCCCCTGGCTAATGAAGCCGAGGGCTAAGCGCCTGTAAGGACGCCACTGTTCCACAGGCCTCAACACTTTCCCTGGGAGCCACTGGCACACGCCTAACACTTCCCTAACGCTCACCACGGGCAGACAAAGAAGCCTTAACACACCGAGCAACGCAAGGAACAAAAACGCAGGCATACTCGTTCACACACACCCACATATGTACACGTATACACACACACACACACACACACACACCGTTGTTCAAACACAAAACTTATTTGTTTTTCCTCTTATCTATTAAATAATCATTTGCAATTGCTGGCTTTCACTGCGTGATGACTAATGATTCTTCATGGCAACAGTCAATAGTTTCATTTTATTTGCAAAGTACAATTCTCTTTTCCTGCTTAGTGGAATCTATAATCACAATAAAGCAACAAGAGCCGGGCCCTCGATGATGTGGCAACCCAGTGGGTATATAAACCAGGTCCATCTGGAGTGAGACTATGGAAAAACTACAAATCCCTCCAAAACTTTCTTACTAGCATACTAACCCCTTCTGAGCCCAGGTGTTTCATATGACCACACCAAGAATCTGCCCGCCCGCACCCCCACCGGTTACTGTACACGCATAGCAAACGTTAGCCCAGCTGTCTTCTATAGGAAGACACAGGCTGACTTTACAGCACCAAAGGCCAGTTGCTCCCCACAAGTGGCCCTGATTGGCTGGCTCTCTCTCTCTCTCTCCCCCTCTCTCTCCCTCTTCCCCCCCCCTCCCAGTACTTCTCTCACTCTTTCGCTCTTTCTTTTTCCTCCCACCCTCTCTGAGCCTGGCTCAGGCTCTAAGTCCTCTTCGTGTGTAATGAGATCTCTATCAGATGGAAACATGATCAGAGTCAAGAGGGGGAGGGGGCAGGGGGGTTAGCGAGGAGGGGGGGGGGGGGGGGTTGGTGGGCACAGAAGGGCGTGGGGCCGCAGTGAAACAAAAACAGCCCTCTGACCTGCTCGGCAGCGTCCTGTTCTACAGCCGGCAGACAGAGGAGTGTACCCTTGGCGAGGTGCTCGGGGCTGGGAGTCGGCGGCTTACGCCGAGCCTCCAGAACAAGTCTGACCGGCTCTGGCAGTTGGGTGACCCCCCCCCCCTCCCCCACGTATTGACTTCACCACAGTAATTAAAGGTTAACATCATTCTATGAACCCAGCTTATCACCACTAACAGTAATCAACCATGCAGAAATTTGAATGTATCCGCAGGGAATGAGGAACAGGGGGAAAAGCTTGGCATAGAAGGACTATGAGCCAACTAACATTAACAATGCTGGGTTTTTAGATACAAATGTTGAAATAGTTGCCAGCAAGAAAAGGCGTTATATTTTATTCTTTAAAAAAAAAAAAGTTTTTCAGTCTTGCTTATCGTGCCTTTAATCACTCTAAAAAAAGTTCATTTTGTACTTGCTGCTTAGGGAAAAAAAGCTATAAATAATTTCTTCTTAACAAGAACACTGCAATTTACTCTTTAACTTCTTTGGTTTGCAGCTAGAGTAGAATGCAGCAGCAGGCCTTTTAAAACAAAATTACGCAAGTAGATTTTAGAATAGATTTAGACCACTGACTATTGCCTTAGTTTGCATTGCATATCATACCATCTGAACATGCCTGCAGCCTAAAGTCCTCCAACAAAGTACGGCGCAATGTCCTCAATTCTACACTGAAAACAGATGGTGATAGGGACTTTGCCGTAAGAAACTTTTAACATTGGAATAGTCTTTACACGACTACTAGACCAGAAGCCTAATCTTCTTTAATATTCATTTTACAAAATTAATCCTATAAAAAGGCATTTATTGTAAATTCTTTGTTATTTTCAAAGCCAATAAAAATACGGACAGTTGATATAACAACATTTAACATTTGGGGAGAAACATTATATAGTTATATTAATTATGCTCTATTACTATGCAAATAATTAGCACTCATTATCTTACAGTTATTTTAAAAGGAGCTAAACAAGGAATTTTAACCCTTGTATGAAATAAAGAATATTTAAAAATTATTATTTCATTATTTAATGACACAGTTACGTAAGATGCATTTTTCTAAATTTAACAAACCATATTCTAATTAAGTTTCATTCCAAATGTAGAGTTAAGAGTTGCTAAAACAGTAGGTGTCACTTTTAACAGGTCTATATTATCTATTTATTTTTAACTACGGTTTAATTGTTTTAAAAACACAGTGAACTAAAAGAATAACGTTATATAAATACATGTATCTTGTTATTATGCACAGCATACAAGAGTAGGTGCCACTTTTGACAGGTCTATATTATCTATTTATTTACTTTGAACTGTTTTTGAATTGTTTTAAAAACACAGTGAAATATATGAATAGCATATTATAAATACAGGTTTACTGTTTTTATGTACAGCACAAGCAACATTTTAGTTTGGCTTGCTGTTTAAGAGTTCAAACACAAATAGGCCCCACATTTTATTTAGCAACAACATAACTGAGTAGGGTTTAGAGTTCCTCCTGCCTGTGGCCGTTTCCATGGTGTGTGTGTGTGTGTGTGTGTGTGAGCTCTCATCTTTGCCTTGTTTTCTTCAGGGCTTCAACAAACAGCCAGCAGTGGCTGCAGGTCATGAGGCAAATATTAGCAGAGGAGAGATAGGAGACATACAGCACCCGCTCACAGCTACCTTGTCAGATTATCACAAAATTGGCGTCTCAGCAGAATGTCTGAACACACGGTAGTCAAGCAAAGTGTGTGTGTGTGTGTGTGTGTGTGTGTGTGTGTGTGTGTGTGTGTGTGTGTGTGAACGTGTGCTCACACACATTAGTGTGCTGTAGATTCTGCACAGCCAGCGGGACGTGGTCTGTCATAACAAAGTGACATTTGTAGCGTAATCCCACTCAGCTAAATGAGAGCTAATCCGATTTGCTCTGATCAAAATGTTAGCCGTTCTAAAACCCAGCTGAGGACGTCGACGCGTTCCGTGTCCCTCAGCATGGCTGCCCCCGTCCAAACAGACGCCTGAGCTTGAGCTCAACTTTAAAATGAGATAGATGACACATAGGGGAAGCAGACGAGTTCTAAATTTCCACCACCCACACTCAGACGCAGTCTGGTGATGATATACGCAGCTTGTTCCAGCACACCGGGCAAAATCAATTAAGCAAAGCTCGGTTATTGATAACCAAAAGGGGGGGGGGGGGGGGGGGGTGATGGCATGCGAGGATAGAAATCCATAACTGGAAACTCCGAGGGGGTAATGAACATGCACACACAGGCACCCACTTAGATCCAGTCACACACACACACACACACACACACAGACAACACACACACACACACAGACACACACGGCCCAAAATCGGCTTGTTCCCTTTACTTTAACTCATAACTCATGGCTTATGGGGAGGTTCGAGGAAGTCTACTAGTATTGTTCTGTTCTCTTTCAGTCACAGTGTGTGTGTGTGTGTGTGTGTGTGTGGTACCAGGAGGAAGCGGAGGGCCAGCTTCATTTATTAGCTGAGGCAGCAGTGGTCTCCAAAGTGGGAACGGGAACGAAGACATCATAAATCTAGATGAGACAGTAGATACCGTACGGTATGACACGCTAGGCCTCTCTTTCTCCCCTTCCTTTTCTCTCCACCCTTCTATCTCACTCCGCGCACACAAAAGGGGTGATCCGGGCCAGGTCAGAGAGCTCCAAAAACAAGCTATGATGAACAGCGTATCCTTTCTTTTTTCTTTTGTCCATTAAGAATACTGCTGACTGATACATTTCAGAGGATAAGCGTCTTTGTCTTGGAAAGTGCACGCAGGACGTAGGTCTTACCCAGGAACCACGGCAGAGGAGAAATAGGTGGAGGCTGAGGAGGTTCTGCCTGGGTATGTATTATTGTTCCATCATGGCGCTTACTGGGAGAAAACTCTCTGGGTTTTATAGAGACCGTGGAGTGGAGCAGATGGAGAAGAGATCTACCAGTCCCTTACCATAAACCTGCTGCTCTCCAAACACATTCCTGTTAGGGGACATCATCGATCCATAAATGTCTCCCTCCGCTCGCTTGCCCACCGCCGACACGTTGGTGTTATCGGTGTATGCTCCTTTAAGTGAGTGAAAGGAGGAGAAATAGGGGCAGATTGTGTGTGTGTGTGTGTGTGTGTGTGTGTGTGTGTGTGTGTGTGTGTGTGCTATGTCTCTCTGAGGATGCTCATCGCTCCACCACCTCACCAGTCATAGTCAAATAAAAGCTGATGGTCCGTAGTCTTACCGTTAAACAGACCACACACACCACACACACGCCCTGCATAATGAACACCTCAGCGATCTTCAAACTCACTCCCAGGGAAGACATTTGACACTTGGCATTTAAGGGATAAATCGTCCCCATTTGCTTGAATAAGGCTTAGTTGAAGGTGCTCTTTGCTGCTCACCATTTCCTTTTTCCATTTTATTTTGCACTTCATCTTTGTCGTTAATGCTAACGTATTACCCTCTAGGGTGTGTTTGAATTAAACAGCATGCCAATGTTGCGAGTCATTCTTGAGCAAGTGATAATTGTTAGCAGAACAGATTTTACAACCAGAAGCCTTGGCTCAGTTCAATCCAAAGACAAACTTTGTTTTATGGACACGAGGGAAAAACATTAGAAAACGTTTGATGGCAACATTAGGCTGGTAACTAAATTACTTGACATTAAGGATAAAATAAAATTTCAACCTCAGCAAAAACAAAGACAATTTAAACGTTAAGTTTAAACTGATTTTAAACATCTGATAACATTTATTTTGGGATTCCTACTTTGACTAATTGAAGGAAAATTTGAGCCAACTGTGTGTGTTGGAATGTTTCCCTTTGTCCTGGCCTAGGTATGTGCAGGTCTCAAGGGACAGACTGCATGGATATTTCCTTGCTTCAATAAAGTAGGCTACACCTTGACACACTTGGCACAGCTAACTACTGCCTATTACCTCCTTTCTACAATGGTCTGTCCATTAAGAGAGTAGCATGCTAGCTATTATAAAAATAAAAAAGACAATTGCTGTACTTTAACACTTATTAGGAACTAAAATTTGTTTACATACTAAAATGTCAGACATTTTAACAATATTCAGTAGACAATTAGAAGCAGTTAACAAGCCTTTTCAACTAGCCTTTTCATTTATTTTTTTGGCCCAGTACTAACTTCAGGCCTATGTGCTGGATTAGACGATCTAAGCATGTATCAGGGCATTTTAAACGGCTTGAAAATATTGAAACATAAAAAAAGTAATATTCAAATTGTTGAAAGACATTTCATCATATGCAGTGATCGGGCTGTGATTATAACATTAAATTGAAAGTAACTGCAACTTTTCTAAGCGTTATAGGCTGCACACTCACACATGCAAGTTCGTTATGGAATACATAAATAACTAAACACTTACTTTGGATTTTGGGTGCTCCATATAATAGTCTCCAGCGATTTTGCGAAGGGTAACGTCGACCTGCACATGAAAATACAGATCCAAAGGTAATACTTCCAACAACCGATCACCGCCATTCTGAAAATAAACAGATTGTGAGCCGATAACTCAAAGCGTCGGACAGTGCGCGTGGCAGCCTTTATCTATGGTTTGCCTGATGGAATGTTTCGAGTGATCAGTCGGGAGCATGAGAGGTCGATATCAGATACATTTCCTTTAGTCCAGCTTCTAAAATTCTTCTTTAGACGTGTCCTTGACTGAACTGTCCGCAGAGCAAGTGTAATCAACAGTCGTTCAGATACGTAGTCCTTTCAGAAGAAACCCCGAGGTGTCCTGCTTGACCTGTAGCTGATACAATCTGTTCTTTGCGACCTTCTGTTATCGAACAAACCGGTTACGGTTTGGCTTCATCGAATATACACATTTATTTAGGCAGAGAGAAAAGATTCATGTCATGTGCGTGTCATGTGCCACCGGTCCGTGTTCCTTCAGAAAAATAAATTTTCCACGGATGCTCTACCTGTCAATGTAGTAAAGGTTAAATCTATTTCTGATCTGAACGTTTATCCATTTGCCCAAACTCTGCAGCCATTTGGGAATCCGGGGATTCTCTTACTCACGGGGTTCTTTCGGACAAGTCCATATAGCTTTTCGTCCTTTGTACAGAAACTGCGTTGAGTTTCTCCTTATATCTCCTCTCATACCAAGTCATGGAGCACGCAAGACCGTTCCTGCGGGAATTCGCAGGCTATATTGGCGTTGATGTCCTCTGCTTGATCTTGGGACACTCAGCGTAAAGTACAGCAGAAATACACAGCGGCTCGAAACTCACTCCCTCTTAACTCCGGTTAACATGTTCACCGGTCTCACGACGTGTAAACTGACGTCCTCCGATTTGAGCCGCTCCTCGCGCTAAACTGCTAAGCTACTGTAACCTGATGCCCGAGCAAGCGCAAACGGGAACAGCCCACAGTATTAGCTACAACCAATCAGAGAGCTCAGTCAGAGCTGGGTAGCAAGGGCAGGGGGGTCCGTTATTGGGTTGACCCCCCTCAGCACCAGGGGCCCAAATTGAAATGGACTTTGGTCTCTAAGGCTATGCGTCATGGATGGAGACCGACAGCCTGACTAGTTATTTGAAAACTAAACTCAATTGTGAGAGAAAAATAAAACAGCTACAACAGATGGATGTACTTTCCTGCTTTGGCTATAGTTGTATTCTTTGTTTTTAATAAACAATAGGCCAATGATTAATTGTTTTTATCTCTTTCTACTTATTTCCATCTGGAATAATGAACTGCATGAGAATTTACTCTCCTGTTGTCAGTACACAATAGGCGGTTGGTAGCCTATAGTCATGAGCCTATTCATTCATTTAGGAAGAAATGCTTGACGCATAATTGACTGTGTCCGTGCCTGTGCCCCCATTGTGAGTGTTTGTGTGTTTGCGTGTGTGTGTGTGTGTGTGTGTGTGTGTGTGTGTGTGTGTGTGTGTGTGCGCGTGCTTTTTTTTGTTCTGGGGTGCGTGTATTTATTCATGCATGTTAGTTTTCTCATTGGTCGAAACATATTTTTTTTCCAATCAATGCCGCCCTCTAATGGCTGTGAATATATCGAGTGATAGAACACAGAAATAGAGCTCAACGATATGATTGTAGAGGAGAGATGGCAGTGGTTAATACATTATTTATTGTCCAGCGAGAAATAGATCGCGAATGTGCTGAAAATGCGAAACAATGTTATTCAACGCACCATTTGCTCTAATGATTCGTTTGTCTGTCTGTCTGTCTGTCTGCATGTTTGTGTTTGTCTGCCTGTTTGTTTCTATTTCTGCCCGTTTGTTAGGCATGTATTTTGGCTAATGATAGCCGGCCATGTCAGGTGTGCCAAAACGGCCTCAGCAAGAGTCCCTCACCACTAGGGATCTGAGTGCTGTCATAGCAACCACAAACACAGGCGTGTTGCCAGAGAGTTGGCGTGTCTCATCAGACGGAGCATGTTGGGTAGCTGATCCCCCGTGAGCCAATCAGACACCCTCAGCCAAATATCTGATATCATGTGAGCCAATGAGACGTTGATGTGTCCTACCTTGACGACTGTACCAGCTGTGACTAAAACCCTCTGACCAATCAGAAAGCTGGCTCCAAGCCACAACAGGAAGATGATGTAGCCTGTAATGGACAGAGTATTGGACATCCTGCATTGATGGTGTAATATGTACAGACAGGAGCATGGTGGTTCAGATAATTATAGAAGGATGATTATGGGCACACAAACAGAAGAATATATTTGAGGATTACAGATTATAACTAGCTGTACAAGAGTACAATATTAGCTTTTTGAATAAATAAGAGTTACAAAGTAGTTGGTTGCAACAGTGGAAATTACAAACTATCCATTGGGCATGGGGAGCTGATGTATGACAACATTTTAGTTATGTTGCTCATTGTAGATATTTTGGACTTTGCGACATTACACCATGCTGTAGGCCTGTTATAAAGAAATAAACTGCAAGATTAGATAAGGATTAGGTTGACGTATGGCTGACTTGACTTTTATACAGAAAGTCCCACCCTGATGCCTTCAGGTCCAGAGGTTTTTTCTTGTCCCTTATTTACACTTTGCCAACACCGAAAGCATGACATCATTGCCCTGAGACAAAAGAAAACATGGGCCCAGCTGGCTCGCAGTGTAAATTAATGAGGGTTTGAAGAAAAAAATCATTGATTTGATAGTTAGTCTTTCCATTTTGTCACAACTCGGCGCAAGAAAGGACAAAACCTGGAGACCACACATTACTCTTTAAAGTAAAATGAATGTGTTTAAGAAAACAAAATAAAGTCAGTATGCAAGAACCACAACTAGATCAACCTCAGACCAACCAAGCCACTTAACCCAAAGAAGGGAGAGAGAGAGGGTGACCTACATAAATAGATGAGCAGTTACCCCAATAACCATAAGTGTGATCATGAGGTCTAGGGGCCGTCACACCCCCCTCCTAAAAAGCAAGTACCCACCTTAGACCATGAAACAAAATAAATATTAGAGATAAGCAATTTCAATTCACATGATACAATTATCTAATCCATTATGAGCTACACTTTCAATGAGATAGCTACACCAAGAACTACTGATCAATACAAAATAAATCAAAATTGTGACAGTATTAATATTCAGGAACACAAAAAGGGTTATGGTCAGTATATTCCACTATAGGACCCTACATCCTAGCAGCACATTATCCACCCACCACACTGGTCCGTCCACCATTAATATTACACTGGTACCCACCACTACTATTACACTGGTACCCACCACTAGTATTTCACTGGTCCGTCCACCACTGGTATAACACTGGTACCCACCACTTGTATTTCATTGGTACCCACCGCTACTATTACACTGGTATCCACCACTAGTATTTTACTGGTCCGTCCACCACTAGTATCACACTGGTACCCACCACTAGTATTTCACTGGTACCCACCACTACTATGACACATGTCCGTCCACCACTAGTATCACACTGGTACCCATCACTAGTATTTCACTGGTACCAACCACTAGGATTACACTGGGACCCACCATCAGTATTACACTGGTCTGTCCACCACCCTTCAGCTGCCTCACAGTGTAAATGAATGAGAGTTTGAAGAAAGAAGTCCATCGATTTGATAGTTAGTGAATGACCAGTGCTGGTACGCCAGCTTGCGTGAAAGAGCACCCTGTGTCCAGTACCAGCATGTTCCATGGCTGGTGGATTAAGCTGGCAATAGAGGGATGGAGCTATGTGACGAGAACCTCTCGGCATGCACTGGGTCAAGTGGATAACCCTCGTTATCTGAAGAGGCGGACAAGAAACATGTGACTTGTGGCTCCTACGGTTCCAGCTGCAATCAATACTGCACACCCATTAACCACTGGGAAAACACACACACACCCCACTACACACACACACACCCCACACACACCCCCACACATGGATTTAGCATTACACTCAACAATATACTTCCATTATCCCTGTGACGACTGTAACCCAGGGAAACAGCATAGACATGCTCATAACACAAACCCATTAACACAGGAATGGATATGCAAATTGACTGTATCCGGTGAGACTGGCCCACCGAGTTTGTTGTGTGTATGATGCATGATGCTTTTATTCAAATGAAACAACTGCAAAGCCGGACACAACAGCTGCGGCTTCCAAAGACAACATATCCTGTTGGTGGGAGGCTTGATTGCTGTCCAGACGTCTTCCTCCTCTCCTCTCCTCTCCTCTCTTCATCTCAGGCAAGACTGACACAGGATGCACTGATTACGGATGAATCACTATCAAGCCCCAGACATGTCCTGATTTACAATCTCAGCAGACTTCCTTCTTTTCCCTTCCCTTCCCTTCCCTTCCCTTCTCTTCCCTTCTCTTCTCTTCTCTTCTCTTCTCTTCTCTTCTCTTCTCTTCTCTTCTCTTCTCTTCTCTTCTCTTCCCTTCCCTTCCCTTCTCTTCTCTTCTCTTCTCTTCGTCTACCCATCACGCCAACCATCGTTAATCCAAAAATAGTCCTTAGACAACAACCCCTTCTCTCATATGCCCGAATAGTAATGGGTGTTTATGGTAACTGCATTTTTTGTTAGCATACAAACATACTTTGATGTCAATGAATAACAGCGATGATAAGTGGTTGATAATGATGCACTGGTTTGGTTTCAAACGTATTACGGCCTTCATATTCCAGTCCCGCAGCGGATCGTCCAATTTAAAAGCACTTGTTCTCTCACGCCGGCCCATTGTTTCTCAGGGCAGTGGCGGGGAACGACCGATTGCTTGGGAAACGGAACACAGATCCTGAGGAAGCATTCACACACAAATGAACTCTGGCTCTCAATAATCACAAGGAGTTTCTCATCCTCTCTGCATGGCATTTCTTTCTCTCTTTTTTTTTGGGAGGTGGGAGAGGGGGGGGGGGGGGGGTGTTGGTTTGTTTGCTGCCAGAGGGTTTAAGGAATAGCTCAATGAAAGGGCAGAATATGCCGTATGCTAGCCTCAGGCTTTCCGTCCATTCTAATAGAATTACAAGCTCCTGATAGATGAGCCCATTCTCCCAGGCTACTTGTCTGTCAAACATTAGGTCACACTCAGCTTCCAGCAGAGGGGTGGGGGGTGCAAGGCTTTGAGAAGTGGGCAGAGGGGCCTCGCTCTCTGCCAAGAAAAGAAGGCCAGAGAGAGAGAGAGAGAGAGAGAGAGAGAGCAAAAGAGAGCGAAAGAGAGAGAGAGGTTTAGCAAAGGAGAGATGAGTGCGAAAGAGAGGGTGGGGGTTAGAGTAAGAGAGGAGAGTGAGTGAGAAAGGGACAAAAGCGCGTGTGCTAATCCACTCTAATTAAGGCCTATGTGATGGACAGGACCTGCGGACGTGTCTCCTTTTCTCTTTGAGTGTGTGTGTGTGTGTGTGTGGGTGTGTGAGGTTCTTTTTAAGCGTGTGCGTGAGGGTCTTTTTGAGTGAGTGAGTGAGTGTGTGTGCGCGTGCGTGTGTGTGTGTGTGTGTGTGTGAGTGTGGGTGTGTGTGTGTGTGTGTGTGTGAGAGAGACAGTGTGGGGGGTGTGGGTTTGACGATGGGAGGGTCTAAATTCTAGTGGAGATGTCTACTGCCAGATGCCTGAATGAGACAAAGGCTTGAATAGAGACTTCAAAGCAACCTTTGAGAGTACACACCCCCTCGTCACAAACGCCCAACGCTGTGCAATGGTCAACAAGGCCCTGCTGAACTAGTGTGTGTGTTGTTGTGTGTGTGTGTGTGTATGTGTATAAAAAACATACCCAACAATCCCATTTTTGTGTTTCTCTTGGTGTTTTTTCTCTCAGTGTGAGCATGTGTGTTTGCGCCACAGTGATTACAGCCAAATTTAGATCTAAATGGGCCAGAATATCCGACTCACGGTTTTCTCCCACCACTGAGTTTTTTTAACTTTTTTTTTTTTGCTGGCTGTGTTCAACCCCTGCTGGAAGAGAAACAAGTCGCCCACAAAGAGTTGTGGCATGTCCAAGTGTTGCGGTAAATCCATAAAGGGTGGTGTCAGGATTTAGCTTTTCCAAATGCACAGGATACGGTGGTATAATATCCATTATGCTATAATCCAAGATGAACACTTCAAAAGACAATATTTTAGGATTTGGCTTGAGAGCAGATAATGTCATTGGGGTTTTCAAGTAGGCACCTACCATCATGGATGTTTCGTTATTTGAACCCACGACACCTCCAGAAGGCTTTAACGGTGAGCAATGACGTCTCAACCCCCCCCCCCCCACCCCCCCCCCTGTATCCGCTCGCAGCACGGTCAGATAATTAAAAGGAAAAAAGATTATTTATTAAGCTGTGAGATATCCTTACTCCATTCCCGCAGGTTCTTTTCGGCCGCTCTGCAGGGAAACTTACTGTCAACTGAAAAGGAAATAATCTGTCCCTACTCTATTCCTGCCGGCTGGGTAAAAGTACACACAGCAGGAAAGCTTACCCTTTATACCGTTGTACTGAGATGAAACCACTTTCTTTGGTTTATCGACATGATGTTCTTTACTTTTCCGCACATATAAAATCCTTCCTTTTCAGCCACAGCCACTAGCTACTTCTTTCGGCTATATCTGATCAAGCTTTAATGGTCTGATGCAATTCTTCAGATCTATATTTCTATAAGTAGTTTGGTTGTTGAAATTGCCACAAATCCCAAGCATTCAACTTCCACAGGACACACCTTTGTTCTCCAGAATTGCTATTTTGCCTCTGCAGCTATTCGCTATGGCAGAGTTTCTTTCTTTCGTATGCCATCTATCGCTTTTTCCCATGGGACTGTTAGCTCTACAAAGCACACAGTTTGCTGTGTGTTGGACCAGAGTAATAAGTCTGGTCTTAAGTTGGTTACGACCATCTCTGATGGGACTCTCTGTCGTTGGCTGACATCTACTGGCATTTTCCAATCACACGCTCTTCTCAGCTGCCCTGAGGTTTGTGTCGGCCTATATATCTTCCTTCCTGAAACTCCCTCCCTGTCAGAGCAAATGTGGTTTGTGTTGCCCTCTGCTCCAATGGGCAGTGAATTAGCTATTGACCGCCTGTGCTCTGTTGTTGCCGTCAAGCACTTTAGTACCTGATTGTGGCACCAGGTATATCTTCCTTGAGCAAGGCTAGTCTTGCACCCAGACATTATAACCACTGGCTAAGATGTGTAGGTGTTGGCAGTACATTTTATGTTGCCCCAACAATAAAGCTAATTCCATTCCCCACAAATACTTCAAGGTAATATCTCTCTGCTCTACACTTTCCAAGTTCAGCCATCGTCCTTGTATGACTCGTGAGCCAGTTTTGGTGCTCATTATTGCTTCCTCCTGCTTATGTATCTGATCTATCACTAATTTGCATTGTTCCGAAGGAGCTGATTTTGACCATCTCTGTTTACTTGAGCCAAGTCCAAATTCTCCTCGTCCATGTTGTATTTGTCCTGCTATTTTTGTATATTTAAAAGCTGCTTTTGCCTGCAGCACTGCTTCTTTTGGATAACTTTTCCTTCCTGTTGCTAATGTGGGTGGTGGTTTTCTTCCGTAAGTTTCATTTCTAGATTTTGTGCACTTAAATACCTCTGTAAGCCCGGTAAGCATCAGCTCCAGAGCCCCTTTTCCATAGATAGCCAGGCCACTAAGACATTGTGGCACCCCAAACCATTTCCTAGCATAAAAGCTAACTCTCCTTTCTAGCTTTTTTACTTTAGTGATGGTTATATCAAACACTATAAATGGCCCCATGAGCTGGGGTAGAAGTCCAAACAGTAGCTATAGCTTTCCTGGCAACCCTTGCTTCTCAATGCTCTCTAAGGTACTCCATTAGGTCCTGGTGCCAATGCTGCTCTTACACGTCTAACTGCAGTTTGTTGGTTCCACCTTGGTTTTTTGTAGTTCCTCCAACAGTCCTTCCCATAATTGCATATGACATCCCTTATTTTCTCTAACTTCCTTTAAACTGTGTCTCTGAGCTGTGTAAGTGTTTTTTTAGGTCTATGTTAATACAGTCGCAAATCTTATTTTCTGAGAGTGATGGCCACTGATCTTCTCCTTGGATGATATTTTGGCTGATTGGGCACTATTGTCCTTCAGTGCTTGCCTGCGCTGCCTCAGTGCTGGAGCTGTTGATGTCCTGCGGACTTTGGTTTGTGTCCAGCCGCTGGCCTTTATTCTACTTTCTTGCCTGACATCTTAAAAAGTATAGGTCAATGTGATGTTTCTGCCTCCCCCTACTTATACTTAGGCCCCTTACAGTTGTTACCTTTTCCCAGCCACAAGGGCAGATCTGGTGACTTTTACCAAACATTGCATTGGTCTCTGAAGTGCTTCTCATCCTCAAAGTCATTGCATTGCTTGAAGTTAAAACCGTGTTATCATGCGAGTCATCTTTAGCCTCCGCTCTCGCAGACTCTTTCTCGCAGAGAATTTTTACTTTAGTTATGCTTGTAGCTTGTGTGTGTGTGCACTCATATTTAAATTTCGTCCTGTTTTTGGAAAATGAGGCATTACTTGATTCCAATGGGTAAATAGGTTTGGTTCAGCAATGAGTCTCTACTCATCACCATGATAAATAAGCGTGGATAAACAAGTCTGCCCAAACTAATGGTTAGTTAAACCGTCAAACCAGGGTCAGTCTTGGAATGGTCCATGGTAGCAGATAATACAATTTGTTATCTATATCTGTGGACAGTCTCTTGTAAGCCTGATCCGAGGTCTCGAGGAGAAATGGAATGTGTCCCCCCCGAGAAAAAACAGGAAGAGTTAGGGTAAGGGTGAGAGATAAGGTGAGTGTGTGTGTGCTTGTTTTTGTGTTCATGTTTGTGCATGCAAGTGCGTGTGTGTGTGTGTGTGTGTGTGTGTGTGTGTGTGTGTGTGTGTGTTTGTGTGTGTGTGTGCCTCTACCCTATCGGGCTGTCTGGACCTACTTGCTCCCATCGGGCGTCAGGTCGGGGTCCTAAGCCCCCCGGATCAACATGTCAGTGTTGCTGCATGGTGTCTCTGACAAACCTCTTCATGACATCATCACCCAGGGACACAGAGCACAGATGAGTCCCAGCAGTCCCACTCACAGAAGCCTAATCTGAGTAGGATAAGTTTGCCTTTTCAAGCTGATAGTCGATTTTACAGCTGCGTGCAACTGCGCCCAGCCATGTCCAAGAAATGTCTGCTAAAGGAGTTTCTGTTACTCAAATGGGAGTTGGCTGGCTTCTGGGAAATCACACAACATTGCATAAAGACAAGCTTATCAGTGGGACAAAAGCTATCTGATATCGTGGCCGTGTCACCGCCGTAAGTATGATTCAATGCAGTTAAAAATAAAGAGTTATAAAAAAAGCACAGGAAAAGGAAGTCTGCGCAGCGTTTAACGAAGCCCCTCCGCCTCCATCACCACTACTGCTACCTCATCACATACACCCACACCCAAAAGCAACACAGAAAGCACTCAACTGACCCCGCCTCAAAAACAAAGAGACAAGCACTCTTGTGTGCACGCACGCAAACACACACTACACTGCCGAGGCACACCACAACACACTTACACAGATACACACTTCAGGAAATGGGAGGCGCATGCACACACACACGCACAAACGCATTGCTTAAAACCGCGAGAGGAACTCTGAATCTGAGGGCGTCCTTGTTAGTAAGCAGCCGAGGGTACAGGAGGCTCTGAGCCGCATCATCAAAGCCTCACCAATTACTCCCATGCTCCTTGAGTCCCGCATAAATCCGCTCTTATCTCCCCTCTCTGCAGGATCCGGGGGTATCAGCTCTCACATCTGCTCTATCTACGGACCCAGTCACTAAAAGCACAACAAAGTGGCTCTGCAGGCATAAATAAAGGAAGGAGGGGAGCTCGAAAGACAGACAGCGAGGGAGAGGGAGGGCGGAGAGAGATCAGTAGTTATATGCCCCGTGGGCCTGCTTACAGGTCAGAGGCTCTGTCAATCAATCGATCATTATTGTACCTCTTCTTTTACAGAAACTTATTTGTAGCCACCACAGCAGAATTACAAAAGCACGAGTGTATACAAGCCAGAGGCAAGAGACCGCCGCATGGCAAGTGAAAACTACACCGGATATTGCTTGAGGATGACTGGGGTGGGGGGTGTGGGGGCAAGAGCCCTGCTTTAGGTCAATGGTCGAAGATGAGGATTTAGATGTCAGAGGCAGGTATGTGGTCAGAGCTATCATCTCTACAGATGGTGGTTTAAGGTCTGTCTGTTTTTCTTGTCTGACAAGCCTCATAAAACCGAAAGCTACAAGAGACGGGTCACGCTGGGCTCGGTGACACGCTTGTGTAACTTTCTTAACTCTTATTGTTGGGCAGCGTCAGCAGATTCAAAGTCCCTGTTAACTCATGCGCTATCCGGAGCACGGTTGCTTACACCTGGCTGTGGAAACAGGGATGACAGATGAGAATGGCTGCGGACCCTATTTTTAGGGACATGTTTATTTTTCTCCCATTTGGTATGGACCAACATCTTTCACCGTGACCCCTTTATCACAGCTGTGACCCCGACCCTCCCTCCTCCTCCCACTCTCCGCTCCTCACCGCCACCTCCCTCTTCCCTCCATGCCTTGTCCACTCCCATCTGCCCTGGGTCAACCACTCCCTCTCTTCTAGGCTCCAAAAGAGAGACAGACTCATTTGAGTGTAAGAACAGAGAAAGAAACATGGTGTGTGATTGTGTGTGTGTGTGTGTGTGTGTGTGTGTGTGTGTGTGTGTGTGTGTGTGTGTCTGTGTGTGTTTGTATAAGAGGAAGTTGCTATTCTTGGTCAGCTTTCCTGTAGGTCCACCCACATAATCATGATCACTGGCGTCAACATCTGAAGAACTCACCACAAGCTAATCATAACGTTGATAATGGTAATAATTCAATGCGAGAAGAAAAAGCAACAAGGAAATACCTCCACTCCAGGTGCAGGCTGTAGGGTGAGGGTTCAGAGGTGAGGGGTCACGCTCCTCCCCTCAGGCCTCTCTGAACCCTGACCCCTATCGGCTGATGAATAGAGTGCTAACGAGGACCAGCTCTCGACGACCGTGTCTGCACTCTCTCTTTACTTGTCTATGACTCTTTCTTTCTTCCGTTCATACTTTCTTTTTCTTTCTTTCTTTTGTTCTTTCCTTCAAACTCCCTCCCAGAAGGAAAGTGAGAAAGTTGGCAGCCTAATGTGAGCAGTTATACCTGCTGAACCCTTAAAATGCTGTCGTGTCTTTTAGATGTACATTGTTATCGTATCACATTTAAAGTCTGCTCGGTTGTACCCTTACATGCCCTAACCCCTCAGAATCATTACGTCCAATACTTTAGAACAGATTGAATAAATTGATATTGCTTGAGGTTCACTCTTCTCATCTTCCTCATTGCACAACCTTACCTCATCTCCGACTTGGATTGGTGCGGAAGTTAAATGAAATAAAAAAGCCAATCACTTCAAAAGCACACCCACGAAGACACGCACACACACCCACGGACTCACACACGCACACACACACGCGCACACGCGCACACACACACACACACACACACACACACACACACACACACACACACACACACACACACACACACACGCACTTAGAGTCATATTGCTAAGCCAATTAAAGAGATGAGTCTTATTAGTGGAGGTGTCCTGGCCCTTGTTAATCATTAGGATTTCCTGGCAGGGACGAAGACATGCAGAGCTCTCTGTCATCTTTATGAGACCTGTCTCATCATGCCCTTAATACACTCATCGAACTTTACGGAGACTCTCGTAATTTCGCCGAGATGCTTGGTCCAGGACTTTGCCAACTGCACTAGGGTCACCTCTGAACACAGGCCTGAAGGAGGAAGGAAATGGACCCTCCGTGGCGTGGGGAAGGCATTGTTCCGCGATTGGCTGAAGGCACTGAGCTGTCTGATTGGCTCAAAGGAGACCCCTGTGGGATGCACCGGCACGCTGATAATGGTAATTTGAGATCTTGTAAAGTGAGATGAAGAGGTGTGTCTACACTGATGTCTGATCTGTGGAGGATCTCCCCGGGTCAACCGGTTCTCCTCCTCAGACAGCCCCCCCCCCCCACCCGCATCCCCTGGCCTGTCTTCATAGGTCAAAGCCTGCTGCCCTTACGACCACCCCTCCTCCCCTCCTGGACCACCGTAGCTTATCTGATGACAGCATCTCTCCACACACTGGACTCCGAACTGACAGAACACTAATCCCTCTCTGTTTCTCCCTGGTTCTTTTTCTCTCCCCTAAGACAACAGCTCTATCACTCGTTTCCCTGTCACCACACCTTGCAGGGTTCCAGCACTCCGTCGATACCGCGCAAGCCGACGGGCGTCAGATGGAAAGGCTTGTTCCCACGGCAGTCTATTCATAGCAGCCCGCTGGAATCCCTAAACCTGTTCCGGCGTGTCGTAGACATACTCATAAAACCTGCTCGCTGTATGAAAGAGCATTGATCCACTCATTCCACATTCACCTCCACGACTCCATTAGATCCCGCTAAGCTGCTCTCCTTAATCCGTCTCTCCCCTTGTTAGAACACTTGATATTGTTTTTTTTAATGTAACACACACAGCATGTCAGCTTGTGACAATGCGTACCCTGTTTGCCCGCCCAAAGGTGTACTTGTAGGTGCAGTCAAGCCCATCGCCTTTGACAGGATAACTTTGAAATGCATGTCCTTAAATGTCCTGAAGTAACTCAGGGGTAGTCAAGCCCGTCGCCTTTGTTGGGATACATTTGAATTCCTGGCATCAAGCAGTGTCTTCAATCACCAAACTTGCACGTCTCGGTGTCTATCCCAGGCGCCAGGGCCAGTGCCACTGTAAATGATTCCCCCGGGTTCATCTGCCTCCCTCTGACCTGTGAAGCCCAGGAGATTACAAATTGTGCTCGTTAATGATTGAACCCCGGGGGATTGAAATCTTGTAGACTTAACCCCATGGGGGAGTACAAAATACTCCCTTTGAAGCAATGGATGGCAACGCGTTCAGGACTGCCGTGTGAACAGCCTGCTCCAAAAAGAAATATGGACCGTTCTTCGTGTAGCAGATAATGTTACACAGCCTCCACAACCTTTCAGCCTTGCGTGCAAGTTATGTTTAGTCTGACCTAGTCTGTTGTGTGTGTGCGTGTGTGTGTGTGTGTGTGTGTGTGTGTGTGTGTGTGTGTGTGTGTGTTTGTGTTTGTGAGCGTGTGTTTAACAGCTCTGACGTCTCCTTGACCCTCCTTGAGGTACAAACACCAGCTGAACTGATAGGGGTAGTGTAGGCCTCCGGGTTATCAGGAGTAAATAGCACCCTATCTAACGTCTCTGCAGCTGTGATTGAACCCCCAGCAGCCAGCTCAACGCCACATGGGAAGTTGGGAACTGAACATACATATTACAAAACACATCGTACCTTTCGTTGGAAAACCAAGTTGTGGAAAATACGCTAGGAGTCATTGAATCCATTTCAGAAAACAAGCTTTGAGCAACAAGCCTGACAGCCATTAGTCTGGTTTACCCCTGGATTTCAATCCACTGTCTCTATGGCTAAGTGGTGCGTGAACACTAAAGGGCTTTGCCGCTTCCACATATGGCAAAATCCAGTTTTCACCTACTTGCTTGGGATACAACCATGCTGGCTGCCACGGCAACAGAGTGTTTTCCTATGCGGCCGTACCAGCCGCATCCATTCAGAGAGATGTAGAGAGCGCCCCGATGTAGCGACGCATTCACAGAGAGGAGATGCCGTGAATGGAGCTCTTCCCAGTCCTATTCTAATGAGGCTGCATTGATCTGAGCTTCTCTTTTAATGCTTCATTTAATACAGAGGCCTCCTCTGCTTTCATCTAATGCCAGAGTCCCGCTCGCTTTTATGACAACAGCAGTTATGGGGCCCTATCACGATCTCTTCCCTGGAGAACTGATTACTCTCAAAGGGGGTTTGGCAGTAAAAACAAATTGTTTCCTCTGTATTTATACCTTTCATATTTTATTCAGACTAAAATGGAGATTTAAAAATATAGCAAAAAAGCTGTAGTATGAGTCGCTACACGATTAATCCTTTTGGAATAGATTCATTTTTTCTCAATTGTTTTTGGCTCATTTCTTGAGACAGTGTTAACATTATCAAAGCTCTGGGTGCATTTGTCAAAATAGCTTATACTTATTACCATAGAGTACAAGCCAACCCCCTAGCTGACCTGCAAAAGGTCATAACTCACGCAAGACATTTAATTCATGCTTCAAAACCAATTAAAGTCAATGCCCTCAAAATTAGAAGTTCTTTTGGCATTGTTTAAATAGTGGTGGTCAAAATGTTTCAATGTTTTTTCAGTTTGGCAGTGATCTTGGAAATGTTCCTTAAATCCACTTTTCAGTCTGCTCATTCTTTTTTCATTGGCACTCAATGTGTACTGTAGCCTACTATAATACTATTTTTGTCTTGCTAACACAATGCTATTGTGTATCAAACTGAATACTATTCTGATTTCGATTTCAATAGAATAAGATTTTACATTAGTATTTCTATGGAAATTGTTACTGTGTTTTTAGTTAGGTAAATAAATACACCACAGTAAACAGAAAATGTACATCGCACATTATAATGCAAAACCACATCAATACCAAAAAAGGGAAAATAATGGATTGCCTAAGGCTGTGGCGTGCTACACCAAAGACTCCACCTTACTGGACAAATGTTTGGCAAAATCCAAAATCATGAATAGCACCTGTCAGCTTACTTGGCATTCATAATGTGTGATTGGTTGATGTAAAATGTAAGCAACTCCCCATTCATTAGTCAAATTCAAGTTTCACCTGACAGGCAATTTACCAATTTAGTGGACATTAAAGAAAAATCCATATTACTGTAATATTCATAAATGCCTGACATATTTTGACAATAGAATGGAATAGTGTGCATGTGATTACTTATGCAATGATATAATTCATACATGTTTTTGAGAGTATAATGATTCAACTGAGAAGCAGCATGATCGGTTTTGAGCAGCAAGATTCAAGTGGTAATTGTGCAAATTGTAGGCAATTATATGTACAGATGAGCATAGAAGTGCTAATAAATTTGCATTTTGAATAAAATAATCAGAAATGCAAGTTTGTAGTGAACAAGTGATTGGTTTGAAAATATTTATTATTTAGAACTGTGCCCAAGCAATTGAGAAAAAAGTGCAGGGTAAAAATACATTTCTATTCTGATTAAAGACTGCCCCCTGGTGACATAAAAAACAAAGGTTTTGTATGGTTGTGTTTTTCTGTGCCATTTGAACGACAAACCGTACATTATAAGGCTGTTCTTCACAATCTCTGCCGCCAACAAAAAAGCCGGTTATTAACAGTTGAAAAAAACATGAATAAAAAAAAATGAATAAAGAAAAGACACCATATGAAATTGGTTTTCTTTTATTCAAAAGTTACTGTCTTCCAGACAAGTACAAATCAGAAAAAAGAGTGAGTGACAGGGGATGTGGAGCAGACAATACCTCAGAGGAGAGTGTATGAATGTGCAGAGAAAACAAAACAGACATGGCCAAAAGGAATACACATGAAAATAAAGCTTGGAGTTTGTTTATATATACAAATGATCTAATGAGGATTTATACCAATGTAGTGGTAAGTAAAGTAACAAACAATAAACAGTACTTTATCCTTAAAAGAATTTTCTTTTACTTACATAAAATAATTAAGGTAAAACACACACAGCCTGTTCATCTACTTTATCACATTACATCTGTTGATCTCATGTTTTAAGTCATAAGAAACCAATTGTCCACCTTCAAACATGACCAATCCTCTAACATGGAAGATTACTGTGAGAGAACGATGACTTTCACTAGCATGTTTAAGGCTCAGGCATGGAATGATTAAAAAGTAGATACCTCAGTAGACAAAACATTGTTAAAACGCGGTGTATGACATGTAGGTCAAAATCTAAGCTTTGTCTAGCTGCCAGAGTGCTGCTGAATTACGTTCACCTTCAGTAGGGTCTAAATGACTGGCTTTTTGTTTGAACAGTTGAATTGAAGAATTTTGTGACAGGAGTTATTTTTTTTTTATGTTGAGAAACCTTAAAGCTGAATTCACAAGTCTTTTCTTTATCTTATCCAAACTAATTTACACGTAGGAAAAAAGATATAAACCTGAAGACATTATCAAGACAAAGAAAAACCATAAAAATACAAATTTAAAAATCTTCCTTGACGCATGATTACACATGCTTTCATTTTGAACATTTACTTACACATTTCTCAAACTTTTTGACTGAAGGTTGAAAATTTGAAAATAAGAAAACCAAAAAGCACATTTATAAAATCAGCACCGATTCATATATAATTTTATTTAAAATGTAGATACCTATTTCAACACTCTAATATGCTGGATTTCTGGAGAAAGATGTTGTTTATCTTCGAACGCGCTGCTTTTTCTCAGAGTCGACACAGTGGCACTACTGGGAAGAATTCCACCCGATGGGACACACGTTTCTACGGACGATTGGGGAAGTGGTCCAAATCTTTGGGTAAGCTTCAGGACTTACTGCTTGACAGTGTGGAGCATTCCATTGACACTCTGGGAATCTTCACAGCACTAAAGGGAACCTGACCTGACTGACTTGACTGACTTGACTGACTTGACTGACTTTCTACTCAACAAATCACCATCTGAACCACCAGTGGTTAAAAAGGACCACAGATTCAGGTCCGACGACGGGGAAACGTAACTAAATAAAAACACAAACGAAACGTAATATAGACCTCCGTCCACTTGGCTAACACAGTACAAGCAAGCTACTACAATCTGTTTATAAATTACTACTTCACACCGGGTTACTCACTACTATCATAGAAAGGGTTAGACATAAAAAAAAAGGTTTCTTAAGTTAAACACACCAATCCATCCCATGAAAAAAGAAAGAGAAAAAAAAAAAAACTACAAGAATGAATTTCTTCAGACGTCGTCTGATTTCTAAAAGGTTTGGAAGTGGCCTGTCATCTTATAACTGAACAGGGAGAGCTTTCCCGATATTATAAAAAGTAAATGTTTTGAATCAAAAGTCCTCTCTTAGCAAGCAAACACTGAGTGTGGGTGTCATTGGTCCACATGGAGTACAAGCCAGTAATGTTCTCAACAGAAAACACTTCTGTTTCTGCATCTAAAATTCTCTTTAAATACAAAGCGCCTCTTCTGTTTTTTTTTCCAGCTTCTAAATATTAGCTTAAAACATGGACACCCCGAGGACCTGCAGAGGAGAAACACAGAAAACAATTACGTTACCTTAATTCAAAGTACAAAGCATCCAATCTAAAACAATTGTGTGTAACATCCGCAAGCAGTCAAGCATGCAGGAAAGCTACCCCACAGCCCTTACTCCCAGTTGTTTTGTCTGGCCCTGAATTAAAACAAAAAAACCTTCAGCGAGATAGCAGCAATTTCAGACCAGCCACATCCAGTCATCCGAGACCAGCCTATATGATCAGAGTGCATGGGTGTAGGGGGCTGACGCCCGTGGAAATGCCTTGGAGAGTTGCAGGGTGAAGGGTCTCTTACCGACTCATCCATAATAGAGGCGGGGTCAAAGTAGTCAGGCTTCAGCTCGGATCTCTCTCGTCGGTTCTTGGACTGTGGCTGGGAGGGGGAGAAAGCGACGGGAGGATTAGGCTTTGGGTGTAGCATCTCAAAATTATTTCCTTGGAAATAAGAAGGAAATCTCCCAACCCCTCAAATTGCACACTTGAAACAAACCCAGGCCAGATGAGCAGAATGAACATAGAGGCTATTTCAGATTTGAATGAGGTCCGTCTGAATGGAGCGCAGCGGCTTTCTCACCAGGTCTATGTCCATGGTGTCAAAGTCCATGCCTTCGTTCAAGTCGTCCATGCGACCCTCTGACGACATCATCACGTCCTCCACGATGGGCTCCTCGTCCTCCTCCATCAGCCCCGTGCCGCGGCGACTAGATCAACACACCCATCACAAAAACACAACGTTGACGCTCACGGCTCTGAGACGGGAGCTTGAACAGTCAGCGTGCCCTAAAAGCAGACACACTGCTGTGGGGGTGGACTGAGACGTGTCTTACATGGCGTGCTGCAGGTTGGTCCTGAGCTTGGCGTAGTTCATGGCTCTCTCCTGCTGTTGGCGCACCTCCTCCTGCTGCCTCTGAGCCAGCATCCACGTCACCTGTGTACTGCACACACACACACACACAGACACACAAAGATTAGGTCAGCCATCTTTTGAGGACACACGGTCTACCAAAGACCTGGGCTTGTGTGAGAGAGTGCTCCCTACGTACTTGTAGTCCATGGGGTTTTGTTGGTGCTGGGGGGTCTGGGGATGGTGCTGGGGCAAGCTGTGGGGCTGGGCCTGCTGCTGCTGGTCGTGGGGGAGCGGGTAGCCCCCCATGAAGCTGTCGTCGCGGGCCCTCTTGGGGTCCCTCATGACGGTGGAGGTGAGGTGGGGCGAGGGCATCATGACGGGGGTCTGCATGCTCTGCTGCCACACCTCGCTGCTGCTGCTGCTCTCCTCTGTGCGGAAACAACGGCGTCACGTAAACAACAGAGGCACACGGGACAGACTGAGCGATCCTGGAGGGGATGTTAAAATCTAAACTGTGAGAACAGCCCTAACCATTACAGAGATTATGTTTGGGCAATACAGTTTCTTTCACAACAGAGAAAATAATTTAAATGGCCTTGCATACAGACTATGGAAAGTGCCTTTCCTCACTAACCCCTCTCACTCCTCATCGCAATCATAATAACGATCCTAATAACGATCCTTGGGGAGCGAGCCAAGAGTGGAGAGGCCTCTGGGTTCATCTGGGCTGCGGCTCGCTCCGCCATCGTTACCTCAGGCCTGGGTTGCGGGGGGAACCCAGCCTGACACCAGAGACACCCTGAGCCCCGCCGTGGAGCGGAGGAGAGCGCCAAACATCTGGCCCACTACGACCTCGGAGGGAGGCTTCGTTCGTTCCTCAACGGCTGTTACTGCTCGTCCGGAGCTTATTGCATCACGCTGGCCGTTTGATCCAGCCCAACCGGTTTCATCACATCTTTAAACCCGGGGAAAAAGCCGTGCACGGAGCGGCGGAGGTGTGGTACCTTCGGGCAGCTTCCTCTTGGAGGAGGACCCCGAGGCGGTGGAGGCGGGCCCGGTGGGCTTGGTCTTCTTGGAGCGCACCGAGGAGCCCCGGCTGGAGTAGCCGCTCATCACGGACATGGTGTCGTCGTCGCCGCCCGCCTGCAGGGAGTTCCGGTAGGAGATGAGCGGCAGCCAGCAGTCCTCGCGCTGCAGCGCCATCTGGAAGGTCATGAAGCGCTCCAGGTACATGTGGCTGCAGGGGGGGAGAGGGAGGGACGACAAAAGAGGGGGGGCTCAGAAAGCATTTCGGCACGCCGACACTGGATCCTCAAAAACACCGGCAGGTGCGCGCACCACAAGAGGGGCGCACAGCTCCCCTGCCGCCACCCTCCACCACACAGGCAGCAGTTGCCCCAGTTGTCAGTGGCACCTGTCGTGCTACTGCCACGCGAGAGAAGGGGCGGGGGCTCAGGCAGGCAGCTCTGTGGCTTCCCAGACTAGAGCGGGGGGGGGGGGTGGGCAGACCGGGGGGCCAGTGACTTACACTGTCCTCTTGTCCTGCCTCATGAGCTTGGAGGAGAACTCGCTGAGGATGTCCAGGAAGGACAGGTGGAGAGGAGGGTTGCCTTCTCCCTGGGGGCTGGGCTCCTTGAACGCAAACTCTATCCCGTCCCTGAGAATACAAGAGGAGCAGAGGGGCGTTAGGGACGGTGAGAACATGGCAACACTCGCACACGTTAAATAGAACAAAGCGGCTCTCCTGGAACACGTCTCATCCGTGACTGGTTCACTGCCGACCGACACGGTGCACGGGTAAAAGAGAGAGAGGCTCACTTGTGCAGCATGGCGATGGCGTCTCTGGTCTTGACCTGGTCCAAGCCGAACGTGAGGGAGAAGCGGCGAGCCAGCTCCTTGATGCCGCAGAACATGGAGGAGGAGCGGTCAAAGCCGTGGCCCAGCTCCGACAGCATCTCGTTGAACAGCTGGTGAGAGGAAGAGAGGAGAGAGGGATGTGATGGATGCTGTACCGAGAGAGAGAGAACGATAATAACAGTCTCTTGGTTAGGTCCTGTCAGGACGCCTGACGCAGCAGAGAGAGGGGGGGGGCTGACCTGCTGCAGACTGAGGATGAGCGTCTTGGCACACTGGATCTTGTCAATCTGCCGAGTCTTGCTCATGGTCTCCTTGATGATGTCGCCGTAGTCGTTGTAGTACTGCCAGGAGGGGAGGAGAAGAAAAGGACAGCGTCAACATGAGGCTGGCTTTGATCTCACACCGGGAGCCGGCATACCAGAGACCCTGTGAGGGGTGGGAGCCGTGCTGGGCGCTCACCCTCATGTACTGTTTGAAGATGTCTGCCCCCGTCTTCATGTCCACCACGCAGTAGATGATGAGTTTGCAGTAGGCTGCCAGCAGGTTCCTCCTCTTGTGGAGCGCCTCGATCTTGCCGGCCTCGTCGTCTTGCTGGCCGTCTGTACGTGGCCGAAAGAAAGTAAGAAAGAAAAACACACACACACACACACACGTTACACATCAGCAGGGGCGTGTCTAGACCTTTGAAACTCCCATGGCTGAGCCCTAAAGAGATGAATAGCTCACAAATGATTTGGAATTAATTAATAGAATTTAATCATGAAGTCTCTCAACTGCATTAAATAAAATCCAGTGTATAGGCCTAAAAAGTGCCATTTCATAAGAAAGTGACGGATGTAAAAAGCATATGTAATATTAGATACACTACTACACATAAAAAAAAACATTTAATTGAAAAGATATGTTGGGTTTATTTAATTCCACCTTTTGTGTGAGCCTTGTTTATTTGTGCTTTTAAGAGTGTTCATAATTCTCTTCCAAGTTTTGTGAACCAACCATATCATTGTCAGATGGGGACAAGGAAGGGGACCCCTGCTCTCCTCCTGTGTTGGCTGCCTGTTCTCTTCCTGTGTTGTCTGCCTGTTCTCGGTTTGGCTAAAGCGAAAGCCTTATCTAATTTGTTAACATTACATTATACATTTTGTCTAGTCTTTTTTGCAGGATGCTCATTTGCAAACGTTTGCACTTGGCAATTGTGTATGTGTGTGTGTGTGTGTCAGGACAAATTAGCTTGTGCTAGTAAGGGGGCTGGATAGCTATGTTGCGACAAATGATTGAGGGGTTGTATGAGGTCACGTTTTAACAGTAGGTTTCTAATCTCAATGTGATTCTCCTGATTAAATGAAAAATTGAAAAAAATCATACAATTCATATTTATAAAATTTTATATTTGGCAGTAAATAAATACCCGTGGCTAAAGAGAAAAGACCCGTGGCTATAGCCCAATAGCCAGGCCCCTTAACACGCCACTGTACATCCGATAAAGACCGCTCTGCTATCTCTGTAGTCAGCCTAGTCTCTGCGCACATAATAGTGTGACAAGCATGTGCTTCAGTGGTTAAAAGGAAAGACGGTGATCAGGAAAGTCAGTTCGTAGCTTTGTGTGTGTTTTTACATTTACGTCATTTAGCAGACGCTCTTATCCAGAGCGACTTACAATGAGATTACAGGAACAGTCCCCCTGGAGCAACTTAATTGCCTTGCTCAAGGACACACAAGTGACGTGTGTGTGTGTGTACCTGTGCTGTTGGTGTCGTCGTCCTGGTCGATGAAGACGTGGTGCAGGATAAAGGAGAGCAGCTCGGACTGGAGCGAGTCCTCCGGAGAGTAGACCAGGGGCTCCAGGTGTTCCCGGCCCCCCGACACCATCTGGTGGCTGAAGATCATCAGCACGTCACACAGGATGGTGAAGGCCTGCGGGGGTGGGGGGGGGGGGGAGGACAGAACCACGCCGTTAAGGTACAGCACAGAGGATCTGAGACACGTCTGACCTCTGCAGAGGAAACGACCAGCGTTTAACCCACGGCACTGAAGCATTAAAAAGAAAGTCTGAAGTGTTTGAACGAAAAGGGTAAACACTTCTTTGTACACAGTCAGGACGTGGGTCTGATACTAGATCCAAGGCAAAACGGGTTTAGAGGGCCGCCGACCTGTTCCTTGACTGCAGTGTTGACGTTGGTGAGGTAGCGTTGACACATCATGCAGAAGGCCCTCATCTGCTTCCTCAGGGTGCCCATGTCCTCCTGGTGCACAAAACACACAGACCACACAACCCCCCCATCACCTTTAGTATCAGGGCACACAGAACACCTTTCACAGCGAGCGGGCATGTGACAGAAATGGGAGACGGTCGGGCGCGCGGCTGACCTTTCTGGAGCTGCCCTCGGAGACTTTGGCCAGGTGCCACAGGATCACGTAGTGGGTGCACTGCAGCGCGTGGATCACTATCTGCTCCCGGGGGACAGAGATCACACACGATCACGATCACGATCACACACACACACACACACACACACACACACACACACACACACACACACACACACACACACACACACACACACACACACACACACACACACACACACACACACACACACACACACACACACACACACACACACACACACACACACACACACACACACACACACACACACACACACGGGGTTACTTGGTTCCCTGGAGTTGTCAGGCAGCACAGAGAGTGTTGTGTCGGCAGTGTGGATGTGTGGACCCACCTGCTCTGGCATGTCGCCGTTCTCGATGCCCGTGTTGAGCAGCTTAAAGTTGCTGGTGAACAGGTCCCACTGAGACAGGTCGTGGGCACTGAATCAGACAGGCGGGGGAAGAAAGGGGGTCAGTTAAACTGGACACACGCACGCACCCACGTATGCAGAACTCAAAAGAAGAAAGCTGCTAATGTTCTTGCTTTCATAATGCTGGCTATCAAAGTAAACTTAAGTTGTTAGTTCACCAATTTTCGATCTTTTGATATGTTTTTCATCAGATACCAATATTGTATCGTCATTTAGCATTTCGCAATCAAACAGCAGAATGTCAAACAAGTTGAGAAAATGACCATTGCGTCATCGGCGGTCTTTCCTGATTTTTTTTTTAAAACTACCGCCGTTTTCAGTCAAGGGGAGAGAGCGTTTGATGGTTCTAAGTTTGATTTGCGAAGGATCTATGGGCATTGTGGAGTACAATCAATTAAGCATTAAAATGCCAGTGGTCGGAAAAATAGCAATTTAATTTATATTGATCCTATGACCCACACTTGTTCAACATACTTACTTAATTTAGCCTAAACAATAACAAATATTGTCTCAGAAAATAGGTGAAGTATCCCCAATGATAATGAAAATAAAAGCTGCAGAGGGAAAGTAGGACAACACTAGGGGGAGCTGCTGAGGGCCCGTGTCTTACTTGTGGAAGGCCGTGATCCTTTTCAGGGTGGACAGAACCTGGTAGGCGTCGTCCTCGTCCGCGTCTTCCCCCTGAAGAGAGACACCAGAGTGTGAGAGACAGAGCGGCCAACTCTCCTGCACGCACGCACGCACGCACGCACGCACGCACGCACGCACGCACGCACGCACGCACGCACACGCCCCCTTTCTCCACAGTCTCTCAGCCCCACTGGCGCTTGGCAGACTGACCTCTTGCAGGAAGTCCTCCAGCAGCCGGTTAAACTTGTCCACCAGCTCGTCCAGCAGCTGGGAGCGGGCGATGTCCACGCGGTTGAAGATGGTGAACTCCTCGTTGCAGAGGGCGTGGTAGGTCTTGGAGCAGGCCTCCAGCACCTCCGTGTCAGTGTGCTTCTCCACGATCTCGCGGATCTGACGCAGCAGAGCCTCCAGGTGCTGGGGAACGGGAAGCACGGGGATGACGTGAGGAAACTCAACAACACTTTGGTTAAAGTTTGAACTCTTCTCCAAAGCTAGAAATGGAAGTATATCCAGTATGCCCATTTCTTAACGGGAATTTGGGAGGTTGTCACCCAAAATAATCCCGTTTTTTTTCTTGGTTTCGTTTGCACATCTGCTGGTACAGCGGCGGTATCAGCAGAAAAATTATGCGAAGCAGGCTATTATGCGCAGCCAACTAAGCAGGCTGGCGTGGCCTCTCCGGTCTCACCTTCTCCAGGCGTCCCGTGGTGTAGATCTCAAGGTCAAAGAACTGAGGCAGCTGCAGTAGGTTGGTCAGCTTCTCCGCGTCCACAGAGTACTGCACGGGAAACACACACACACACACCGTTACCGTCGCAGCTCGAATAGGAAACTAGGTACAATGACAGCTCTGTTGGCTCGGGTTAAAAGGGCCGGCATACGTACCTTGGCCAGTAGAGGGGGCAGCGTCACAGCAAACAGCTCCGTCATCCGGGTCTTGTCGTCCAGCTGAGTCTTCTTCTCCTTGGCGGTCATCACCTGGTGGCAGACACACGGTCAGACGCCCCGCCGCTACTCTCTCCCGTTACATTCTAAACCTCCCTCTGTCCCTCTGCTAAGGCAGGGCGGGCGGAGTACAAGCCCCGTGTCTTACCCTCTTGCCGGTGCCGCGACCCACGGGCGGGTGGCACTCGGCCGCCTGGCGCACCGTGCACAGCATGATCTCGATCAGCGCCGTCTCTTGTCTGTCTGTCAGCGCTACGCACACACAGAGAGTGAGCGAGATATGGGTCAGAATGCGTACAACCTTCTAAACCCCAAGGCACTGTCCTTTGCCACACGTCCCCGGGTCAGCCCTACCTACCTTCTTCCCCGGGCAGAGGGTCGTCCAGCAGCAGACTGGTCATACACTCCCAGTCCTTTAGGAGCTCTCCCCCGCTCTCCCATAGAGAGTCCACCAGGTAGGCTGCATGCTCGTGGAGCTACGGGACACAGACAACCACAGCGTCACTGAACGTGTCCACATTGTACGGGCGCGCGCCGGCGATGGTGGGCTGGTGTGTGTGTTTGTACCTCACTCTCCAAGAAAAAGAAGACGGTGGTCTTGATGAGGTTGGCGTTGGGGCTCTGTCTGCCTCTCCTCTTGGGGGTGCCCTCCTCCTCCTGCTCTCGTTGACTGAACAGCCTGAGAGGGGAGACACAGAGGAGTGGCTGTTAAAACACTCATGGGTGGGACACCCATCAGACTCAACACTGTTGGCTGACATGTAGATAAACAGTCAATGTGCAATGAGCAAAGGGAAGTAATCGCACACACACAACACTCTGTTCTGTCTATACTCCCACCATCGCCTCCTAACGTCTGAATTCTCTCGGTCTCCGGTTTCGTTTCTGCTATTCTGCTCGAGGGAACAAACCACACAGGATTCTTTAAATGAAAAGGACTACTGCTGCAACTCCCGCTAAACACTTCACGGACTGCCTAAACCGAACGTTGGGAGAACAAAAAGACTGTGGTGAGGACAATGTCAAGTGGCATGGTGTCTGTGACTGGTCCTACGAGGGGGACATGCGTGACATACTTCTTGAAGAGGAATTCCCCGGCTGCTATGGCGACCGGCCTGTGGGCGGAGTAGACCAGGTGATAGACGCTCTCGCAGTCCTCAGGGCTCAGCACCTCGTCTGTACTACTGCAGGGGGGGGGGGACACACGGCACAGCAAGAGTCACAACACATTCAGAGGGTCGGCCCCAATGCAGTCAGAGTGGGGGGCAGTCCCGACGCACTCAAGAGGGCTGGACGTTTGGACACCACTCTCGACTCCACACAGGCCATTTAATAATGAATTGATTGGCTTGCAAGAAGGAGATCTGTAATAAAGAGGCAGCTCCCAATTCCACTCAAGGCAGATTTACGCATTGGGGTCCAACTTACTGCAAGACCAGGGTGAGCAGTTTTATGGCTTGCACCGCGACGTCATACTCCTTGTCCAGCGTCATGGAAACGATACGGTCCTATGGATAGAGGGGCAGAGGGATGGATTTAGGGAAGACCTTTACAGAAGCATATCCAGTCCATAACGACGCGCAAACCATGGCGGCCGTTTACAAAGACAAGCGACTTTGTGGCGGAGTTACAAGTCAGGTGCTGTAGTGAGTGGAGCTGCCCAGCAGGGGGCGCTGCTCACCTTGAAGCGGCTGGTGAAGAGCTCCAGTCTTGTGTTGAGCTCCCGGTTGTAGTAGAGGCCCTGCAGAGCTGTCAGACACTTCAGACGCACCTCCCCTTGCTGGAAACACACATGGATTAAGAAGTCGCACGTACCTAGGTATTTCTTTTGGCACCAAGATTGAGTGCATAAAATCAGCTTTTCTCACAACTCCAACATACTTTGTCGTGCATGGTCCAGCCTACGTATTTCAGGTAGCTGTCGTTGAGGAAGGCATCGCTGTAAAGCTTCATCCAAACGCCAATCTCTTCTATGCAGATGGCCCTGATCTCTGCGATTGCATCCCTGTCAAAATAACACAATCAATGGCAGCATCTTCCCCTTAAATGATTCAGTTTCCTCAACATCAGGTAGAAATTAAAAACAAACAGTAAACAAAACATTAGCACCATTGTAATAACTTTTTTCAAGAGAGAAAACATACCGATATCGGTGGACAAACACGCCCTTAAATATTGCATTCATCATGTTTTCAATCTCATCCTGATTTTCTTGAAGCTGAAAGGAAAACAAAAACACAAAAGCCATTTGTTTTCGTCAAAGCAAAAGCCTTGTCATCACAGGGGTGTAGGGACACCCGCCAGTGTCATGCAGCACTGGGTGATTGTGTATATAGTGAGACAGAGAGGGATGGGGCGCTGCTTTACTGTGGTGTGCGTGCAGATGGAGCCAGCAGATGGAGGCCCAGTGGGGGCTGCAGTTACATAACCCAGTCAATTGCCAGATCCAGACTCAATTAGAGACTTGTAGAGCACGTGCTCTGTGGCAGCCTGACACCCTAAAGAGCTAGTGGTGCCCGGAGACAGCGTGGCTCGGCGGCAGAGCCTCACCTCTTTGCGTTTCTGCAGGAGGAGCTCCAGCCTGTCGTTGGCCCTCTTGGCCACCATCTTGTTCCGCTCGGACTCGTACTGACGCTGAGTGTTGTCCATGTTGATGCTCAGGTTCAGAGCTACGTTCACCAGGGCGGTCATCAGCTTCATGGCTGTTGGGAACACACAGACGTGACGAATGGGCAAGGCTGTGTTTGACGTTGCACTGTTATTCAAGCATGCACCCGTTTAGCGTCCTTACCTGCCAGTGTGCTGGTGTGTCTGAAGGCTCGAACCTGGGAGTCCGACAGTCCAGTGAGGAGAGATATAACTGTGTCCATCATGTACTCGTCGTAGATGATGCTGTACTGACACTGGCGCACCAGCACCCCGATGAACTCACAGAAACTGGACTTGAACTTCTTCCACTGGGGCCCTGCTATGGTGAGTGGGTAGTCACCACTGTCCTGTAGACAGGAATCAAACACACAACATCGCTTAATAGATATTCTTCTTCAAAAGTAATAAAGTCAATTAAAAGTTTAAATGTGGACCGAGGACAAAATGGTTGTTTCATAATAAAACGGCTGTCCATACCTCGTCAAATTCCTCGGTCATTCTTCTGATGATTTCAGAGTTCTGCATGTTTCGGAACATTTCACCACTGACAACACCTGAGAAACACAAAGAAAGGTAAGAGACAAGCATAAAATACATTATTTTCCAATGATCAAGCAAATCAGCAAGGTAGTCAAAAACACAAATAGTATCACTAAAATATTTAGGGGAAAATTAGGCGAGTTAGGTACAGACAAGTGCTACACAGTAATTTAGTTTCAAACGTAGACTGCATTGACAGACACCTTTGCAACCCGAACACTGGATGAAGAAGTTGATGAGGTCTAAAAGAGCAACATCTCTGTCGTTTTTGTAGGACTCAATCCAGTCATCAACGACAGACTGCAGAGAGACAATAACATACAATGTTTTCAACTTTGTCTTAAACGAGATGAAATGTTAAAATGGTATATATTATAATAATTGTTTCTGAAAAAGGTTGCTTGTGATTCAAGATAATATTAAGGAAGTTAAAAAGGGAGAACGGACCTGCATCGCACTCTTGCCCAGTCTGACCACCTCAAACAGCATCATGTTCTCCATGCCGTTCTCCTGGTGGTGGCCATTCATCCGGCCCGCGCCTTTCCCTCCTTTGCCCTTCTCTCCTGCCGCCTTCTTCCCCTTCTTCCCCTGTAAAATGTACCAAAAGAAAGAGGTTAGGGCACAAAACAAAACGACAGGGAAATGACAAACTAACATGAGAGAAACATTTGTCTCTGCACACTTCTTTTCAGTGCCAACACTCAATTTAAGCAGATTTATTTGGGAATAATAATACTGATAGAACCTTGCCCTCCTTTCACATTATTTGGTGCCAGTGAACCATATGAAAAGGCCAGAGTCCTGACCTTTAGTATGAGAGAGAGCAGCGGGTTCTGCTAGATAAATACCTTTCCTTTGATGGGATTTGCTGCTCTGCCATCAGGATCCTCAGAGAAGTCTGTGTCTGAGGAGAAACGGGTGTCGGTATCCCTAACGACAAAAACATGACGGAAAACAATTAGTCTAAACTACATATGTTTCTTGTGAATAGCATTGATAGAAGATTGAGCAGGAGTATCTGCTTACCCTGGGTAGTGGAACTCTGACGGTAATTCTGGTGCCGCTATCATTTCTGTAACATCTTCTGGACACACTCAACTTTTAATTGACTTGAGATCCTCAGCAACCAGAGGACAAAGGGATGATCTCATATGATCTAAAAATTAAAAAATTATAATCATGCACGGATTTGCATAAAGGGGTGTTTTAACAGATTGCTTTGCATGCAGCACAACAGACTGGTGAGCACTTAGCAGTATCCCAACGCATGCATTCCAGCCTTTCATTAAGCCATCTTGTGTATTTCAAACCGTGAAATTAAAATGCTGATCAAAGAAATAAAAAATATGTTCACATGGTAACAGGGGGCGGACACAAGCAACCCTGTCATTCTCAGCTGTGCGCTCATTGGCGCCCTCTCTTTTTCCTTCCCCCTAGCCTGCAGAGAACGTCACCTAAGAAATGCAATGAGTCTTCCTCCGTGTCCAAATATGGATGCATTATATCCGCCCCACTACCAGTCTTAACCAATCTTAAGCAAGTATCAACACTGGTGGATATAAACAAGACAAAAATAGGGACCTGCTGAGACTAGCTTGTGCCGTCATATTAAGCTTATTACAAACAATGTAAAAAGACCCAGAAACACCAGATATCCATAGGATTTATGTAGAGAAAAACATTTTTATGCTTTTAAGTTAGTTAGAATCAATAAAGACAGTAAAATGTATACCAAATAAAGGGTAAAATAATACGGGTAACCATAACTCCACCCATTTTCAAAATATGGCCTAAACTGGGTGTGTCTTAAGCAGTAGATAGACTGCTAGAGCAAACAGTACAGTTATCGTTACAGAGAAAGTGTTACTAAACATTTATACATAATTTTACACACTTTCTTGAATAAATAAATAACACAACTTGCAAAAGTTATAAAAAGCAAAGGACAAAAAGCGTGTTATTTGCGTCAACATAACCATGTGTCATCATCCTCATGTTATAAGTTATGTGAACTGTATGTGTGCACGTTAGAGAGGAGAAAGGTATTATTTCATATCATGTTAACAAAAGTATGACTGACAAGAACCAGTCATAGGTTTAACTACGCCACTGTTTGCTAGACACTACATAAACAACTAACGTTAAAGATTTTAGCTAGGGGAATTTATTAAAAAGTGGCGCCAAATCTGACCGATGTATATTTATGTTAATACTCTTCTATCGATAATTTAAAAAAATGTTTTTTTTATACTATTAATCTGACAACATGAGAATCACTCAAATTGCTTGTTATACCGCGACTCTGTTCTAATGACTCCGCCGCAAAGGCAGCGCTGTACGACGGTGCCTGTCAAAATTGACACCGGCGCGGTGGTGTATGTGGCTCGCTAGCTAACATAACGGAAGCGTAGCAAACTAAAATATACTGAAGGTAAACACTATTCCACAAATGTTATCAAGCATGACAAGTAGATTACAGTTAAAATAAATGTCTACATGAAACTAACGCTGACTAAAACTGGGGCTTTCTGAGGAAAGTTATTTCCCCAAGAAGGTTAACGTTACCTACAAAACAACCAAACGAACGTCGCTAACACTTTGCTAACGTCGTTGGGTGGCATGGCTAGCTAACATTAGCAGCGAACGTGAGCCAGTAGAAGGCCAAATTAATATTTGAGAGGTGTAACGTTAACATTAGGAAATGTTATCATATAGTGGACGTTCCGTTCTTTGCGAAACACTGTTGGATTGACAACACATATCAGAAAAATATGTATGGGCTCACAAGTCAGTTAACCACAAATTCGTAGCCAAGTAGCTCGCTAGCTAGCGTGCTAACGATAGCTAACTTTATCAACGTTAGCATTAACATAAAAAACATCACGTCCTTGCGTCCTCCATCTTGCCTCGGGAGTTCCAGTAAAGGCATTGCATAAGTCACTAACAGTTTGTTTACGAATGTATGAAGAGCATTTTAACGACTTTTACTCTCTCGTTTATTGCAAATAAATTATGATGTGCGAGTAAGGTTAAATGTTAGCTAACGTTAATTTAATCAGAAGCAGCCAGCTAACTAAACTAGTAACGTTACCTTGCCTTGCTAACCACCCCCCACCCCCACGTCCAATCAAGTCTTAGCGAGCTAGCTAGCTGTGGTACGCTGCGCTGGCTACATCCACCAAACGCTCTCTGATTGATCTTAAGCTAGCCACTAGCAAATAGCTAGCTAGCAAGCCACCAAAATACAAATCAACTAAGTTCCAGATTGCTCTCCGCCATTTTATAGTTAACTTACCTTGTTATCAAATTTAGTTTCTGTAGAATGCCAACTTTTGCAAATCCTAAAAAAATAACGCTGCAATTTGAATACAAATCCGTAAATGAGTTTGAAAGTGGCGGTAAGAGGCGATTTTGGACGTTCTCTCTACCCGCTTGCTCCGTAGTTCGGTTTGTTGTTTCGACGACCGGGGGGGAGGATATCCTGGTACAGAGCTGCCACCTAGCGGCGACAAAACCTGTTTATTTTACGTCGTGAGTGCTCTGACATCTAGTGGTAGGTTAACAAGGGTACGTTTAGCTAGAACTTAAGTGCGTAACATTTACACATTCTAAAGCTGATTAAGTCAGTCTGACATTCACCCTAACAATGTCATCATGACTACGGATTTATTTCTCAAGTTGAGAGCAACAATATGTAAAGGATGTGGATGGATTGAACATTTGCCAGTTCAAGTGTTGATATGTATTGTAGTGTGGGTAATGCGGAAAGTCTAGTAATAACAGCCAACAAATCGTGTAAACCAAGTGATTAATGTTTATTTTGACTCTTGCAAAAGCCGGGGTTGCATGATGAGATCGCTATTCAAGATTCCAATCAGAACATAATCATTTGCAGTTAAATCAGATCTCTTTCGTATAAGCCCATTATTTAGAAAATGTATCCAAGTCTAAATAATAATAAAAATAAAAATAAGAGACCAACGAACATACAATTCAATTAAAACAGTCCAAAGAGAAAGCATTCCAGCCTAAAACCTAGGAAAACAGTTTAGGACAAATTAAAAATCTTTCTATATTAGAACTACTATGCATTATGGTAAATTTGTGAGAATAATTAAATTAAGAGTATGATATATCTTTATAGATAATATAAGCAAATAGAGACAAGTTGTGTGTTGCCAAACATGAGGAAAAGGCACAATAGGAAAGACAAATCTTTGCAGTCAACTTACAAAATACATGTACCTTAGTGTCTACTCATGTGTTGAACATCTTATTACACTGCTGACCCCCCATAGAGTGACAAATATGAACAGAAAAAAATCATACCTCACAATGATTGCAGATATATAAAGAAATCTAGTGACCTTTAGAATGGACCTTGTTTGTATATACACACAGGGATCCTTAAATAATAACTCTTATATACATTTAATTTGAGGAAAGTCCATTATAAAATCACGCACAATTTACCCATAATTTCCTGAGTACTAGTTACAAGGTCAATTTAGGAGATGTATGTCTTGATCTTCTGGGAGATTGCACCACAGCAGATGGGACACTTGCTGAGTGGCTCAGAACATTCCTTGCAGGTGACCAGATGACCACAGGGGATGAAAACAATGCAAATGTCTCTGTCCATACAAACTTTGCACTGTTTTTCCTTCTGCAGCATCCTTAACTTCTCTAGAGGGTCCTCTTCTAGATTAAGAAAGAGAGTCAGTTTTAACTCCAAACTGCAAATAGTAAAAACACATTGTTGTATGCTTTTTAATGTTAAAGTTCTTCATAACACCACCCGTAGCATACAAGGCCTGTTTAGTACATGCAGTAAAGACTCCTACCACGTTGCTCCTCTGCCATGGTGACATTGTTGTCTGGGGTCCTGTTGAAGCAGTCATGCAGCAGTGCTTCTAGAGTGGAGTAGTCTGAGCCAGTCCTTTGAATCTTCTCCTGGACCGTCCTCTCCACTAGACTCGGTTCCAGCCCCATCTCTATAGCTTTCTGGGTCAGGGCGGACGGAAGGCCACCTGAATCAACAAACGTGACAGAGAACACAGGGTAGTTATGAGATTAAAACCAACAGAACGGAAACTGTACTGCTTATTAAAAGTAGCTGTCAATTTGTAATTAAAATTAATGAAGAAAATATTTACCTTTTTCATGACTTGAAAATCCATTCTGCTGACTCGAAGCCTAGAAACATTTTAGATAGAATTTAACACAACTTGACAAAAAATGCATTATTATTATTATTATTTTATACAGGGGTAACCGACTGGCACTGTCTCTTTTCCAGCAGTGCCCAGCAGAATAAATGTAAATAACAACAAACACGAAGAAAATAAAAATAAGCAAATACTAAAAATGTGTTACAATATTATAGTCCAATATTTAAGTTTTAAAAAAAACAAGAACACTCAACTCCCATATCCCTCTACAAGTGCCTTGTGAACAAAAAAGAGGCAATGTTGTTTTATCCTAAGAGAAGACCATCATACTTTCTTATATAGTGTACAATGAGATCTAAATCTATCCCCAGTCAAGAAACACTGTGGTAAACTGCGTTGTCAATGGACATTCAAATAGTTGGGGCTGCATGCACATACACAATATCACCATAGTTCATAACTGACCAGATGGTTATTTAAAAATAAATACATCTTATTCTATATAGAGCTCCAAGTCTGCTCTACACCTTCTTTGTGAGTTCAAGTACATGAGTCTTTAATGAACATTTTTCATCTAGTGATAGGTTCTGGTTAAAGTTAATTTGAAAGACAAAAGGTGATTACAGCGCAGTTTCTTCTCGGATCTTGTAACTGTACATGGTTGATAAACTCCTGACCCTTTTCTGCCAGCAGGAAACGGCACCTGGGTTTACAAAGCAAACAACATCAATGGGATTGAACACCATTTGACTATCATCCTATGATAATTGTATTGCTTTGTTAGAGACAGTGAGAGAGAAATGAGAACAACTGATTTACCCAGGGTAGTGTTTGGCATGCTCCTCCCATGGATCCTCTTCTGGCTGCCAGCCCTTCAGACCCCCACCACAGCTGAAACACATCACCCTGTCTCCAGCTCCTACTGTCACACAAAGCAGACCCAAAACCACAGTTATTTTCTTCCTGTGGTGGTTTTCTGACAAGTGTGACTTCCTCCATGCTCAGAGCTACATCCTATTTTCTGAAATACTGCACCTGTGCTGTAAAAGCCTGCTCTGGCCAGTCTCTCGTGGTCAATAGGGTGTGTGATGTCTGCAAAACTGTTTAGCCTGTCTTCAAAGTTCTCCATGACGGCACGTGTGCTGGTGTGACCTCCAGTCTCCCACTCCCCTCCGTCCGCATCCATGTTTCCGTGGGATGGCACATTGCTCACATCGTGTCCCAGGATGAAAAAGCAGTGAGGGAAGTGCTTGGAGTGCTCGCCCCAGGCAGTGTCCCCTGCCTCCCAACCCCCGAGAATGCCTCCGCAGCAGAAGCATTGCACTCTGTCACTCTGCCCAAGGTAGTACAGACCTGCCTCGGCAAGGTCTCTGGGTCTCACAGGGGCATTGGGGGGCCACAAGCTGAAAGTGTGGAGCCGGGTGTCTTCGCTACTCATGTGAGGTGCAATAGGGTAGGTCGACTCATCGACCACCTCTCCCGACCTCAGGCGGAACTCCATGTCCTCGGCTTCCTCATTGTAAGAGGAGGTGTCAGCCAGTAAGGGGCCAGGAAAAGTAGCTCGGTGGGTACAGCTGAGGAACTTGCAGGATGGTGAAACCTACAGGAACATGGAAGGAAAACGGAGTGCCACGGTATCATGACTGTTTGTGGTAGAAAATTTAAACAAAATGATGACTACCGTTCGTCATTACATGCCTCACCTCTTTGTGCCTTTCTACAGGCGTGTCCCCCCCGCACCAGTTCTCCACAGTCTTCTTGCAGCTGAAGCAGCGGACCCGGTCAGCCTGGCCAGTAAAGTAAAATCCGGCCCGGGCCAATCTCTCTGCCGACACCTGCTGGGCCAGCGGGGAATCACGGAAGGAGTCCAGACGACTGCCCATCATGGACCAGTCAATTGCATTGTCTGCCTGTAGGTCACTGTCTTGCCTAAGGCCAGCCATTTTAAACTTGAGCAGCTTTACAGCTAGGAGGAGTACCGTTGTGCAGCCGGTTGCCTGGTGAGACATTGAAAGAGCACATAAACAAAGTGGTCTATGTTAGGCGGGAAATCTGATAACCAACAACCAAACAACGTGGTATCTTTCTACATTTTTTATTAAAATTAAACCTTGGAAAGTGTTTACACCTTGGACACAAAGCTCACCTTTAGTTTAACCCTCTCGGACAAAAAATAGGAGTTGACAAAACTCCGGAGGTTGTACTAGGCCCAACATTGCAGATGGCAACATACCTGCTGCACTGACTGTACTTTGGCCTTGTGCCTTTAAGAGTGAGGTGAGGCTGTGATCACATGGATACATGTGGTCTGAGGGGCGGAGACTTGGGAACAGGCTGTTCTCACTTTCAGCCTAATGATAGAGCGCATATACACACACACACTAAATAACCAGAAAAATGCATAGCTCTAACAAGAACCCATCCCATATTTATTTATAACTAAAACTATATAAATGTTTTTAGGCCTATTTGTACAACTGTTAAGGTCAATTCCATTTAAAATTTTAAATCAAAAATTTTTGATAACACACTTCTTGACATGTTTTTGTATTTATTTCCATATGTTATCTAACTGTATGTGACTCTTTGAATTTTATTGTATGTACATTATTGCAATGTACTGTCTTATATGAAGTTTGTTTTAATATTATTTGATGGTATCACAATTTCCTTGGTGATCAATCAATCAATCAATAATTTCATTCCATACCACACTGAGTAGCCTAATCACATCAACAGGTTTGAATACATTTTGCATTAAAAAAGAACTTATTACCAATAGGCTTCAGAAAGAATGGACCAGGTAAACATAATCTGATGATGAGACTATCTAAGCAACCGATTAAATCAATTCTATCATTACAGTATATTCCACATGTTGTAAGGCATTGTATGGAATCAGATTTGGCACTTTAGTTTCAAACAAAACCTTGATGACATTAAACAAAACTTTTTAAATAAAAGGCAAATGAATGTTCAATACGAGGCAAAAAAAACAACAGTTTTTCTATGTTCCTTTTTTTTGCTTATTGAGTAGTTTTTTCACTTCAGAACCATTCTTCTTGTCTGGATGGGCTTTATGGGGGTACAAAATGACAAGAGACAGAAGAATGCCAAAAATTATAATAATAATAAAAAAGATTTCAAAGAAACTCAAAAGCAAAAGAAAACTTAAACTAAATATTTGACCTTCAAATAATAACAATTTTAACTTATTTAAAAAGTTTTGTTTAATGTCATTAATGTTTTGTTTGATACTAAAGTCCAAAGCCAAATCTGATTCCATAGTATGCTCAATATCTTTTACTCTTGATCGAACTATTTGATTACAAGAGCGATATGCTTCACAATAATTTGGCAGGGTGGTGTTGCAAGGCGTGTCAAGATTATTTACACTCACATCGTACATTCTCCAAAGGGAGAAACTTTCTCACGGCACGGTGATATCCGTAGTAGGTGTCTATATCAATGAATCTACAATACACTCCTTGGTGTCTACCAGGGTTAAAAGATTGCGCAACTAAATCCCATATTTAAGTGCTGCCACTTTCCTAACTGCAGACACGTTTATCAGGCCTTTGAAATGTTCGACCTGACAAAAATAATAATCGGACTGAAACGTTGTCTTTTTAATACATTAGGTTTAATTTCATATTCTCTATAAGGTTCCTTAACGTCAATGTTTATGTAGCGTAGCATGCTTTATGTGAATAAAGTTGAATGTGAATATTATGGAATTTTCGCTGAACTCTAAAACAACCTAATCCACGATATACGGCAGTCTTTCCCGTAAAACCATGTAAAACAAGCAGTTGAAATTAACTCGAGGCACATATTTTGCTGCTAGGAAGGACACAGCGCTGCAAAAGCAGAAGGATGGAGTTGCAATGCTACACAGACTAAGTACATGATGAGTGACATGTCAGAAGTTATTTACCAACGACGGAACACTCTGGAAGGATCAACAAAAGCTCTCGTTTAAAACAATATAACCACAGCAAGGATAGCCAGTCTGGTAGCAAAACTATTCAGTCTATTCTGACGGTTATGATGGTTGGTACGGTTTTATCAGGAAACCAACTAAGCACACTTAGCTCAGTCAAAGCCAAACGAACTACAAATACATTAACTGTACATGGCCTAACACTGTTAGTAACAGTCCACGCAACGTAATAATATACAGAAAACTAGCTAAATAAATGGCTTTAAAGCCGATTTAAAGGTTTGCCCTTGATTCCACCGACATCGCCAGGCATACTTTTTGCTAACCAAGGCGAAGTCCTAACTAAATTGTGTCAAAATGTCAACAGCATACAATTGCAGCAGATTAAAACCTACCACAGTTTAGACACTATCGATTTATATCCAAGCCTCCAACAGGTTCCCCGTGCAACGAGGAATCCCCTTCCAATTAGTAAATAGTAAATAGTTTTTTCAAATATTACTCTGCTTTTATGTGACCCATCTCAGGAAGTATTTTAGTTTACTTCGAGTACCACAAGCGCACAATGTTCTGCGCATACCAGCTGACTACGCGATACTAGGACGAATAGAAAGCAAGGGGCGTAAAGTCACGTGCATTAAAGGAATATATTTGTGAATTACGAGTAAAGAAAGGCAAGAAGAAGTAAGTGAACATACCCGTGATTGTGGCCCACGGAGGAAACAATAACATCCTCTTTTGTACCCACCATGTCACATGTTTCTTGAAAAACAATTCCGAATTTACAAGACCAACAACCCCAGGCCAAACCTACGTTATTATGAAAATTAACGTGCCTCGTTTTTTAAAGTGACCACCGCAATGAAACATTAGTCCGAATCTAACACATAGAACCCACATCGTCACTGTTGTCGTTCGGTTAGAGGCTTAGCCGTCTTTCGCACCTTGCAGCTCAACCATGAGCATGACTTTTCCTGACGGGAGGGTGCTCTTTAAGTTGAGAAACCTTCTTCAGTTTATGTGGAATCGGACTACGAAGAGTGGCCCTCAATGCATCCCATATATCCATGATATAAGACAGTTACAATGTGATGGGTTTTACAAAGTGTATGTTGGTCAAACGGAGCTTCCAGAGAGTCTGTTCACAGGAGTAGCCTCCAGGACATTACCTTCCACAAAAGATGAGCACACTTGGAGCATCACTCACGGGGGAGGCCAGAGAGGTTGGATCCCATGGAATTACAGACTTTTGTTTCACCCATGCAGCGGATACGCTGAAACTCCAATTAAACCATCAGGGGAAGTTTTTGAGGAACTGTGCATCAGCCTAAGAGATACTTATGGGAAATGTGCTGTTGTGGTAAACACTCAGAGCTGGAGATCACAAATACACAGCTGCAACTCTGGTTCCTTAGGGACTTTTAATCACCTGCCCACAGGCCCAATAGAGCTCACATCTATGGTCTGCTGCCCAACCGTGGCTCGCGAGTATGGCCATGAGCTGCTTCAACTCCCCTTCCAATGTGCACACTTAAGCACCCTGAACAGTGCTTGGTCCGTAGTAAAGTGGTTTGCTTTGAACAACCGGGGAAAATACACAGAGGCCATCTATGAGACAGACACCTTGCATAAAAGAATCTACTGGACAGAACTCATAGAGGGGGCTTTGAAGAAGATGACCAAGAGGAAGTGGGAAGAAGTCAACTCTCGAGTTTCTAGGAGTGAAAACAATTACCTGAAGGATAAGTGGTGACAGCAAGTTTATTAAATTATAAAAATACAAATAGCACATCAAAATAAAGAGCATTGTTTTAATTAAAATTAAGGTAAGCTATCCCCATAACTAACTGAAATATGATGGAAATTACTTAAAACATATGAGTAAGTTTAAACCTTGCAAGATGTTTTTTTATCAGTAAGACAGACTGGGCTGTACTCAGATAGGACTTTGGGACATCCAGTATCACTTAATCGTTAACCTTTCATCATTTGTTTACAAAGGAGTTGGTTGATTAGGCATTCACCACATTCTAATTCCTAATTCTGAGTCACAAAGCAAGACCTGTCATAAAACAAGAGTTTGATCTCTAACAAAAACATGTTTTTAAACAATTAACTTAAATGTTGTGTACTGTTCAGCTGAACTCCCAAAAAGATTACTGTGGCATGTTTTACTGTTATGGTTGGATCTTAGATTTTCAGTCTGGTCAATTCTCGTACCCCAGGCTCAAGGAGCAATTTAGTCTATAGGGATTGTTTCTACTCAGCTCTTTTCTTCGTATGAGTAATGTTGAACTCCACCACTCCCTACAACAATGTTGGAGCGTTTGTAGTCCAGTAGAAAGATCACCCCTCTACAATCCGGCGCAGAATTGTGCCCAGGCCACCTTTGGCTATCTGCAAGGGTGTCTTCTCCTCCTTGTTCTCTATGTAGATGCTGGCACCATGCTCCACCAGAAGCTTGGCTGCCTCCACACGCTCCTCATCACATGCCAAGTGGCTGGGGGGAGGGGTATGGGGGGAAAGACAGAAAAGCAATGTAGAGAACAAGAAGTCAAAACATTCAGCACACAAGGGACATATCGACAATTATTCTAAAAGAAGGAATTCCCACAATATTTGAACAGCATAAACAAATTTGCAAGCAGATGCAGGCACACATACACACGCACACGCACACGTTTATTTCTTACAGTGCAGTGTTGCCTTGTGAATCCTGGATGTTGGTGGAAGCACTCTGTTGGAGAAGCAGCTGGATCAAGCGGTAATTGCCCATTGCGGAGGCTCTATGAAGAGGAGTGGACTCCAGCTTGTCTGTGGCATTAGGATCCGCCCCATTCTCCAACAACAATAGGGCAATCTTTAAGGGAAATGGACTATTTCAACTTTTTTTCTCAATTACAAACTTCCTTCAACAAATGCTGAGACCAAGTCATTAGGGGAAAATATGCAAGAGTGCTAATATCAAAATCAGGAACTACAGTATGTTACCTCATATCGGTCTTTGGAGGCTGCATAGTGTAGAGGTGTGCAGCCATTCTGGTTAACGGAATTTAGTTGCGCTCCTTTAGATATCAAAGATTTGACTATATCTTCTCTGCCAGCAGATGCAGCAATGTGAAGGGGAGTCCAAGATGCCTAGCTCAAAAATAAAGGAGGCATTCATCATGCAGTTAAATAATTCAAAGAATCAATTAAGCTAATACAATTACTACTAGTAATACTAAATTACTATTCTTACATCATCTTGCAGGTTAACTTCAACGCCGAAGTCCAGAAGGAACTCAACTATTTTGGTGTGCCCAGCCGAACATGCCCAGTGGAGAGCCGTTCTACTGTCCTGAGGTAGGAGAGGAAATTAGATGAGAAACATAGATAATGCTTTGTGTGAATTACTCAATTCCAAAGTGAAATTACCGTTACTGCTGGAGGGTCGAAAAGATACGGATAAATGTACCTGATCAGTCTTGCAGGCGAGCGTTTTATCCGTTAAAATGCATTGCTTAACCTTTTCAAATTGCCCAGTATATGCTAAATTACAAACCTCTACATTTGATACAGTGCCCTCCATTGTAAAAATAACAATAACGTGAGGTGTAGTTCAAATATCACCTAGCTAGTTGGTCAATTTTCAAAATTATCAACAGAGGAACATGACTCGCTAAATTGAGTTTAACTTCCGAGTGCAAACTGCAAATCCTGCGAAAAAACTATTTTATAACAATAAAAGTAGACTAACTTGAAACATTGGTTGTGTTCCATCAGCGCGGTCGCACAATTACTTTTATTTTGTAGGTAAAAATCGACGATCTACGGAAGTAATACATCTGCTACTACGCCATCATGTTCAGTCAAATGCTCATTGCTCTATGGTAGCAGCGCAGCTAGTATTCATGCAAAGCGTGGACAATGGCAGCAACAATTGTAAGTAACGTTTTCAACATATAGCATAAGTTGTTCCCAACAATAGAGGCTACCTGACATAACTTATAGTATTTAAAAAAAAGTTGTCTACAAGCTACGGTTAATAATATAACTAACAACACCACATTAGTATTAGCAGTCCGGCTAACACTATTTTAGATCCCACCATGCCATTGGATCTAGTTTCCACAAATTCCAGTTACTGATTACTTCACTGTCCCTGCTTAAAAGGATTTCAGGACCCATGTTGACCAGTCATGCAGATATTCTGAAGAATTCGTAAACATCTATTATGATTGTATGGATAAGAAGAGGAGGGTGAGTGTGTACATTTGAACGCCCATTCTGTATAGCCAAGGGAATCAACATTAAGTTAGTTCAGTTATCAAATAATATTTGTTTGAACCCAGAATCTAACCCGGCTGTACCTTGACAAAGCCACGTTGGTGTGGAATGGAAATGCAGTATCAGGCCAGGATGCTCTTGGGGAGTTCTTTGAATCACTTCCATCTAGCGAGTTTCAAGTTCACACACTAGATTGTCAGCCTGTGCACGGTGAGACCTCCTCTCAATCATATCACTGCTAGTACAAGTCCTTCGTATTCTGGTAGTTTTGGTTGTTAAATCCCTCAAATCATTTAAGTGTCAAGAGTGTAGGAGCCTAGTATTCTCCTTTAATTATGAATGTGTGTATATACGAGGATTGCAAAGTATAAAACTTGTTTCTCTTTCGTTTATTACCAGAACATGCAACCCAGGGACAGACTACCCTTCTGGTGACAACTGCCGGATCCGTAAAGTTTGAGGGAAACAAACAGCGATACTTTAATCAGAACTTTCTGCTCACTGCCCAAGCTTCACCTACCAGTGACCAGCCAGTTTGGAAAATTGCCAGTGACTGTTTCCGTTTCCAGGACTGGAACAGCTGAGGCACTGTTTGGGGGTCTTCTTTTTTTTTTTGTTCTTTGTCATCTCGTCTTTCATTGTAATGTGTCTCATTGTTTGTTATAAAAAAATAAAATTCAGAGCAATTATTGATTATTGAAATCGCATTTATTCTCCCATTGTTTCATATGAATGTGACCACACTGATGGTATAAATAACAGCATCACAAAACACACCCCAGGAAGGCAAATAAAAATGTTTTTGGACCCCCAAGAATTTACCTCCCTAACTTGCCATTAAACTTAAATTTACCATTCAAATTTAAACAGTTAAAAGTACATAAACATTTTTTCTACAGATAGCATTTGGTGTAAAACATTTTCTTAAGATCATATTGTATATTGACTCAACATAACGGATGTAAAATGTCCAACTTTACAGTAAGCCAGTTTTCCCCGTTATTGCCTTTGCTGAAAATATTTAAATACACTTATAGCTTATCTGGACATCCATCCTTTTCTGGGGAAATTATGTTCAAGTGCTCACAGAAAGACATGTCTGACTGTTAAGTGCTTTCCATACAAATAATACCAATTTCATATATTAAATTTACTCAAGTTTACCTGAGAGATTTACACATTTGGTCAGGCAGTCTGCATCATAGAAATAGAAAGATACAAGAACACAGGCAGAAACACATCGCTGGTAGGGAAAACACAATTTCCCAGATCTGCGACTAATATCATGACAACCACCATCTGTCATAATTTAATGTAACTACGTCAGAAGCCAAAACAACTTTGATTGGACCATTCCAGAAATAACTTATTTGCTTTTTGATCAGCACATCACCTGCCTCTGCACTCCACACACGTAAAAAGGCACAGTGACATTCCTACTCCACCAGAGGGCAGTGCTCCTATTAATTTTTTAATCAAATAAACACGTCTAGAAAATAACTCACAGGTAGAAATATGAAATAAACAATAATAATAGTTAAATAAAAAAATAACTTTGAACAGCAGCAATATTTATATGTAAAATATTTGAACAGTTGGTGGGACTGGAATGAATGGCACAAAAGTGGTTCAATTAAATGTTACTTACATAGAGTATACATCCAAAGCTGTGAAATAATCACACATTGAGGCTGAATGTGTAGTGGTGTAGGTTCTGGTTGTTATTTACCACCATACATTCGCTCTATGTGATGGAGATAGTGGTTTCTTAACTCTTTTCTCTTCAGCTTGAAAGCGTCAGTGACTAGGCCAGTTTCAGGGGTCCATGGTTCTGGACTAAGATAGACCTTCATGGGAATCTCAAAACGCTGGAGTCTAACTGCAGAAATCAAGAGAGAACAAGACACAATGAAATTTCATCCAAATCAAAGAGTCAATTCTCTTCCCCGCCCCATGGTGTCATACTGAGATAGAAAGAGCTCCCTTACTGGAAGCAGCAACCTCCTTGATTGCTTTCAGGACTTCCATCTCCATGACGGGGTTTGTGCAGATCTCCTCCCATGTTCCCTTAGCACCCCTCTTCTTGGCCAGCTCAGTTAAGCTCTTCTGGTTAGGTACCACAAAGCTGATCACATAGTTCTGATCGCTGCAGAGACATAATAGGCACTGCTAACATAGTCTGAATTCGATTGTACAATTGAAGTTGCAAAAACAGCGTTAATATTCCAAGGAACAAAGTCTCCACAACCACAGACTTAAGTGTAACGCACCAAACCAAATCCTAAGCTTCTAATTAAAATCACAAGACTACGAGGGGATGACTCCGGCTCACCTATTAGCATATGCACAGATGTTGTCAATGAGAGCACAGTTCTTCAGAGCAGACTCGACTTTTCCTAGAGACACGTAGTCACCAGCCTGGAGCTTGACCAGATCTTTTTTACGGTCTGAAAACAACACATGCATTCACAACAGAACAGAAGTCTATGAAACCAAATGTGACTGGCCTTTGAAAAAAACATCTGACTGCCTCTAGACTATCATGCAAATGTCTGACAAGGAAACACACAGGCCCCTACACTTCCTACATACCTACTATCTGTAGACAGCCATCAGGGTGGACTTCCCCTACGTCTCCAGTGCAGAACCATCGCTGGCCCGTCTCATCCACAAAAAAGTCCTCGTCATTACCTTCTTTTTTATAGTAACCCATCGTAATATTGGGACCACCGATCAGAACCTCTCCTCTTGGGTGGGGCTTGTCTTTACTCGTGTAGCCGCCTGTAAACAGAGACCTTAAATAAGCCCTAAAGATTGGTCTTCATCTGTAGTGTTTGAATGATGAATGGCAAAATATTCAACATTTTGCAGAAGTTTACATGCATATTTCATTGTGATAACATGACCTAAAACACATCGATATGACGGTGACAAACCTTCTAACCAGTCCCCGAGTCGGATTTCACAGCAGATAAGAGGCGCTCCCACGCGACCAGTACTAATGTCCGCCACTGCATAAAAAGACAAACATTTTTGGTCCATATATCTACTTCTTTACATTCTCTTCTTTTATTTTTCATCCTCCTCCCATCTCATCTTACCCTCTGTGATGGTGCCTGCTCCACAGGTCTCAGTGAGCCCGTAGCCCTGTCCCACGGGGCAACAGAAGCACACGTTCATAAACCTCTGTGTAGCCGAGGAGAGAGGAGCCCCCCCGGACAGCATCATCCTCACCCGCCCTCCTAGCAGACCTCGCACCTTCCGGAACAACAGCCTGGCGAAAAGGCATAAAGAGAGAGAACCCTTTAGACAACTTCTTATTCACACACACCACACACACCACACACACACCACACACACACACAGGCACTGATCGCTGTATTTATCCATAACGCCTCAAATCTAGCAAACTTGAATAGAATCAAACTCAGTGAAGCACATTTTTCTCTTGATGAAATAAAGTAATCTAATTAAAAGGACATTCAAATCAGTAACATGTGACCATGCCCATCCACAGTTATTTGATAAAAACTAGCCAAATCCAAGACTGATTGAATAACAGGGCTTTTTCTAGGTACAACTTCTTCTCTTACGCATTGCAGAGTGGTGCATCATAGCCCTTCTTTATTTGTTCCAGTTTGTAGTTGTAGCCTAGTTTGAAGAGTGTCCTTTGTATAATGCTCATCTCTTGCACTTTACTCATCACATTCTTGTTGATGCGGTCCATGATTTCCTGGGTGATGGCAAATAAAGAGAAAATTAGCACACACCTTTGAGGACATTGAAGAGATATAGAGAAGTTTGACGAATCGAGTGGTGGGATGTCACACTGAAACCCAGATTTCTTAAACTGACTCTAAGAAGTGTATTTTTTTTTTGCAGCCTTGCACTCTACGTCAAGCAGGTTGTTGTGAGGTGTCAGAAAAGACATGTTCGAATTAACTCTTTTTTTTTTTGTTACACTGGTTATTACACAATATTAGTGATGACAATATTAGTGATGAAAACCGGTGTGTGGGTAAGAAGGTGGAGGAGGAAGTATAGCGGTTAAATGGAAGGAAAAAGACAGAAGTTGTGGCTTACTGGTACAGCTGCCATAAGGGTGGGTTTGAGAACAGAGCTGTCCCCTTTAGAGCCTCTCTTTATCTTGGTGGACTTGATGTATATGGCGGAGAAAAGATAAATCGTCATCATCATCAATGTAGTGGAATAGATTAAGCGAATAGTTCAAGTAGTATAAATGGTAGTGGCAGGCAACACAACACAACACTCACAATTGCTGAGTCAATTATATAGTAAACCAACGCTTCCATCTAACAGTGTTACCTGGTCTGACAGTGTCTGTGGAGAGGAATAGCCAATCCTGCAGCCATACGTCACACACGAGATCTCCGCTGTCATCTCCAGCACATGAGCCAGGGGAAGATAGGCTATGTACGTGTCTTTCGGCCTGAGGAAAGGAAAGACACTTACACATGGACACGACAGCAAAGTTTCTCTAGGCATAGGGTCTACAAAACCAATCTGTGCCAACTGCCTTAGACAGCGCAGTGCAGAATCAGCACCGCGCCAACAGTCACAGAGCGACAATTGCATACGTCTTCACTCGCGGAAAACTCACCCGAGTCCAGGGATACGCTCACATTGTCCGGTCATGCCAGCAATCAGGTTGCTGTGGACAATCATGACCCCTTTGGGTCGGCCAGTGGAGCCGCTGGTATACATCACCACAGCCAGGTCTGACGTATCAGGCTTCACCACTGCCCGGCTCACTGGAAAGCAAAACAAACACTCAATGGCTTCAAGAAGACACTTCTTTACTGTAAGAAACCTGGTTCAGTAGCTCAGAACTATGGGAGCAGCTTTAAAGACTGAAAATGTAGGCACTGTGGAGTGAATTGACCAAAGCAGAGAGCCCCACAGTCGAGGCAGACTTGGAAGAGCACTGACAAAAGTACTCACTGTTTTCAGGCTGCGCCCCCAGCTCCTGTACAGCCTCCATGCTGTGAATGGATAGTTGTGGAGGAAAGCCGTCGGTGCTGACCACCTTCTGGTCCACGTAGATCACATGCTTTAACTTGGTGATCTGGGGCAGCACACACTGGGGCAACAGCAGCACACAGAAGACATAGCAGTCACAACCTGACAGACAACAACGCTAAAACATTTCAGAGTGGTGGAACAACTGTCCAGAAAGGCAAGGCTAATACAGTAGCTGGTATAGGAGAGATCTGGCCTTGAATCTTGTCAACAGATAAGGATGACATTCTGTGCTATGAGCTCACCCTCAGTTTGGTCTCAAGCAGATCAGTGCTGGTGATAAGATGGGTAACTCCGGTCTCATTCAGTCCGAATGCAATCGCCTCCTCTCCCAGCGTGGCGTAGAAGGTCACCACTGTGGAATGAGGAACAAAGTGAGTCACGACAGTAGGAATTGTTGCACCAAAAATCTCAATCGGCCTTTGTTGGTGCACTCACATGGAAAGTTGCGTCGGAAACAGGCCTGGGCGGCGATCATCCACTCTGCTCTGGTCTCGCAGAAGATGGCCACCTTGCTTTTAGGCTGCAGCCCCAGAGCTGCCAGACCGCTGCTAAACTCACTGGAAATTGTTTCAACCTGCTGGTAGGACAGCCAGCGGTACTCCCCCAGAATCACCTGGAAATTATTGTAATGAGGTAATACTCATCCTTGTAACACTTATGACCTAAGCTTAAAAGGAAGGAAAAGCCAGTGCTGTCTTTGATTGCTCTAGGATAATAAAATTAATTGTGTCATTGTTTTATTGTAATATTAAGTAAATTATGTTGTGGGCCTTTTTTAAGATGGTGATGTCCTATCTGAAGTTACTGCCCAAAAATCCTACAAATCTCTAAATAACATAACATAACTCGCTAGATTCCTTTTTCCGTGAGTGGATCCAAGTGACCAGTTTGCGTACATTTTCAATGCTTGAGACATAGTGGCTTTACCAGAACAAAGACAGTAAAACAGGAGGTGCATACCTTTTTGAAGACCTTTCCGCTGGGCTGTACTTCATTCTCCTCACTCAGTAGGTCCCTGGTGCCCAGACAGTCAGAATCTCCAAAGCGCTGGACTGCATGCTGAAACAGTTTATCCAGTGTATCTTTGCCGGGTAAATCCTCGCTGGCCAGGGATTCAAAGTGGTCCACACAGCGGTAGGGTCCCTCCATGCGGCCTGTGGTGGAGCAGGCCTTGATTCTGCCAGACTGGGCTTTGCTTTGGCTTCGGCCAGTGAGGAGGTACCAGGGCAGGAAAGATATAATGGAATAAAGCCATACCAGGAGGTGGAGAGGGAGCAGGAGGACCACCTGCAGAGGAGAGTCAGTCTGAAGACCCATACCGGCCACTAAGATGGCTCACCAGCAGATTGGGATTATGGAGTGGTTTTACTTGCAGGGTTTGAGGTTGAGAGGACTGACGATGGTCTAATTATGGAATAATGACTATTAGCTCAATGCTTCAACAGATATTTGACCTAAAGCTGAAAAAAGTAACACACAACACAAACAATTAGCTAAAGCACACCAGTGCTTGTTCCCAAGGTACAATAATAATAATAATAATAATAATAATAATATTAATCTTAATTAGTTTAGCACTTGATGGTGTTACAAAGTACTTTAACAACAGCTAGGCAGTTAATATAATTAATATAAGCACAGATGGAATACAAATAATACAAAACACAATACTGTAAGAACAAACCAAATTAAACAAATTCTAAAATTATTTGTTTTAACCAAATATTGTAATATATTTAAATGTGAATAACTCATTGCTGCATGCTGTGTACATATCATGCCACATCTTAATCTAAATATTTCCCACCAAGAAACAATCAACTAATCAAAATATATTTTTGTTGTTGTGCCTTGAAAATGAAAAACCTCCAACATAACACTTTGACCACAGCCGTCTGGTGTACACAGCAGTGGGCACATTAATTTATTATACTCAAGCCACACATTATAGGACCACACCTTCTAAGTTAAAAAGCACCCAATGATTGTTTTCACAATATTATGCAGTTCGTCAAAAGTGGTCTTGGAAAATCTGTTTATACACTGTGACGATAGTACAAAAGTAGTGACAAATTGTTATTGTCTGTCATATAGACACAATCAGAAGGTTATTTTTATAGGCGAGTAATTTCCTCACTAAGATACGGTAAACGCAAGCACTGAGAATAATCTACTAGTGGGGCAGCATTAAAGAAGGACAACAGGTAAGCATTTTAGTCACTATATACCTTTTACACACACACACACAAATATAAACACATTTCCTAAATTATCAGCCAAATACTAAGAATAAAAACAAATGAATCTAACCTTTTATTTCCAGGTGTATCCAGTGTGTCACCAGTATGTTAACTAATAGGTCAATAACACTAAAATCAAAGTAAGGCAGCCACAAATGACCTGATCTGACCATTTGGTGGGGTGATCTTGAATGGCCACTGGGAGAGAAGTCACTGACATGATCCTCCCAGATAACTATATCGACAGTTTAGTCCAGGTAATCTCAGCCATGACAATTTTAAAAAGGATCATTGCGGGTTCAAAACATAGACTAGTCGGGCTTGTCCCGTTACACAAGATCTAAAAATCCCAACGCCATTGGAAAATGTTAGGCACGCAGTGCATTTTAACTCGCAATGACAAGCCTACAAGAAACGCTCACTATTGGCCCACGTTTGTACCTGTGCCAAGAAATTGTCAGCTATAGGAGTTGCACGTGTGCGAAATGTTGTAATCGTTATATAGTTGTTATTTTATATAGTATAGTTGTCAGCATTATAGTTGTTACTGATTGAAAGGGACTCACCTTAAGTCCTTCAATATTACGTTTTCCTAATTAGGCCTATATATTGCCGTACGATTGGTCAGTTCTGCCTGAAGAAAAGGATGAGAAATTAAAGACAATGAGACACCAATTGTGATTTGTAATATATAATTATACAATGACGGCAAACCTGATATTCCAGTCAATTTCGAGGGACGAGAGGCTTCACTAGTTACGCGACTACACAGCCACATAACTGGGCAGCTGGGCTACTACCAGTATATGAATCCAAACAAATGTTTTTTCTTCAATGGAAGTAAAACCCTACAACTAAGCCAAAGGCCCGGGCTACATTCACTTCCTCTGGCTGTAGCTATAGTACAATATAAAACATTTACCATCAATTTCAAGCATATATTCTTTCAAAAAAGGAAATAAGAAACATTTGATGTGTTGGTGCAGTGATGAAGATGATCGTCAAATTAAATATAGTAGCTAATTATCTGAATGTGTGTCTTGGGCGAAAAATCTACTTTTGTTTACATGTGTAAACAATGCTTCCAGACACACAGATACGTCTGATATAGCGTTTACATCACTGCTCTGTCTCAGTCACTGCGTCAGTGTCTGACGTCGTGACGACAATAACTTGCTGACTGATTTAAACCGTTTTCTTAGATTATCCCCAAATTTCCCACCTCAATAAACTCATAATTGTTCTCAACCGACTATACAATTGGTTTTAGGATAGTCTGTTTATCTGCCATGCTGGTTAAATCATTACCTACTACGACCGCCAACCCCGATCAGTCGATGCGTCTCCCCAGCATTGCCAAGAGGAATGACCGAAAGTTACCTTCGATATATCGGTCAGAGCAACCCGGAAAAAATGACGTCATCTGATTCCACATTTCTGAACCAATGGCCATGCTTCTTCTTTAAACTAAAGTAACTGACGTTTTCGCTTGTATAGCTTCCCTGTTAACTGTTAAAGCGCTGTATTGTGCCTCTGCTTGATAGATATAGAATTATCTTCGTGGAAACTGCTACAATTACATTTGAGCCTTCATCAAATACTCATATTGTAATACGGTTATGAAAAAAATGTTGAGACCACTGGAAAATTATCAATTTCTCTGGTTTTATTACCCATGTGTGAGTAAAATATTTTTGTGTGTTTTATCCTATAAATTACTGAAAACTTTTCTCCCAAATACAAATATTGTAATTTATAGCCAACTGGTCAAAATAATAAAAAAGATCAGAAGTATTTTCAGACCACGAATAACGCAACGAAAACAAGCAAGTTAATATACATTTTTAAACACAACCTTATTGTTTTAACATGTTCTTTCTGTGTGGCATGGACCTTCGTCCTGCACCTGGTCGTCTAACAGACGGAGACCCGGAGAGGCCTATACAAGCCACAATGTCTCGCACCCACTGTGAAATACGTTAGTTTCGTGTTTAAAATAATATGAACTTGCTTTCTTTGCAGTAGACTATTTAAGGTCTGAAAACACTGCATTTTTTTTTTTTTACCAGTTTTTGCAATCTTTTGCATTTTCTACAAATAAAAGCTCCAAAAAACAATGTCAGGCTAATGTAGTCGCTAATTTGTAGTACAAAACAAATGTTCATTTTACACATACCTATAAATAGTAGAACAAGAGAAACTGACCATTTGGCTGTGGTCTGTGGTATTTCCTGAGCTGTATAAAGGAATGTTCTGGTATTCTCCTCAAAACAACCATTAGAGTGAAAATGTAATGTATTTTACTTGCAATTACAATCACTCTTTCTGTAATGCTTTGCCATTTTCTACCCCTATTTGGTTCCTAATATGTTTATTGCCCTGGTTTGTTGTGTAGAATCAACTGCTTTGACATTCCTAATTGGCATTCGTCCCTCTGTTCGTCCCTACTGTTTTAAACTCTCTTAAACTTCCTTTCATATCAGCTTTCATCTTGTTTTGACCTGTATTGATAAACAGTAGACATATTTGTAACAACCCAGCCTGTTTACAAAAGGGTATATGAAAAGATACATTCTAATAACGTTTCGTACAATGAAAGTGTGTGCAGATCAGACAATTAATTAACACATTAATTAACACTTTTTCTGTTACATTAAAAACAGACATAAATGACAAACACAACTGTTCAGTTAATTATCTTGCATTTACTATAAATACAGGACAAAACATATACATTTGATGTTAGATTGATAAAAAAGCAGAAATTAAAGCGATTCAATTGGGTGATAAAACAAATGTTATGTGAAAACATGTGGCCTTACATCAATTGAGAGCTAGGGTAGTCTGGCTCACTTCTTGCCCTCTACCATAATAATGTGGTAACCAAACTTAGTCTTTACGGGTGGGTCTGTGTAGACTGGTTTGTCCATTGAGCTCACAGGTAAGGCAAATGCAGCATCTTGAAAGGGACCCGTCATTGATCCACGGGTCATCCAGCCCAAATCACCCTATCATGACCAGAACAAAACATAACAGTCACACAAAGGTCTCTGGTCAGGGATTACATGCAACAAAAAATTACATTAGGACGAAAAGTGAAAATAATTCTTTACAATAGCTTCTGCCATCTAGTGGCACTTAAAGGAGCAGCTCTGACATCTCAAACGGAGCTTGTTGGGGAACTAATGAATGCATAACACGTTTCCTACTTTGACTTTAATTCCCAAAAATACTATTAATAAACAAAATGCCATACACTTACACTACACTTACAACCAAGAGTTTTGTAATTAAACTAAGTAATGATGTAAAGAGCCGTTGGATCGTGTGTTTCTACAGTATTGCTCGAGTCTCTATTAATGAACCTTATAATGGATTCTACAGGTTAAAATCAACTGAAAATAATGAACAATGGTGGTATGACTTTTCAGCCTATTCTATACAATGCCTAGCGAGAACCAAACTTTGAGTATCAGCAATAGAGCTCTAATCATCTAACTAGTCACTGCTACTTACAAAGGTTTGGTAAGAAATAAAGGGTGTAATGGTTTCTTACTCCTTGTCTGGCTTTGTCTTCACTGAACTGTGAAGCTACCTCACTGAAGCGAACCCCTGCCTTTAATTTTTCCATCGCTTCCATGCACTTTCCATGTTTTTCACATAGGATATGCCGAACCTAAGATAAAGACAGAGAAAACACAAAAAATACATCATTAATAAAATACATAACGCTTTCAATTAGTTTGATTGGGTTTAAACTATGGAAGGGACTTTATTCAAATGAAAATGTAAACTTGAAAATGCAAATGCAATTCAACAATAGAATTATCACTTTCCACATTTGTGTGTGTTATTTGAGACAAAATGTAAGTGAAAATGCAATAATACCATTTGCATTTTCAAATGCTTCAATGGGCATTCTGTGTCATTTTTCAAATTCAAATGCAAAAGCTGTTTGACATTACATTTTCAAAGTTCTACCCCGCCATACTGCGGACAATATTCAAGTGTTAATTCAAACTTGAAAATTAAAATGCAATATTAAAAATGTATCCTCATTTTCCATTTGTGCAAGCATTATTTATGTCACAATTAAAATTAAAATGGAGTTGTCAAACAATATGAAAATGAAAAGGAAATCGCATTTGCCATTGCATTTTCAAACACTTCATCCTCAGTACTACGCTGTGCAGTGGACAATATTCAAATCCAATACCCGAATCAGCGCTAGGAGTCTATTGCATTTGCATTTTCAAGTCACCACGCTCTCTTTGGGACAGAACATGAACATTCAAATGCAATCCGTCAGTCCTCTCATCAAGGCGGGTCTTAAGTTTGGACCTCACTTCCTCCTTCTGTCACTTAGAATAGTGCAAGCTGTAGCTAGCGGTGTGTCCAGTGCGCCGGGAGATAACCACTTTGGCTATTTGACAACCTAATTTTGCCATTAACAGATGTTCGCGACAGAACAGAGAAAGTATGTATGGCAGAGTAGGCCTACTCCATTTCTGGAAATGACGTGGACGTGTCTCCCGCACCAACCAAGCCTATGCCATTGCCGCAGAGATGAACACTCAGTGTGGCTAACTCTTGAAAGACAAATGAGCAACCTCACCTTAATAAAATTGCCCAAAACAAGCGCAACACTACCTATGGGCACATATTTATAATACAACATTATTAAAACTATAGGTGTGAACGTTTATGAAAACATTAAAACCTTTTCCAGAAGAAATTTGCAGCGTTTATAATGCACCTTCTAATTAAATAGCTTTGTCCAATCTAAAGTGGTAGAATCCTGCCTTCATATTATCACCCATATCCCATATTGTGCTATAAGTTTATTTATTCAGTATGATTCTGATAATTAATAGTCTAAACATGCACGTGAAAGTTGAAAATAATGCCCAATCTATTAGCCCACAGCAAGCGTTCAGCTATATGACTGTCTGGCTTCTCTTCGTTTCAGCACTGTCATTGTGAATAATTAGAGAGAGATTTTAATAAATGTACTTCTTTTAATAAATGCAAAAACATAGAACTTGCAGCACAAAAATATGACTAAGGACTTGCGAAATAGCAGCTCCAACAACGAGTTGGTAAAAGGGTAATGAAGCAAGTCACTAAACGAGGAACTGACATCCTAACTAAAGACCCGCCTGACGAATTGCATTTGAATGTTCATGTTCTGTCCCAAAGAGTGCGTGGTGACTTGAAAATGCAAATGCAATAGACTCCTAGCGCTGATTCGCGTATTGCATTAGCATTTTGTCCACTCCACAGTGTAGTACTGAAGATAAAGTGTTTGAAAATGCAATGGCAAATGCAATTTCCTTTTCATTTTCAAATTGTTTGACAACTGCATTTTAATTTTAATTGTGACATAAATAATGCTTGCACAAATGGAAAATGAGGATACATTTTTAATATTGCATTTTAATTTTCAAGTTTGAATTAACATTTGAATATTGTCCGCAGTATGACGGGGTAGGACTTTGAAAATGTAATGTCAAACAGCTTTTGCATTTTAATTTTAATATTGACACAGAATGCCCATTGAAGCATTTGAAAATGCAAATGCAAATGGTATTATTGCATTTTCATTTACATTTTGTCTCAAATAACACATACACATGTGGAAAGTGATAATGCTATTGTTGAATTGCATTTGCATTTTCAAGTTTACATTTTCATTTGAATAAAGTCCCTTATGGGCTTCCATATTAAACAATGATTCAGAAATAACTTACCTTTACAGCTGTGCCCCCCTTCGGTGCCTTCTCTTTCTTCTCAGTGTCTCCACTTCCTGAAGCGGCAGCACCTAAATGATAATATTCAGTAACGTTACCGTTATAAACATTGTTCACTGCCATAACCACGTGAGCAGTATGTCTGCGCTAGAATGGCCAAGTACGCAATGTAGTAGTAACTCTGCAGTGTCTGCACACATAGTGGCAGCACACTGTGATTGCACTACACTAAACCAACCAGACGGGCTATAGTGGTATCAAAGTGTTCTACAAGTAGCTTGCAAGCTAGTTGGCAATAGCCATAGCATAGAGCCATTTTTTACTATTCACAATCAAAACATTTTATGATTATTACCCAATTGGTGTAATGAAAACGTTCGTAGGTCCTAACCTTTGCCACCCTTGCCACCTTTACCTTTCGGAGGCATTTCTGAATTTGATTTCTGGTAGTGCTCTGAAGAATGGTGAATTGTACCAACGAAGTAGACGTGCAAGCATGCGTCAACTGCGCAGTAGCAGATGCATCTAGCTGAAGTTTAAAAACTCAGCTTATCTGTCGGTTTTTAATGTATGTAATTCGTAAAGCATATATTATGTTCCAATTAAAATAGTAAGTATAGAGCTATTATTACTTAACTAGGCACTAGCTTGTTCTGTTTTGGGGACTACTACGTAACGTAATTAAGAGCACCAGCTGAGTCAGCGACAGGGAAGCAAGGCTGTTCCAGGTCGTCTACGTGAATGTATTTATCCGTACATTTCTTTGACACCTACGCTACATCTCAAATCGCATACTACTACTAGTTTCTTGTAGTAGGTACTTCAGTTGCACTTGCAAAGTATGTACTGTTGCATGCATTTTTGGCATACTGCATTTGACATGGTATGTATTGGGACATGCTAAATCCTTTTTTCTGGCTTACTCTTTAGTATGGCAGAATGGGTAGTGAGATGCAGCCCTAGAATTTCGATCTCCGACTTTTCCAAAGGGCCAGGTAAATCAATGAGGGCTTTGCATGTTACTGAAATACAAGTTTGTGAGCATTGCTACCAACCCAAAACGATATTTATCACAGCATCCATTCCAAATGACAACAAAAGGGCCATGTGCTAGACAGGATTGTTTTGTTAACCAGGCATCTGTCTCACATAGAATTTGTACATATTAACAAAAATGAATGCACCTAAATTCGTACAAATGGTACGAAATGTCACTTTGCAGGAAACCAAAATTTTGTTTTACATGGGGGAATCAAACCAAGAATCATTGAGTCTCTAGATTAAAGCAGATGGCCACCATGCTTACACGTCCATGGTACTCCCTGAAAATAGCTACATGACCTGCATCACCAGCGTAATACAAAAAGTACATTTGATTAGAGTAGTACAACTAGCTTAAGTAGCTTACGGAAGTAGTCATAGTCAAGTGGTTTGAAGTGGAGATGGTTGCGTATTTCTATGAATAAACTTACTGTTTTAGTTAACGTTATTATCCCTAACCTTAACCTCAATGTTGTATGAAAATAACACATTGTCTAGTTAAATAAATAATTTAATCAGTTGACTGGTGTGTATGTTTGTGATGTTGGAGATGTGAAGTTTATTGTTCAAAATTTGCATAACATGCGCAGTTTATTACCATATGGTGACGTCAGTGGTTTTGGGACTTGTAGCCTTGTTGTTGCCTCCTTGCCTTATGTTTAGGCTTGGATGAGAATAAGAAGGCCAACACCATAAACAACTATTTACCGTTCCACAGCACATCTCAGACCATAGACATACAGTGCCTTGCAAAAGTATTCACCCCCCTTGGCATTTTTCATGTTTTGTTGCCTCACAACCTGGAATTAGAACAGATTGTTTGAAGGTTTGCATCATTTTATCCACAGAACATGCCTACAACTTTGAAGATGTGATTTTATTTTTATTATTGTGAAGCAAACAACAAATAGGACAAAATAACAGAAAACCTCAGCGTGCATAACTATTCACCCCCCTAAAGTCAGTACTTTGTAGAGCCACCTTTTACGGCAATTACAGCTGCAAGTCGCTTTGGATAAGTCTCTATGAGCTTGCCACATCTTGCCAGTGGGATTTTTGCCCATTCCTCAAGGCAAAACTGGTCCAGCTCTTTCATGTTGGATGGTTTCCGCTTGTGAACAGCAATCTTCAAGACTGACCACAGATTCTCAATTGGATTGAGATCTGGGCTTTGACTAGGCCATTCCAACACATTTAAATGTTTCCCCTTAAACCACTCGAGTGTCGCTTTAGCAGTATGCTTCGGGTCATTGTCCTGCTGGAAGGTGAACCTCCGTCCCAGTCTCAAATCACAGGCAGACTGAAACAGGTTTTGCTCAAGAATATCCCTGTATTTAGCACCATCCATCTTTCCCTCGACTCGAATCGGTTTCCCAGTCCCTGCTGCTGAAAAACATCCCCACTGCATGATGCTGCCACCACCATGTTTCACTGTGGGGATGGTGTTCTTGGGGTGATGGGATGTGTTGGGTTTGCGCCATACATAGCGTTTTCCTTGGTGGCCGAAAAGTTCAATTTTAGTCTCATCTGACCAGAGCACCTTCCTCCATACATTTGGGGAGTCGCCCACATGCCTTTTGGCAAACTCAAAACGTGCCATCTTATTTTTAACACTAAGTAATGGCTTTTTTCTGGCCACTCTTCCATAAAGCCCAGCTCTATGGAGTGTACGGCCTATTGTGGTCCCATGCGCAGATACACCAGTCTCTGCTGTGGAACTCTGCAGCTCCTTTAGGGTTACCTTTGGTCTCTGTGCTGCCTCACTGATTAATGCCCTCCTTGCCCGGTCTGTGAGTTTTGGTGTGCGGCCCTCTCTTGGCAGGTTTGTTGTGGTACCATGTTCTTTCCATTTGAAGATGATGGATTTGATGGTGCTCCGGGGGATCATCAAAGATTTGGATATTTTTTTATAACCCAACCCTGACTAGTACTTCTCAACAACTTTGTCCCTGACTTGTTTGGAGCGCTCCTTGGTCTTCATGGTGTGATGCCTCTTGCTTAGTGGTGTTGCAGCCTCTGGGACCTTTCAGAAAAGGTGTGTTTATACTGACAGATCATGTGACACTTAGATTACACACAGGTGGACTTAATTTCACAAATTATGTTACTTCTGAAGGTAATTGGTTGCACCAGAACTTTTGAGGGGCTTCATAGCAAAGGGGGTGAATACATATGCACATGCCAATTTCCAGATTTTTATTTTTAAAAATAATTTTTTATATATCTTTTTTTCTCATTTCACTTCACCAATTTAGACTATTTTGTGCAGATCCATCACATAAAATTCAGATAAAAAAAACATTTAAATTACAGGTTGTAATGTAACAAAATAAGTAACAAGCCAAGGGGGTGAATACTTTTGCAAGGCACTGTACATACATATCCATGGGCCAATTCCAATCTCTTAAAGTTGCCGACTTTTCCTCGACGTGAACGCGCGCCGCCATATTGAGTGTCATTCCAATTGCTTATAAGCGAAGAGCGAGTGGGAACATGTAACCTTCTATGCCTCCTCCAGCAAAGGGCGCATCAAAGCTGACTTTTAACTGAATCTTCCCCAGAATTCTTTGCGATGAATGACGAACACAGGTTGAAAGGTTCTTCACCATTTCAAATTAACCGTTTTCGTTCTCTCCATTACTACAAATTAGCTAGAACTGATTTATTTTATAACTATTTAACTTATGTAGCTTTATGCTAAAATATAGCATAGCAAATAGTTTATTTTTAAAAGTCAACCAAATATAACTACAACGTCTTCTTCTTCTCATAATCTTCCCATGGGTTATTCGGAGTAATTGAAGATAGTAAAAGCCACATGCTACTGCTGTAAAACTTTCCATTGTTATTGGTTTCTTCTTACTGGTGAAGGACGAGTCGGTTCCAGTTTGAAAAGTTAAGTCCCAGCTCGCCTCCCTGCCTCTCCATCAAGTGTCCACTAGATGATGACGAATAAAACGTCACAAAAGTGGCCATTCGCGCGAGGAACCTTCATGAAGTACCCTTCTTTAATATGGATTGGAATCGACCCCTTGTCTCAGACAATCCGACTCTCGTATGGCGTACACGTACAGGTAGACAACCTGGAACAGCCCGTATGTTAGTGGCAGCGCCACTACTGGCAGAGCAGTGAAGCGAACGAACCAATAAAAATACCTGTTATTAGCTTGAGCTAGTGTGGGTTGGGCCAATGTTACTATGACAGTTAAAAACATCAGAGTGACAACAAGAAGGAAAGTTGACTGTCATTTTATCAGTCAACATATTTCTTTAAATCCCATCCTTTTTTTATTTGCTGAATTAATATTACGTTTAAGTGCCTTAATTGTGTCTACTTAATTAGTTTTATTCCGATGGACAAATACGAGAGCATTCTCTGTTTGGGCAGGGGCGGAGCAGCACACGTATTTCTAATGAGGCATGTAGAAACTAAGACTCTGCATGCAGTGAAACGAATACAAGCAGATGATTCTAAGAAAACCAGGACACAAGTGGCAATACTCCAAGAAGCGGAGATCATAAGAAGACTTAGAAATCCACACATAGTAAAATGCAGCGATGCCTTCTTGAACGAGGATGACGGGTGCATTTACATAGTCATGGACTACTGTGACGGTGGAACATTAGATGACAAAGTCAAAGAGAGGAAACCGGGGGATTATTTCACAGAGCAGACAATTATGGGGTGGTTTGTACAGGTCACCATGGCAGTTATGTACATACACCTGGCAAAAATACTTCACAGAGACATCAAAACTTCCAACGTACTATTAACAAAACGAGGAGTAATAAAGCTTGGGGACTTTGGGATATCCAAGATCATGACCAATACTATGGACATGGCTCGTACCTGTGTTGGGACGCCCAGCTACCTTAGCCCAGAGTTGTGTAAGGACATCCCATACAGCTCCAAGTCAGATATCTGGGCTCTTGGCTGCCTATTGTACGAACTCAGCTCTCTCAGACCACCCTTTAGCGCCTCCAACCTCCTCGGCTTATTCTATAAAATAATCAAAGGAGAGTGTAACCCTGTGCCCGATATATATTTATGCAACATTCCCTCTCTAATTGAGAAAATGCTTTGCTCCATTCCTGAGAACAGGCCCAGTGCTGCTTCTCTACTGGCCATAGACTGCATGCAGAAACACCTGAGAGAATTTGTCAAGCACAGGGAGACAGAGCTTACTTCTTCAAACATGAATGCTGCTACTATGCATCTCCCCGAAGGGAAATGTATTTCTGCAAGTATACCAGAAGATAACTGTCAAATAATAGAAGGCCACAATTATTTTGAGAGCAAATCAGACTTGGATGACGTTTTTTCACGGTCGTATTCAGATGAAAAAGAAGACGGTATGGTGTCATGCACCAATGATTCTGCAGAGGAAGACGTTGTCAGCATTGGGGGCCAGTCAGACTACTCTGAGGATTTTGATGATGACCTCAGCGGATCTTCTGTAGAAGAATGGCAGGAACACTGGCCTTCTGTAAGCTCTCCTATGGAGAATGTCTTTTCCAATCCTACCGGTAAGGCATATTTGGAAATCAGTCTAAAAATATCAGTAATCCTGTGCTCCAAAAGATTTTAGCTTAAGTCATGGAAGCCTCACACAGCGTACATGGTTTTAACACAATGCAGCACCACCAGCAAGTAGTTGGCTTAGTAGCTGAAGAGAGGTGGTGTTTGACCATGTCTAGAAAACAACCACATTAATGTCAGGTTATAGGATTGCTGTGTGTACTCTGCTCTTCCAAACTATCGAATGGTGTTCATGCACTGTTATTGGAATTGTTTAATGTGCATTGCAGGCAACCTAACTTTTGAGTCATGCTCTGCAGAGGAAGGATTGGAGAACGGAGAGTATCCCGATGACTTTGAGGAAGAGGACGAATGCGACGGAAATAATGAGAATCTGTTGGCTGTGGTCCAGAATGCCCATGCAGCTCTGGTAGAAACTACAGAAGGTGACGAGGATACACTGGACGGAGAGTTTCAACTGATGGATGCTGGGGGATTTCCTATCACACTAAAGACGCTGAAGAAGAAATGCATCATGGATAAGATATAAGAACATTATAACTTGGCGCAGATTAGACAGTAGGCCATCTTTGGTAGAAATGAGGCGACGCCTTGGCAGAGTCTGTTCTTGTGGGCAACTTAGAACTCAGCTATTCTTCTTGTCACACCCATCAACCATTGACCCACAGCACCCACCTCCACCATAGTCGCCACCTACTTTGGGTCTGTTAGGGAGTATTCAGATATCTACTCCCTACCCATGGTTGTTCATTGAGTATTTAAAATATAGCCTTGGGGGAGGAATATAAATTCAGAGCAGCAGACCTTTGACACCAACTTCAAATGCATTACCATTCGAAGCTCAATAAACTGTTAAACATATTCATACATTATACTGACTGAAATAAGATTAGCAGTATTATATACAGAACAGTTAGTACAGTGTGCTTGCCCGGGATATTTCTGTTATGCATGCGTAAAATGTTTGTCTACCGTTACAGAGGACATTGGACCTTTACTCTACGAAGAGATCAGAGGACACTTTGAAAGAGGCCTTAGTCCAGGGGACCTGCAGCCACACTTTTATCACACACTGGAAGCCGAACACCTGGAGACATGCCATCTTATCTTCACTATAGATCAAGAGACAGTATAGGAAGAAAACCGATCATGCTCTAGCTTGTGAGCCCACTTCGGTCAAATCTCCTGAACAACTTTAAACAACATAATCGAGTTTAAACAACCAAGCATGCCTGCCGTGTGGTCTTCATGCTTGCACTAAATGGTTAAAGGAAAAGGAATCTATCGCCTCTCTCCCTTTTACTCTCTATATGTCACAGGGTGTGGTGCAGCACACCCTGTATGGTGTTTCTCTGTGTCTCTGGGTAATGTATTGGCTTCACCTGTTCTCATTTGTGTTACTGTGTCCACCTGTGTTCTCATGTTTGTGTGGTTCCTTTTTTGGTGTTATGTTGTAAAAAAAAATTATGTTGTGCTTTCTCAAAATGTGGTTGCATTAAGGGGATATCCTTTCAGAACTTACTTCTAACTTCCACCTTTCAGAATGCTTTTTTCCAGTCTCGTTCACGCTCATCCAGGCATGTAGCTTAAAACGGTCAGACTGGTTCTCATTTGTTCTATTTTTGGTAAATATTGTCTTTTTCTCTCTTAAGTAAAATAAAATGGTTTCCTGTTTATTCTTATAGACTGTAGCCGTTGCATATTTAGCTGAAGAAGACAACTAAATGGGTCTCAACTACTTTAGACAAGCTTAGGCAAAACTGTCCTCTGCTGGATAGAAAGACAATACTATTTTATGCATAGACAAAGCATACGAAAGAAAAGAATAGTGCTATAGCAAATTAGCAGCTGAGGGAGATCAGCGAGGCTGGAGAACAAATGTATGTCTCGTGAAAGTTGGGGGCCGTGAATTTATTTCAACATCCAAACTGAAATAGGGATTTGCGGCAAAGACTTGTGCCAGACCATAAAAAGATGTCAGATATAGCAAAGAAAGGATCCTATATGGGTGTTAAGACCGGTTCAAGTGGCCATAACAAAAGGGTGACACCATCACCCCAGAAGACACTAGGGGTCATCTCAATGGGCGCGAAAGTAAAGAACATCATGTTGAAAAAAACAAAAAAAGTGGGTTAATCTCAAGACAACGATGTAAAACAGTATACCTTATTTGTTGCTAGGGGGCATTCGTTCACAATCAATTGAAACCACGGAAATGCATCACGGTTTCATGCTTCAGTGATTGTATCAATTGAGAACCTCACTTGGTGTGAATGAGGTAAACTGACATGGGTATGTTTCTTACATACTTTGAACCAACCATAGTCTTTTTTCTTTATAAAATGTAAGGCTATTACATGTATTTTCAGAACACACAATCTGATCTGAATATTTGACAATCTGTCCGTGTTCGACAACATAGAACCTGACTTTAACGATGTGATAGTGATAGTGTGACGGGACATGCTGACACTGTGAAGAATTTGTATGAGCAGGAAATCGATTCATATCATCACACAATCTCCAACATTTGCATAAGACTTTCCTACTTAACATGCTCATTCCCCATCAGCCATACACAAACACACACACACACACACACACACACACACACACACACACTCATGCACACTAACATACACTTGCCTACTGGTAGCCTACATGTGTGTCGGGGTTTTACCTTTAAAGAGAATGCAATACATAAAAAAAGGAAATGATGTAAGTATTTTAAATCTAATTGAAACACCCCATCTTCTTTACTTTAAGACTAGCAAATTATATTACAGTTGCTAACAATCTTTGACAGTAATTTCAGAAACTTGTGGTTATTTGTCAAATCTCTAGACACAAAACTCAAAACAGATCATCAAAATGCACCTATTTCAAAACTTTTGAACCTTTTTTTCAGTGCTTGGATACATTAAACATAAACCAAAGACATAAGGTTCATTCAACATCACCAGTTAAAAAAAAACACAGCATAACATCAAAGTATTAACATTTTGAAAAGCAATTCACATTTTACATTTGATTTGACAAAACCTTTTTTTCAATTGCTTGGATACATTAAACATAAACCAAAGATAATTGGTTCATTGAACATCACCAGTTAAAAAAAACACATCATAACATTAAAGTATTACCATTTTGAAATGCAATTCACACATTACATTTAATTTGACGATCCTTTAATTTCATAAAATGTATCTAACTAACAATGAATACAGTTACTCAAAATGATAACTAAGTGTTGCATTACTCCTAATACATATCTTTATGTACATTGATAAACAATATTCCATGTTTAGATCATGTCCTTTCCTGGTTAAAGAGATCCAAAGACAACCGTGGAAGATGAGCCACATTACCTTTGGATGTAATAAGTTATGACCATTCCCTATCTGACACTGTTTCTATGGTCCCATGTACCACTGTTCAGACAATGTTTACAGGTTTGACAGTATGTACATGCAGGCCTTTGTCCTTGTGTTGGTTATTTGAACCAATAATTCTGAATTTGCTAGGTTACTTCAAAGATATGAATGCAAAAATGCAATATTTTTTAAATCAATCGCTTGTGTTACTGTTGACGGTTATGAGTGTTGTGTCCAAGATTTTGAAAAATTACAACAAAGTTGTGTTGTTAGTGCAGAAGCGATAAAAAAAAAACTGTATTAGATCACAGAATCTGGAACTGATCCCAGGAAAGCTTGGAAATGGAACAAAATGTATTTAACGTTTTGTTTTCACAACATGAAAAATAGCTTTCACTTTAATAAGACATCTTGTTTAAGAATAATGGATGCATACGGTGTATACAGATCACTTTTTTATTTACATTACTTATTCATATATGTATATATATATATATATATATATATATATAAATACATATATATATACATATATATATACATGTATATAAATATATGAATAAGTAATGTAAATAAAAAAGTATCTGTGTATATAATATGTGGACCTAAATGTCCATCTTTCATTTTGACTGAAATTAAACTAACAAAAAAGTGATTTCTTAGTGCCACAGTTACTCTACATATGTCTTTTAAAAAATCTTAATGGCGTTCATGACAGTTCTACACCTTGATGGTACAAAGTCACTTACAACTTAATTTAGTGCCTTACTCACTTCAGGAATGGAAAGATTCTGCTTTCCCCACATTCCACTCTTCAACACCTACAAATGTATGTGGTTGCTGATGGTGTAAAGACAAGCAATACCATGAGTCTGTGCTGAAACCTGTGTCACTTATCCGTTTTTTGCTATGAGTCAGTAAACCTCTGTTGAAAGATCACTTCAATTTAACATGAAGATAAACAATAATTATCATCCAATATGTTTTGTGATAGCACTTAGCAAACCAGGTGTTGGTGATCATATCTGATAGCGCATATAAAGTGTATTCACAAGGATATTTGCTTTTCCAACAAATAGTTTCTCGGATGATATTGCATTAAAAATACTGGAGATATTAGCTACAGTTTTACTGTTGCAGTACTTTTCCTTCCAATGCAATACTTTGTTACGGTTTGAAATACTAGTGCAGCGTAGACTAATCCTTACACAACAACGTAACACATAGACAAAAGCCTCTTTGTAATTCTGCGATGTCATCATAAAATGAAATATAATATAATTTTTATTGACGGTAATGAATGTGTGTATTAACCTGAGGAGTATTTGGTTGTAATCAATTGTTGTGTTAGGATTATAATTAACGAACAAGTTCACCTCTTTACCAATCTTTGCATACAAGGAATAAAACAAAATATGGAAAATACACTATCACAGCAATTCTCAGATAGTTCTAAATTTAAACATGGTTTGTCAAGAGTGCAAGGATCTAGCATACTTTCACAGAGAGTAGGGCTTTTCACTGTGGGAGGGAGAGGGGTAAAAGGGTTAATCGATGAAAACTGTCTGTCCTCTCATGAAGATAGGATCTGCATTATATGATATATGCAGTTTCGAGTGTTTCCACAAATGTGTCTCTCTCAGTGACCACATAGAAACATTAGCGTACACTTGGCCTATCAATTACTCGGAGCTAGTTGGGCATTTCTATGTATTTCCCATGGTTTAACCTATTGCTGCCCCTTACTCCCCCGTCACTGAAACTATGATGTCACATTCAACAGGACATCCTCTTTAGAATGCTCGAGCTATTTCTAGCTGGAACTTGTATTTGCTGTAACATGATAAATAATGTCCCCATGCACTTCCTCATTGCTTGAGGAATGCCTGGTACAATCCTTGGCCTAGATTGAAGACCCTGTCTGTGTGGACGTGGACTTCAATCTGGCCATCAAGGACCCATACCGTAAGATTATTTGTGTAACAGTATTTTTTTCCATGATGCTTTTTCAAATTAATTTGCACACCAAAATCCTACGTGGATTTGGTATCTTGCTTTTTTTCTGTGGGTATGTCCAAACTACGTTCAACAACTCTAAAAGTGTTTTATTAATACACAGCCTACATACCATGATAGACACACATCAGTTTATCTACACCAGTGTCAACAGTAATTGTGAGATAAACAATGATTTCATTAATTTCAGGAGTGTATGAAATTATTACATTCAACGCAAGCATGCAGAAGATAACTTATTATTAACCCCATTAGATCACACCGCCACTCAAGCAATTGTAACTGTGCACAATGCAAAGTACTAAAGTAATAATTATATGAACATTTGCGGTACTACAAGCAATGACCAAGTCCAGTCTATGTCCATTTATATTTTTAATTATGAATAAACTGAAATAAAGAGAGATAAGATTCCCCATTCATAATATGTGTCTGTCCAGTCCATGGCAAAATTTCACGTGGGTATTTGTTTTAGTCTACAATCTCTCTCCAGATATGTACACATTCTGGCCATCTGTAGGGCCTGTTCCCTGAAGCTAAAGCATCTTGAAGAGCAATGGTGTGAATCTAGTAACACATCTTACATAATCATTCTACCTAGCATCTTTATCATTTCACAATCTGTCATCAATGATATATCCAGTCCATGGCAAAATTTCACGTGGGTATTTGTTTTAGTCTACAATCTCTCTCCAGATATGTACACATTCTGGCCATCTGTAGGGCCTATTCCCTGCAGCTAAAGCATCTTGAAGAGCAATGGTGTGAATCTAGTAACACATCTTACATGATCATTCTACCTAGCATCTTTATCATTTCACAATCTGTCATCAATGATATTTGACTAATGGAAGGCATTTCCAACTTAAATGTTCCAATATGGTGACCCCCCATAACAGTGACGTCATGGGTGCTCGACACCTTCACATCCACTTCCTCTTAGACAAGCTATAAATTGATGAAAAGCCTAACTTCACAATCAAAGAGGGACAGGGACAGAGGAGGAAGAGTGAGAAACAGAAAGAAAAGAAGCCCCATTCAAAATGATAAAGCTCGTGGTTGTCCTTATTGCTGTTATGCAGATCTGCCAGGGTTATAAAACGTTTGTTTTACGTGGTGAAATAATCAGTGAACTAACACGGCTGCAACCTAAAAAGGTATGTGGGTTTTTGGGCACTGTAAGGCCTATAGAAAAAGGCTGGAACACACTACAACTATTTACTGCTGTTGTACATTGCATTTAGCCTAATTTCCTTCCAATGCATTAATAACGTGTTATTTTTTTCCACAGATTCTGCAGGAACAAAAGTGTAGACCAATTCGTCGCAACATTTCTGTAAGTAATCTATGTATAGATTTGACTTTTTCCAGTCTCCATCCATCTTTTTTGTTTCAGGTAAACTAACTATAAAACAGAGAAAATTAGAAACATAGCCTGATGGAATTTTTCCTTGTTTGCAACAGTGTAATTGTGAAGGAACCTTGGCCAATGAGCTATATCATGCTATAAACAACGGCACTGTGACTGAAGGTTATGTCAATGAAACACTCCGTGGGAACATCCGAACATACAATAACACATTCATCAAGCAGGTTAGTGAGAGGTGTCAAAATGGTTTGGGGGACAGAAGCTAACTTATTAGCTTTTTCCATTGCTCTAATGTAAACAATGCAATTTCAATTAATGGTTTAAAAAAGGTACATCAGCACACTACCATGTTCTACATGTTGACTATACTTAAGTTTATCTTATCAACTGTGTGCTGCAAATACTTATTGCAAACGCATCAATGAACCTATAGTAATTAATAAATTTTTTTTAAAGGACAAAGACTGCCACTATCTGCGTTCAATACATAAAAAACCTTGCCACTACATTAAAATGCTGCAGGACCTAAATGAGTCAGGATGCTAGAGCAAAAACCAATGAGTACTCTGACTGTGCTGCTCCTACTCTCACTTAACAATTTGTCGTTTTATGTTTGTGTTAAAAGTGGATGGATTTATTTGTTATATTACAACATTTACTTGAAATAATTGACATGGGTTGTTTTTTGACAGTTGTAACTGTGGAATTGGTATTTGTGACATATTAATGCAAATTTGTATAAGACTTAATTTATTTATTGACATATTTATTAATGTATTGATATGTTTATCAATGTATTATTTATTAATTTATTACATTTATTAAATTATTTGAATGAATCATATATTTGTTATTATCCTTGATGTATTCTTTTGAGTTTCAAACAACTTTTAAAATTACCCCATAATGTTGACATGAAGATGTTGTTAACCCACTTCTCTTTAGAGAACTTATTTGATAGGGGTTTTGTACACCAGAGACATATCATATCTGTATAGTTTCTTTGCTTGGGGTCTTTAAGGTCATAGAGAGAGAAAGACGGAGAGTTGTGGTGCTATACTGATACTGTTATCATTTCTAGACATCTGGAGAGGGGTTAGAGTTGACACATTGGTAGACACACAAACCCACAAACTTAGAAACACACATAAAGGCACGCCATCCCAGCAGAGAGATGGCTGACATCAGCATGGATTTCTACCCTCAGAAACACAAAACATGTTGCTGTCAGCAATCTCACTGCAGTTGTGATTTTTGGGTGACTGGATAACTAACTGTCAGCCCAAATCAGCTAGAATGCACTGCACTTCTACTATGTCGTGAACAGAAAAGAACATCAGAAATGTTATCTAAGCGAGACCTACTTTGGTGCAGAATAAGTGAAATACTATTCTAGAACCATCCATTGATCCTAATTGAACATCTCTGTACATGAGTGTTTGGTTTCATATTTTTAAGAATTTGATTGTATTACAAAAACAACTTTGAAATTAATATAAATCAATGAAAAACAATAAAAAAAACATCACGGTATAAGTACAGTCTGTATTGATTATAAATAATTTCTTTTAGATTAGAGCAATTCCTTGCCTGAATATTTAACTATTATCACTATAATTAATTCAAAGAATCCTCATATTCACAGAATGATAAATAACAGATATCTCTCAATGCACCCAAATTCAGTTAACCCTCCTATTATCTTTGGGGTCAATTGACCCCTTTCGATGTTTGACGTCCCTAAAGAAATGATTGGCATCATTTGTTTAGCTTCATATTTAAGGACCTTTCCTAACTGGTTAAACATCAAATTGACATGATAATATGTTTTCAATGTCTTGCACACATGTGATACGCATCGGTGTTCTTTGGGGTCAGTTTGACCCCAGGCTGTTTCAGCTGTATAAAACATATATGAAAAATTAAGAATTTAGGCTGAGCTGATCTGGTGGTTGTGACTGATATTTGAGTCACCATCAAAAACTATTTTAGAATCTTAAAAATACTTCCTTATGCATTAGGGCCTCAACCTAACATAACCATGCAATGCATTCAGTATCATGAGAACTCATTACAGTTCAAACCACATTGGGGAGGAAAACACACAACTTTAACATTGTATTAAGGGAGCTTTATAAGGCTTTAATTACTGGGGTCAAATTGACCCCAAGGACAAACAATGTTAGTAAATTTGAGGATAACAGGAGGGCTAAGCAATACCAACTTGTCACCAATCCAGCAAAAAATACAAATTGTTGCGTTTTTGCAGTCAATTCGCAGTCAGTCAGCTTTATACACAATTCTCTTCTCTTCTGTTACTCTTCTCCTTCTACGTTTCTTCCATCAATGCATCTCACATGGCACTTGAAATAGATGTACATATTTTACAATAAACATATTTAGAAATCATAATTGAACTCATAACTATGTATCACTTCGACGGACCAATACATGTGTTGCTTTGAATTTTATTTATTTAATATGAATTTAATCCCATACATTTTCAGAAATATTGGACTTCCCTGGTCCGCCCACCTTTGCATTTGTACTACGATTAAGAAAGCCAAAGGTCTGATATTTGAGCAACTGTTGCCACAGTTTGATTAAGCTCGCAACAGTTAACACACACAGCCTATTTTTATGTTTTTTGTTTGGCTTTAGATTTCTGTTTGCTGAGCTACTTCAGTAAAAATGATACTGTGGTCATGTTTTGGGTGTTTGTCAGTCAGAAAGCCTTTGAACTGGGACCAAAAATGGCTGTACAGAAGCTACCCTTTAAACTGTGATCTGGCAGAGAGACCTGTCCTGTGGGCAAATGGCAGCTGGAGAAGGACAGACATACTCTCGGATGTATGCCAACCATTCTCCAAACAACCCTCTCTTGGTCAGCGTTCTCTTTCATGCTTTTGTCTGCTGGAGAGGTAGTCTTGTGTCCGAGGACAGGAACAATAAATAATCCAATAAATTGATTCAAACAACAAATGAATTGGAAAACAAGGACAGTGCCATCAGAATATCCCTTCTCACAGTCATCCCAGAACAAAGGACAAGGTAGTGGATCCATATTATTTTACAGCAGAACTGTAACCTTCTGCACAAAATCTTAAGGGAACCTTCTAAGGAGTTGTATTAACCATCTGGGCATGTCTGAGTGCAGCAAAATTGCATTTTAAGAGATCTTTTGTGCCTCCAGCTGTCAGGCTTTTAAATTAACATTGATGACTGACTAAAACAATAAACTGCCAATTCAGATGTTTTCATGATCCTAATATGTTTGTTGAAACAGTATTTGCTAAAAGTAGGAATAGGATGAAATTTGAATTAAGGATGTTATACAAACTCAGGAAAGCCAGTATAATTGTATAAGAGATTTGGACTTTACTGTTTGTTGTGATTTACTGATCAGATTAACAAATAAAACATACATGTAAACCGTAAATGGCCTTTGACAGAGATACAAATCAGGTTTTCTTTTCAAGCTAAATTACTCCATCATGAAAGTTTTTCCTTTTAAGCAGATGCCACAGAAGGTGGAAGAATGACATTAGGATAACTATGAATTCCCTGACATAATAACTGAGACCAACAATGAATAAGGTCACACAACAGTCCAGAATCAGGTTATGTTAAATTAAATTGGCAAGTAGACGTGTTCATAAAAATTGTGGTAAATGTAAGGATGGATAGACATATACAGTAAATGATACCTCAAATGGATCAATAATGAGCTGGATGTTTATGACTGGCAAATTAAGTGAAATATTTTTGGCCCATTCTGTCAAAATGAGTTAAGTCACTTTGACACAGTGAGACTTTGCATAATGTCACTAGCTGTGTTTTTGCCAGCAACAGTGCTTGGCACACAAGCGCTCCTCTCCAACTGAGAAGAATAACTCCGGCGTTGACAGATATTGTCAAACAGTTGTTATTGTTCTTGTTGTTGCAGAGCGGTGAAAGCACAATATTTATATGCAAGAGCAGAATGTTGTACAAGCTTTATGTGACCCAAGGTGACTTTGCTGTTTACTGTCCACATAAAACTGACAAGGATGGGGGTAGAAGCTAAGAGTTTAGTTTGTGAAGTGTAATTATCTGGGTGCACATAGAACTGCCTCTCACGGCCAGCCTATATATAATATTCATTTGAAGGATTCATTGGATGTCATATCCCACAGTCTAATCATATCCTTCACAGTGGCATGATTTTACAGCCGCCATATACATTTTTCTTGTCAACTCTATAGGTCACGTTTGTTTCTCTCCATTAGATGGCCTCATCGAGCTGCAGCTAACCGCTACAGAAGTTGAAGGTGACAACTATAAAAGGATCGCTATCATAGTTAACTAACTCCTCTGTAATGTTCATTGGCGCAATATTAGTAAAGAAACACAAACTTAACTCAAAATATCTCCAGAATTGAAAGGTAAAAAAAAAACAAAAAGGTGAGGACGTTTTTGGAAAACTAATTAAGTAAAAAATGGTAATCCACTTTTAGACACGGATTTACTGCGTATTGGCTATGCATCCCTGTAGGTCACGCAGAGCACACATTATACGGTACATATCACGATCCTCTGCTTGTGATTTTGCTGGGGGATACAAGGCAGCAGTCACATAGAGTGGATGGTTTAACGTCATAGAGGCTGGGCGTGAAACGGGGTCGCCGGTGCAGGTACAACGTCGCATGATAATTTGGGGGACAGGAGCACGGGAGCAAGCGAGAGCGTAAAGCCAAAGGACTCTGCCTTGCATTCACAGCAAAAATAACGGACCCAAATAAGCTTTTAAACTAGGTTTGAATAACCAAAATGCATTGCATTAAATAATTCCTCACATTAACTATTGTTGGTCTGCCGTTTTGAATTATTAACCGGATGAAGTTGTTGAATTTAGGTTGCTTTTCCAAAATATTCTGACGACGGATGCTACTTGGTGAGTAATTGGTTAGAACCCAATAAACGATGTGGAAAAATCATATTTAAATGTAGCCTTCATGTATGGTCTTGGTCCTTCAGAAAGACACTTAATGCTAAATAAAAAATGGCATGCTGAAAACTAAATAGGTTATTTGTGGACTAATAAAAATATTTTGTATTGCTAGTAATGTATTTTTACTGTGTAAACTCTAACAAATGATGTGTTATGTATATCATGGTTCAATAACAATATGAACAAACATTTTAATATTATTATTATTATCAATAGTAATAATAATAATAAACAATTCATTTAAAACGTTGCTCTGTGAGTTGAACAACTTTATACATAGTCACTAACAAAGATAAAATAGTTGTTAAGCAAAAATGCATTAGTTTAATATGCATGATTGGTCTCTAATTTTACCTTATTTCAATCTATCTCCAGTGCTGGTGAAGAGATCAGTTAAATTTACTGGTTGCAAGAATACTGAAGTAATGGATGTTTCACACGAATGCATTGCCTGTGATTTACTATCCTACAATATCTTGGAAATATTTTATATCCAATCCTTTCCCTGAGGGAACATGAACCGCTATCAACCCATACGCAGCGGAGCAAAGTATGATAGAACTGATGCAAAAAGTCCCAGAAAATGTCCTCCCCAGAAAGAGTTTTGCCATGACTGTCTTACTCTATTTTTCATCAAACTAAGACAGTAGACATGGCCACAAGATATCTTGAGAGCTGAATGCTTACATGGAGTGGAGAAGCCCTTATAGGCTCCTGTTATCTGATGGTATTGCTCCACAATGAGCTGATTGTACACACCCACCCACCACCTGTGATGGATCGGATGAACTTCACCACTGTCGTCGACAGCGGTTTAGTGGACGAGGCTACATCCAGCCGCATCCTGACTGGATGTTTTCTCTCTCTGCTCATCCTCACAACCTTGCTCGGAAACACCCTGGTCTGCGTTGCTGTCACCAAGTTCCGCCATTTGCGTTCTAAAGTCACCAACTTCTTTGTGATCTCATTGGCCGTGTCCGACCTCCTGGTGGCCATTTTGGTGATGCCGTGGAAAGCAGTGACAGAGGTCGTCGGGTTCTGGCCTTTCGGCTCCTTCTGTGACACCTGGGTGGCCTTTGACATCATGTGCTCCACGGCCTCCATCTTGAACCTGTGTGTGATCAGCGTGGACCGCTACTGGGCCATCTCCAGCCCGTTCCGTTACGAGAGGAAGATGACGCCCAGAGTGGCCTTTGTGATGATCAGTGTGGCCTGGACCTTGTCTGTCCTCATCTCCTTCATCCCTGTGCAGCTCAACTGGCACAAGGCGCAGAACGACGCTCCCGGCCCTCTCCCAGGCCCCCTCCCTGGCTCCCTAGGCTACAACATCACAGCTGCGGAAAACTGTGACTCCAGCCTGAACCGGACCTACGCCATCTCCACCTCCCTCATCAGCTTCTACATTCCGGTGCTCATCATGGTGGCCACCTACACCCAGATCTACCGCATCGCCCACAGGCAGATCAGGAGGATCTCGGCACTGGAGCGCGCTGCCGAGAGCGCCAAGAACAGACACAACAGCATGGGAGGAGACTCCAGCATCGCAGAGTCCGAGAGCTCCTTCAAATTGACATTTAAGAGGGAGACCAAAGTCCTGAAGACTCTGTCCGTGATCATGGGGGTGTTTGTGTGCTGCTGGCTGCCCTTCTTCATCCTCAACTGCATGGTACCCTTTTGTGAGCTGTCATCCTCAGGTGGAGGGCAGGCCTTCCCCTGTATCAGCCCGACCACCTTTGACGTGTTTGTCTGGTTTGGCTGGGCCAACTCCTCCCTCAACCCCATCATTTACGCTTTTAACGCCGACTTCCGAAAGGCCTTCTCCATCCTGCTGGGCTGCCAAAGACTATGTCCAGGAGGTCATGGCATGGAGACCCTCAGTCTTAACAAGAACTGACTCACCAGGGCTCCCACGGTTAACTCGTTCTCAGTGCACGCGCTGCATTGTTCCAGATGAGAGGAGCTTGGCTGACCTACAGGGGGGACATGACTGTGTATCTGTCCATCGGTGCTGGAGTCAGTATTCAAGCACCGTGACCATGACGTGTTAGCTGCAAGTGAAATGGCGAGCACGTGGTATGACAGTGACTGTGCTCTTCCTTGCTGTCTGGATGCTATCGTTGGGTAGGAGAAGCTCCAGCGGAGGGATTTGGGGTTTGAGATTAAGACTCTCTTCGGTGAAAAGGAAAGTGTGAGAGAAGCAGTGTTGATGTGCCCCTGGGACAGTTAATCCCGAGACTGGGCAACACCGTCCTACTCTGCTTTCTCCAATACCGACATACACACATAAACATGGACACATGCACGCACGCACACACACACACACACACACACACACACACACACACACACACACACACACACACAAACACTTGCAAACCACATTGCCTCAAACTCATCTGGACATGCACAACAAACACAACACGTCACCCAATAAGAAAAACAGCTATTTAATCATTGAAGATTTCAGGTTTTAAGACTCAAACCAAAGCGTATTTCTAGATTGAAAAAAATGTAAATCCACAAGTGACTTAACATTTGCTGTATCAAAAGCTAGAATGAAGACATATTTCATTTCAGATTTGGCATTGTGTGCATTATTGTGCAGGCAACAGAATGTTTTGAAAAGAGTAGACTTTATGGTGAAGCGATAATATTTATTTAAAAGTTATTCAAATACAAGTAAACACGTTTCTTGAAATGTTTTCTCTTGCTAATATTGTTTTTGGGTACTGTACGTTCTCGGTCTTGGTAAATTGGTTGATGGTAATAATTTCTTTTGAGCTATTATTCTATTAATTACGATATAGCTTACTTGCTTTGTAAATGTTTTATAACATAAGCAGATGGCCCATTTACTGGGCAAATGGTTGTTTAACTAATCTTGGGAAAAGACAGAAATAGCCACAATTGCAACCATTGATTTGAGATTTGTTTTATTTTGTGTTATTTTGACACCAAAATCCAGATGTATTGCAATACTACCTAGTCATTTAATTAGCCTTGGCTAAAATCAAACTTGAAACAATCTAGAAATAAGCATTCCTTTGTCTATGACTTGAACTAACAAGATGATCGGCATAACTGCAAACTAAACTGACCTTTTGTTTGTGTAGATCTGTGGCTATTGCACATGCTATCTGTGCACAAAAGAAACACATCTAACAGTTTACATCTAGGGTGTCAAAAGGAAGAAGATTTTAGAGTAAAGTGTGCACTTCGCTAATTTGAACCAAACAATGTATTATATGCCTGTTGCATAATGCACAAGAATGATGCATACGGTTGATAAAATTAAAATGTTATTTTCACCATGGGAGAATATCCCGAGGACACCCTTGCAAGGATTAAGTCATCCCAGTTAATATCAGCCATTTCCACCACTTAAACATTGTAATGCAGCATACGATTCAAAGTAATGGCAGTGCACCAGTGCATGACTAAAGTGTTTTCTGTTGTTAGTATTTCCTCTCGGTGGCATGCCCATGCGCTGTGTTTGTCATTAGCTGGACAGTGTGCTGTGTTCCTCTCTCTGAGGCAGACAAAGCTCAATCCTCCCAGAAGCTTGTCTAATACCACAGAATCTATTAAACCTAACGGGACCGATCCTCGCTCTCTCTCTCTCTCTCTCTCTCTCTCTCATATATATCTGTCTGGCCGCCGATCTATCTCGCTGTCATAACAGTGTTGAGCAAAATAGGGACAGAAAGGATTTTGTGTTTATGCATCTGTATGCACCTAAAGGTTTCATTAGCTTTGGAGCACTGTCTGATGATCCGTTGGAGCCATTAACACGGTTTATGAGTGCAATAAAAAAACAGAAAGAGAACTTCTCTGTGGTTTGGGAATCCCAGACTTCTTGATAACACAAAAACAATCTCCAGTGACATAAATAGAGACTGGCTGAGTGTTTCCTCTTTTGCGTTTTAGGTACATTTATGGAAATTTGTTTGACATGGATTATTTTATCTGTTTTGTTTAACCATTAAATTGCACAAACATTGACAAATTACCTCTGCATTCAAGAGATGGACAGATCTCTAATCAAATTAATCTTTTCGATGTATGCAAATCACTGAGGGTGAGACAAAAAAATACACAACAACTTGGACCCATACACACACAGGCAATCACACCCTCACTCACAGACACACTCACACGCACAAGCTAGCCGCGTTCTTCAGGCTCAGGACTGTCCTTGCCTCAGCTAAAACCCCTCAAGCGTGCCACAGGAAGAGAACGGCAATTCATTTGACTGACATCATCCGGAGTGATGGCTGGGATCCAGGGAGGAAGGGTGGGAGGGGTTCCACACCACGCAGGCCCACGCTTACCTATTTCAATGGCAAACCCCTCACTTTACAATGTCAAGCAAAGACTTACACCGCCTCCTTTATTCCCTGTTCTCTCAAACCAGCTGAACTGATGGGACTCTCTTCAAGCACTTCGTTTTTTTTGAGATCAACACATTGGATCATTGAGGTTAGACGTGACAACTTGGCTGAGGAAAAAAATGTTGTGTGCGCATGAAAGATAGAGAATAAGAGACAGAGAGAAAGAGAAATAAGGAAAACAGACAGAGGAAGAAGATGGCATTCTAATCTTGAAAAATAGCTTATGTAAGTGCCCGGAGAAAACAGTAAAATGATTTTCATATTTGCTTTACCGAATCCATGACTGTGAATAGCAAAGTATAATTAGCATACTAAGCAAGGGAAGTATAGGTATGGAATGTAGCAATTGCAGAAGAGAGACTCTGTGACTGACAGGTAAACTTTGTCACATGGCCATCTTTTGTGTAAATGATTTTCACAATCACCCTTTCCCCTCAATCAAGATAGTTAGGGAATTAAAATGCAATCAAAGAGTTTCCATTAATCAGTATTGCTCTCTATTAAATATGTATTATTCACAACTGGCGGAGCTATCATAATTGCGTCGCCACTAATGCATTTTTAATGCCTCACACGGTAGAAAGATAAGGATAATTGAGTGTGTATGCTGTTGACTCCAGCCAAAGTGCGTCAACATGTTCTGGCAGACATAAATGGATACTGCATGAGAAAAAACTGTGGCTATGTTGTTTGACACTGTCTAGTCACTTTTTTTTATAGGAATATCCTGTTGAACATTTGAAAACTACAACAAATATTTGGATGAGAGGAGAAGGGATTAAATGATAAAAGAATAAAAAAGAAGGAAATATCAGTTGCTCTGTGGTTGAGTGGTCTGAGATGTCTTCCTAAATCTACTGTTGGCCACTAAGTATACCTTGAGACTGCCAAAGGTTCTTATCCAAGTTGATGCCATCCTTTGGCATGTCCTTCCCCATAGTGCCATGTCCTTGTTTACACTGCACTAGCCCAATATATTAGTATTTGTATCTAGTCGTGTTACCATAATTATGTTGCACATCAATCTGGTGATAAAAAATCTGAAGATATTTCAAATCTATTGGGTAACATAGAGATTTTCTTTGTTTTGTTATCAGAGTAGTGAAGTATTTAGATGACAAGAGAGGTGTGAGCAAGAGCAACGATAATAGCCTAAACAAAAACTCAAATCCTCACTGAACTCTACTTGCCTCAACCATTTAAGAACCTTTATTTTGAAGAGTGGGTGAGTGCCAAACAGAATTGGCTGTGGGGAAAATTACTCCCTCCTCCTTGTCTCTCCACCTCCTTATCTAGCCTCCCTCAATCCTTCCATTCCACTCCACTTCCTCCTTATCTAGCTCCTCTCCCTCTTACCCTGCTACCCTTCTCCCTCCGTCTGTTTACTGAGAATACTGTGGCTGGAGCTTCCTGCTGGCCCTTCCCAGCTGTCAAGCTTTACTCAACCCTGCAATAGGGGGAGAGCAGACGCTCTGGCCCCAACCCTGGGGTAGAGGCTGAGACGGACAGGGTAAGACAAAGCAAGGGAGAAACGGAGGGCAGGCATTCCCTCTTGTCACAGTCAGGAGTCAGGAGGATTGTTGAGATCAGACTGCAGAAAAAGAGATACCACAAACCCAGAGAGAGAGAGAGAGAGAGAGAGAGAGAGAGAGAGAGAGAGAGAGAGAGAGAGAGAGAGAGAGAGAGAGAGAGAGAGAGAGAGAGAGAGAGAGAGAGAGAGAGAGAGGCCTACTCATAATTTGCCCATTACATTAGCATTGAATACACATATCATTTCACGCAGCTCTGGAGTAAAAATAGAACAATTAATGAGATAAACCAAGAAAAGAAAAAAAAAGAGTATTTGCCCCATGAAGGGAGCCGCAAAAGCTACCACAAGGCAGATCAGAACAGCTGTCAGGAAAGCTTCCTCATTAATCCACATCCATTCGCTCCCATTCTCTTCTGTATATTTTCAAATTTCAAAAGGTTTCGTATTTTCCCATTTAGATTAGTTGGAACACAAAATAATTTCTCACGATTGACTAAGGGACGGAATGGACAGGGGAGACATCTACGCAAATGTTGGCCTCGGAGACACCAATAATTCTAAACATTACCTCTTAATATTTGTGATGTTGGGTTTCGTTCCACCGTTAAAAGGAAATATCTTCGTTTAAATGGAACGAACGTATGGTGCCCAACCCTCCAACCAGCTGTCCTAACATGTCACAGTGACCTGCATTGAGCAGCGTCAGATGGAAATGAGTCTCGCGACGCTTTTGACGGATTGGCCAAGTAATTGCTCATATCTGCCGATCAGAGCGGGCAATTGAAGCCGAATAAAAAACACTTTTGGACATTATTATCATTTGTAGCACGTTAAGCAAGAAGCAATCCAATCGATGAATGAAATGAATAACTAAAGACTGACGCAAATGAGATGAGATTGTATTTTTCAAGTGCTTTTCGATGGCGTGTCAACTCCAGTGTGCTGTGAAGGGCGCCCAGGGAGAAGGACAGTCTGGCGTTGACAGTCCTGAGAGGCCATCATGCTAATAACGCTAATGCTAATAGTACGGATGGCTTCCTCCAGGGTAAGGTGATAATGTGTAAGAGACAATTTGTACGAATATGTTGTTAAAGTTCTGTTTATTATTAGAATAATATTTGTATATAAAAAATATTGACTAACTGATATAATATGCCATGAGGTGCGGTAAATGATAGGCCTACCGGTGGCCCATGTTCACCTGATGGTATAATATTAAATTTTATGGGCAAATATAGGCAAATATATGCAGGTGTTATGAAACATGGGTGCAAGAAAGATGTTAGGTAGTGTTTGGAGCAAAAATAATTTTTACTTATATATTGGCCATTAGTTTACTCTAGTCCAGAATCCAGAAGTTCTATACCAGACGTGATGGAATGTTTGGGCCTTTTTATTATTCTTTTTTTTTTTACTTATTATTTCATTAACAGACTTCAAACTCACAAAGACTTGTCCCATACAGGTCTTTGTTTCACAAGAAAGGTCATCAAAGTAAAGAAACTCCCCAAATTCACTTATAATGTGAAGGCTAGTCCTCAGGTGAAGAGGGGAGGGATGTTTCCAATCTTCTTAAGCCAGTCATTTGCCGGAATGTGTGATGAACGGACAAAGGAAGAGGGTGGACTGTCATCTGGGCATCCTGGGACTCTAACCAGTCTTATTCACCTTCTTACTTCTAAAGGGCCTAACTGGGAAGGGACAGGCAGAACACTCTAGGCCTGGATTGGGGTCATTTGTACTCATAGGATGGGCTGCTATTAACTGGATGAGAATAACAGAATGTTATATATCTAACAAAGTCCCATATGATCAACTTTCATAACCCAATCTCAAAACAGATATAAAAACACCAGGGTATTGCCCCAAATAAACAAAGTATAAAGGTAATATAAATAATTGGGAAATATTTGTAACCGGTCTCATGTTAAGCTAAGGAGGACTTCATCACAAAGTGTTGTGGAAGGATGGGACTGGGAGGGGATGTGGTGGAAGGCTTTGCTGTGATTGTAACCATGGTGGTGAGACTCAGGGCGTGGGCACCTAGTTGTATGAATCATCGCTGTCACTCATGGTTACCGCGGGGAGACGCGGACAGAACGAGACACACTCAGGCACACGGGGGGACGACGCGCACAGACACGGAGGCGGTCAGACGGCACACTGAGCACATGGAGATGAAGAGTAATCTGACCTGTCTTGATTAAGCATGAGATACCGACTTCTCATTTCACAGGTTTACGTAAGACGTGGAAGTAGGTCAAACAATGGAAACCAAAAAATCCTCTCGCCGAATGCTCTGCAGAACTGGAACCAGAAACGCTATTGTTGTGATAGTAACATTGAAAGATGGTGCACCACTTTGACAGAAATGGGTGCACACGTCGAAGAGGCCAACAGGGCAAACAGACTAAAACATAAATCGCAACAAGAGCAGGAAAAGCTCTCTGTGAGTGCTGAGAAAATCCCAAAAGCCAAAGCGGTTGTGTGGTGATTCTGCTCTGTGCATCCAAACAGAGGATTATCAGAGCTTCAGCACAGCGCCAGACACCACTAGGCTACCCACTCCAATCTAGTGTCACTGAGACAAGCTGAACAAACAGAGCACTGTGGAGGGAGAGGGGACCGTGAGGCTGAGGGGAGGGAGAGCCAGAAAAACGAAGTGGGGGGGAGGGGAGGGGAAAGAGAGAGAGAGAGAGCGAGAGAGAGAGAGAGAGAGAGATACTGTGGAGAGAGAGAAAGGAGAGAGAGAGATGGAAGAAACGGAAAGTAGGAGACAAGGACAGAAAGACAGATATAGAGATCGAGAAAGGGATAACGCTGAGATAAGGGTAGAGTTAGATATGCAAAGACAGGGAGATTGAGGGAATGAAAGAGAGGCAAAGAAGGAAAGAGAGAGAGATAGACAGATAGATTAACAGACAAACAAAAATGGAGTGGGGTTAAGGCATGATGGGGTGGGTCAAGTCGAGTCAGAAAAGGCAGGCAGATTTAGTCTCATTGCTGCCTTTGGATGGTGAGTTACATCCATTGACTGACTGCAGAAGGTGGTGCTATTTCAAGACACAGGAGAGCAATGATCCTGTCAGACGCAAGCTTGGCGGGAGCCTGTGACCCGCTTGAGTACTACAGCTATATATGGGACCCACAGGGACACATACAGGCGTGCAGAGTCCACAACACACACACGCACAAAACATAATTGTTCACAATGAAAAAAAAACAGACAGGGGACACATAAGGGCACGCCAGTAGTGTGGGAACCAGGATATACTTATGTTTTTTTTTTTGTATTCCACAAAATGATTCCTCATGCTCCAAAACACAGGGCCATTTCAAAGTGTTTTCCAAAGCAGCCAGCCACAGAAGAGTCTTTTGGTTAGTGACTCTGTGCTACACTTTTAATGATCTGTGAATGGAGCCTAGAGGCCCATTGGTGCTTCTCTATGAGGATGTCTCCAGTGAGATTACACACTGGACAAAACATTGTCACAACATCACATTGGCCAAACGCGGACACTCCGCAACAGCCCACATTGACCTGTACAAAGTGAGTTCACTGAACCTGTCTCGACCTGTGATGTCAAGCAGTTTCTTTCCAGTGACAGGCTCTATCTAATGGCTATATGACACTAAGCATTAAGTCAAGCGCTGGCACAAGCACCGGTGAAACAATATCCTGTGGGCAGATGAGAATCAGTCGAGCGGCGAGAGTCGGTCTACGACAGCACCCAATTGCATGTTAGTCCATCCTTCGAACTCGCCACATTCTGTGTCGTAAGTGCCTGATAACACTATCGATCTCGGGATTAATGTAAATACTCAACTGTGTGACACTTTTGGGTTATGGTTAGATACTTTAACCTTCAAAGTAGACATACCTATTAGTTCCGCACTCGGACAGATTCTTTTTTCAAGGCTAATGTTATGAAATTGACTGGACACACAATGGACATACTCTACCCTAGGGTTCCATTTTGACTGTTTTAGAAACACTTGACTGTTTTAGAAACATTTGTACCGTGATGAAGGCAGCATTAAATCTCAAACAGAATTAATTAAATTGCTTTCTGAATACCAATAACCTTGAATTGCAGTGTATCATTAAATATTCAACTTATCCCTACATGAAATATGAAAAACTACCAATTAGCACATTTAGTATTAAAGTATTTTTTAAATGCTATTACATTTAAAAAATCTGGATTCCTTTCTTTTGTTTGACGAAAAACAAAGCCCTGTCTGAGGCCATGTAGGCCTGCTGTAATCCAAAATCCAAAAAGCAATTCACTGCAATATAAACACATTCCTTTCAAAGGCAGGATTTGACTTTCACCATATAATGCATTGAGTCTGGGTTTTTTCTATTAGTTTGTAAAAGGAAGTCTCAGATAATCTATCTCTGATGACTCAAACCTAAATGTCTATTTATAGTTTGACTTTTTAAAAAAAACGTGAGAATCCTTGTGTGGGAGCAGGGGAGGAGAGAGGCAGTTGCGCCTACTCAAGAGCTTAATCTGCTCCATGTACTTGTATGTGGTAGCCTGTTGTGCTGGTTCAGACTTGACTCAATTCATCCCTAATGCAGTGTGGTGCTACATGCTGCGGCTTAGCACGATTTACTCAGTCATATGTTTTACAGGGCACGCAAACACATAGCATTAGTTGACATGTAATTGCTCTGGAGATCATCCCCTTTACCCCTGTAAGACTTTGCCGACCTGCTTTGCCAAAGCTATTAATACAACCCAGCCTAGCTTCATTTTAGTCTTTAATCGTCAACATCAGAATAAGGAAACAAAGTGTGATTATGCCACTTTGAAAGCATTCGATTAAAGCTGAGCGGTCCTCATTACTCCTTCTGACAGCTTCTCCCAACCAGAATCACTCTCCTGTTGCTTATCGGCGCTGAGGCATGCCAAAAGCCTGTGTTCTCGCCGAGGCGTCTGTGTGGGCATGCGTTCGTAAGTGCGCCAACAATTGAATGAGTGTGTGTATGTATGTGTGTGCGTGTGTGTGTATGTTATTCAAAGGGAACTGTTTGAGGTCTAGGTCTCCTTGAGGACAATAGAGGCCATGGGGAAGATTGCTGACTCATATGATCTCAGGTGACAAGAGCAGCCTCTGTGGGTCTGTTGGGTGACTTTGACGAAGGAGAGGGCTTACCGATTGTCAGGCACTAAACAGCCTCCAGGAGGGGGGGACAGACTTCCGACAGGCCGGGGCAATGTATGGATGCTACTACCTGGGAGACCAGCGTTCGGTTGACATTGGGGTGTCCCATCTGGTTCAAGTTATTAAAATGAAAGTAAGACATAAATTGAAGACATGTTCAAGGTACACCCAAGCACAGTCACCCAACACCAACTCCCATGTGAAAGAAACCTAATGTTGCATCCACCTATGGAGACGCAGTAATTTCACGCTCTGTTCGGCGTCGGCATCCCAACCAGGCTGGTGCTGGCCGGCCGGTCCCACCTGGCCTTCAGAGAAACATTAAGGCTCAGCAGGACCGCAGGACCAATCAGCTCTGACCTCAAAGAACTGACTGGGTTTCCTTAGTTATAGGGGGTAGTAGGGAATGGTTTCCCATCAAAAGATCTACAATCCACAGGAGGGTAATGAGAGAGACAGGAGGTGTCGGCGCATGCAGAGTTGTTGGTGCACGTGTGTGTGTTTGCATGTTTGTGTGTGTGTGTGTTTACTGCCTTTTATGCCCTGGAATGCTGGACTTGCTGAAAAAGGATCGTGAAGCATTTTCCCATCTTTCTAAAGCTCACACCTGCCTACTGTGATGGGCTCATCTTGAAGGAGAACACTTCATCCTAATCTTTCATCCAAATATAGGCTGGACTCTGGAGGTCTCTTTGTCTCTCCATCACAAATAAAGAGCGAGAGCCAGGAGCTTTCATGTGCGCCTTTGTGTTTAAATGGGTCACGTTTTTGTGCCGACTGACTCTATACTCCCTCCCCATAACAGTGGGAGCGAACAAAGAAAGGGAATTTACTTCTAGGTTTAATTTTAGAGCCGTGAATCTTTTATAGAAATGGTTACCGTACAACCTCCAGGCTGGAACCTCTCAACCTTTAAGTAGCCAAACAGGAGAGTGAAAGACATCAGCGCAGGCTGCGCCGGTGGCTCGGGGCGAGAGGTAACGAAAAAAAAAAACCCGGACCTGATGGAGGAGAAACGACGCCTCGGCCACTGGAATCACTGTTAAAACATAGAGCAGCGGACAAGAGCTCTTTGCATCTGTGGACGACCAGTCTCAAGATGTGGGAACTAAACATTCTCAGACAAGACGGAAATAGCTAAAGGGAATGCGATTCTCTCAAGTGTAGAGGACTCGGCCTGCCTCGCTCTCTTGGGTTTGTGTGTGTGTTTGTAAGTTCATGCTCGCTCAGTGAGGGTAACTTGATTTCTAACTGCAGATTTCGAATGCCCCCATTGATCCAACACTTTGGACGCATAGTATTGCCTCTATTGCCTCATGTAACTGCATGATGGAACCTCTATCTTGTGTTAAAAGTAAAACTGGGTAATCTTCTGTCATTATGGGTGTGAGCCTGAGCCACTATTATTTTAGATAGCAAATCATGAGACATACATACAAAGAGAGAGAGTGTGAGAGAGAGTGTGAGAGAGAGAGAGAGAGAGAGAGAGAGAGCGAGAGAGAGATTGAGAAATCAGAGATAATGTGTTGAGAAGAAAAAAGTCCCGAGATCCGCCCCGAACTGTCTCTGTGCTGCTGAGGAGGGAGATAAAGCTGGGATTGTTCCATGAAACACACCTGTTCCACGGCTTTGAAGACCAGATGAAAGTGTCTAAAGTGAAAAGCACTTAAAACAACATTGCGGCGTATTGCTGCACCCCTCCGTCCTCTAGGGAGATGAATAAAAATCTACTCACGTCCACTCCCTTTTATGTCACATTTTATAATACAACAGTGCATTGCCCCGGTGAGGCTTGATCTGACGTGTATGTGTGTCTCTGTGGTTTTTTTTCTTCTTCTCTTGTTCAATGAAGCACAAGTTTCAGCTCTGCTCCTGAATGTTTTCTTTTTTTCTTCTTCTTTTTTTTTTTACAGTGAAACCTTTCTCAATTTCTTGCTCTACTTGACAGGGTGAGAAAGTAGAGCGATTGAAGTGAAAAGAAATGGCTTTACTTTGATTTAGAGTAAAAAAAAAGAGTAAATTCTGTATTATAGCGCACCTTTGGGAGTTAAATAAAAATAGATGTGCGACGTTTGCTACTTGATCTTAGGAAGACCTCCAACAAAGGCCATCTAAAAGGAACATTACTGGTACAAGAGAACCATGAACCATTAATCAATGTAAATCAAATAAAAAAGTATTTCATTAACATATAACTGCACAAAGCAACAGGATTTTACAAATTAAAAAAATGAATGAGAGTGAAGTGGCCGAGATAAAGAAAACCTACATGAATACAAGAATACCACTACATCTAGTGGCGTGAGCAAGCACTGCACATCTCAAAATAAAGTCATAGATGTTCTGGATTTAAAACAAAATCTGGTTCCTTGAAGCATCCAGCAAGGTTTTCTGCAATCAGAGTCCTCCAAAGACCGTATCTAAAGTAATGCCGAGTCTGATTTAAAACTGGAGGAGCAGAAATGGACTGTGAAATATGTTGTAATGGTAACAAAGCTCCACTGACCTAAAAGAGAGCGACCATATCCAACACTAATAATGTAACTAATTCTTTATAATCAAATATCACAATATAGACTCCAAGAAGGATAAGCCCATTAAACCTGAGTTTGATGTGACATTTCATGGTACTGTACAGTGCAAGAGATCATAAAGCGAAAGAGTTGGTCATCGGTCTAAAGTTTATGGACACAGTTAAAAGTTTAAAGTATAATAAACATAAGCACATCTGTATCACTAGCTAAATCCAAAAGCACTGCATAAACATATGTAAGCAATCAAGTCAACATAAATTGTGTAGTTTGCGAAAAGCAGCACTTTTCCTGGGAATATAATGATATGTTTTTAAGGTCAATTAGGTTTTGTAAAAAATCAGCTCAAGAACACAGTACTCCTTTAGGTGGCCACCCAGTTTGCCCCCACCCCCCACCCCCCACCCCCCACACACACACACACACACACACACACACACACACACACACCCACACCCAAACCCTTTCCTGTCAAACTGATGCACAAGTCCAGAAGGTTTTTCACATTAAAGCTCTTGTTGTGTTAATAGGAGTAAATTAACTAAGGTATCGTTCGGCATGTAATGATACAGTTTAACTCAAATATACAAGATAACAACTATAAAAGTTTAGACCACAGGGACTACTTCAAAGCTCCTACAGATTACTACTTGCATGTCATGTGGAGGCCAAGAAATGCATTACAGGAAAAAATAATATTTATGTAGTTCACCTTTAACTCCGTTTTCTTGTTGTGTAGAACAAAACAAAATTACTACTGTAATTTTGTACTCAAAGTTTTAAACTGACTGATATGGTTTAAGATTGCATTTTTTAGTTTTCGCAGTTTTAGTATTTTCCATTCATTTCAAAGTAGCAAATCACAGAAGAATTGTTATTTATCAAAGATATATAGTTTATTTGCAAGAAAAGACATACAAATATTTACACTTACCAAACTATGGATTAATATTATAAAATATATATTACATATGTATTATCCATAAATATGTGTTCTGACAGAGGCCATTTTATTTTTGAAATATGACTTGCACTGAAAACGAGCAGCAGATTGCTAATTCCTCAAACACGTGTCAGGTAATTTAAGGGTCAAACAAAGAACGTGTATATTGGGGAAAGGCATGTCAGTCTGTTATTTGCTTTGCTAAAACATACAAAAAGACAGAAGGTTTGTACTACAAATCAATAATCCAATCATTTAACTAATTTGGTATTCATAGAAATAATGGCCTGAAAGAGCAAAATCAATATTCCACATAACCTCTATTAGTGGCCCTCATTGACAAGAAAGCTGTGGTGAAAAGGCAAAGATGGCCTGTGTTACAGTTTTCCAGCAAAGCACATTTTGTACTTCAAAACTCCAAATACCTTTGCACCCACGGAAATTAGTAGAATTTAATCTGTAAGGTGCATTCATTGATTACGTTTGTGTATTGTTTACCACAATGTACACTTTCCCCATTCTCTGAATGCAGGCGCCGGAACTATGCCCAGAAAAATGCCCCTCTCAGGAGAGGTGGAACAAGCCGTAGCCAACAGGTGAGGCGTACATTCCTAGATGTGCAGAAGGTAATAGATGGTTGCAGCTGAATGGAGACGTCTGTCTGTAGAGCGATGCACTTGCAGCCTGTAGGTTAACACTGAGAGGGAATGGTACAGTTGAAAAGCCAGGGTGGAATACATGCTTGGCTCCAGCAGCTGAAGCCATTTTGAGTATCTCTATTTCAGCCTCCTGTAACCTCTTGGCTTTAGCCCGGCGGTTCTGGAACCAGATCTTGACTTGAGTTTCGGACAGGGAAAGATAGGAGGAGAACTCGGCTCGCTCTGCGATGGACAGGTACTGCTTCAGACAGAACTTCCTCTCCAGGGCCAGGAGCTGAGAGGTGGTGAAAGGAGTGCGAGGCTTACGATTGGTCTTGTGCTTCCTCAATGAGCAGGGCGGAGGACTAAGCGGACCTATAAATGGCAAAATACCAAAATGTCTATTCATACACATTGAAATTGTACAGGATAAAACAAAAATAGGTATGATAGATAGCCTACATTAAATAAGTGTATGACAGAATATTATGTGTATGAATTCCTAAATTCCTCGTAAAAAATGAAGTAATTAAATCGAAAACACTGGAAATAGATGTTGCATTGTTTCCACCTTTAATCCAACCAATGATAAAAAAAAGTAAGTGGCAAATGCGTGACAAAACCTTAATATCTTCTGCGTCATGACGCACAGTGCGAGCACACTGGAGAGACATTTTTGAAAATCTATGTTTACAAACATTTCAGAAGTTCCCTTGTTGGAAACATTACGTCCAAGCAACTATCTATATGCCTGTCTGCTGTTTTTGATATTTATTTATTTATAGCACTTACGCATTTCAGAAAAGTTGGAATGAGACATCCAGGAAGCGCACTGCACACGTTCTGATGTCTCCAATTTGCCTGGTGAAACTGGAGGAAAGTTCGGTGAAATCTTCTCTGTGCTCTTTAAATCTGTCACATCTGAGAATAAAACATGTCCTTTGGATTTAGTGATAATAGTTCCACCCTGTTGTTTTTGCGGCCTCTTGTCTGACATTAGTGTGTCGACGCTAAATGGTAAACGGGACACATGAGTCACTCGCTTTTTGAACTGCTGTGATGAATTCCCATCAGTTAAAAATCCAACTCTGGAGTCCATAGGAAAACTCATGTTTCCACTGAGAACTCAAGTATTGCATCCACAATCTTGTCGTCCTGTGATTGAGATAGCTGTCCAGATAAAACACTAGTCAAAGAACTCTGGAAATTATGTAACGAAGACTATCTTTTTTTAAAAGACGTTTGACTTTTAGCCAATCATACGTGTGTCTTAGCGATTTCACAGGGAAAGGAGTTTTGATTGGTTTTTGTGTTTGGGTGTGGTCCTGTGCTTAAAGAGACCCTTGAGTCCACCCATACACTTCCATAAACAGCAAGTCAGGTAAACATCAGCGTAATTTACCACTAATTACCCATGGAGGGATTTTATGCAGGGTCACTTAAGAACTTAAATTCTTGAAACTTGATTAATCAAGTATATTTTGTCAGTCAAATATTTTTGGGCTAACATAATGCCACAATAAATAATTACCTTTAGAATTACAGCCAAATTGATGTGTCCATCAGCATAGGAAGATTAGCAGTTATGTGCCATGAAATTGAGTTCTTGCCAATAATTGTATCCTTGTTTTATCCTTGCCCTTGACTTGTCTATGATTCATGCTGTTAGACTGATTGATTGGTTTGGCTGTGTCTCAGAATAGATATAGCATAATGAATTGCAGCGCAGCTCAGCTCAGAATGACATCAGAAACACTTTGTTTTTACTTGGATGGTTCTTCAGCTGGTCAGGAAAAACAACCAGCTCTACGGCCTTCTTTATTCATGTCCCAGCCCGTACAACCTGAAGCACAACTTGTGGAAATGATCATCACAATGGCAATCAATGAACGTTATGGTGGTTTCAAACTTCAGACCTTGATATACGTATACACTCCGTGTAAGAGAGGCACTCGGGAGAAGGATTATGTTTTAAGGCAAGCTTGAAAATGACTGTCATTACATTGTTATGATTAACACCTTGTAATTAGGTCGGTGGAATCCGGCTCTTTTAAGGAGGATTTAACGGTAATGATGGAAAATTGCTACCTTCCTGAGGTGTATGGCGCCCGCTGTGATTAGCCTCTGTCTCTGTTCTCCTGTGGAGACGAAGCCGTTTTGTGCCTGTTTGAAGCCCATACCTGTAAGGCCGTGTGCACCACGCAGTGTTATGAGACATGAGCAGCAGCTGGAAAGAATCCCTTAACTGTCCAAACACGGTCCATTTGTACTTTACACATCGATGTCAAGACAGATCAAGATGGAGTTGGTATGTTTGTTACCGCGGCATGCGGCAATAGGGTTAGTTATTCTCCTCTTTCCCTCAAGGAGATTAGAGTTTATCTTCCTGTCTTTTCGCCATCTTGAAGTGCGATGTCACAATCAGCCAGCCTCCTGTCTATTGCTACATTCACTCAAGAAAGCATAATGTTTACCAATACACACAAGCACACACCCACTCACACAGGCAGGCATACACACACGCACATGCGCAAACACACACACACACACACACACACACACACACACACACACACACACACACACAAAGAAAGACATTTACAAGTCCTAAGAGTCCCCTGGTTGTGCTGGTCAACGCTTTGTGACAAGACACAGAGTGAGGCTACATTATGTGCTGTTCTGTAATCTATGGTGAGTATGTAGGCCTGCCAGCCTGCCTGCACCCCCTGCTGGTCGCCCTCAGCAGCACTGGGCTCCAGATGAAACGCCGCCACCTCTCAGGGGTAAACACATGCAAATCAATTAGGAGCCTCTCCGTCATCCCTCAGCTTCTCACAGCTAATTTCTTACACACAGAGAGAGAGAGAGAGAGCGAGAGAGAGAGAGTTTATATTAGGATCAGGGATCAGTGGAAACATTCTCGCCCCAAATGTAATTACATTAATTACACCTATTGACGAAAGAGAGCAATTAGCCGAATATGCACAATTAAGGGGAGTCATACAGTTAAAAGATTGGTGGTGAGAGAGCAGAAAAGGGTGTGGGTGTGTATGGAGGGTACCTTTTAGTCATTCATACCTTAACAGTAGCTTTCAAAGCGAAGCTTCACAATTATTCCAAACTTATTATGCAATGTATTTATTGATGACGAGTGGAGAGATATCCAACAGAAAGATTCCAAGAAAATGGTTGCCAGTAGGGCTTTTGCTTGGTTTTAAACAGAAAGTATTAGAGGTCCGAAACCCTGCCATAGCACAGTGAATTCCCCCAAGCCCACCGGGGTCTGTCTGTCTGTAGGTAGACAGAGTGTGACACGACACACCTCTGGGAAGACACTGACTGTGCTGGGGGCAGCTCGAGCACCCAGCCAAAGGTTATGCTGTCATGGTGGGTGCGCTTGGCGGAGGAGCAGGCAGGCAGACAGCGTACCCTTGGTACTCCCCTGACTTCAGACCCCATTAATTAGCCCAAACAACAATTAACCGCGCTCTCTCTTTAACCTCACTTCACATCCAATGAGCCCTAAGGAATTGTTGAAGTGGATGCAGGTTACGAAAGCTGGTCGCCATTTTGTGGACACTAAGAACCATTACAAGTGTTTGACCAGTGAATGGATGACAACTCTGCCTCTAATAACTTTGCCACGGGCTGTCTGACAACGAAACCGTGGACTGAATCTACCGTGTTGGGCTTGCTTGAGGCAAAGTAGCCTAAGATAAACAATTAAAGAGGACTCCTGGTTCTGACACCGATAGAGAACAGCTGCAGTAGGACAGAACTCTCCCCTCTGCCTTGTGTGGGACATGTGTTGATGTATGTTCAGTGTTCAATAGCCCAGCAATCCCTCCGAGTTCTATAGGGGGTCCACAGAACCATCTCATTGTGCTGTCCCCAGGTCAAAGATCTGAAGCCCTGTCAGAACGCCTTTCCAGTAATAACGGCTTTAGAGACCGTTCTAAAAGAGCCCACTGAGCCAAATTGCCCCTTCCAATCAGACCAGTTCAAGCTTCTTTCAACCGGCATGAAGACCATCCGAGACAGAAATGGACATTGAGGTTAATGTCCATTTTCCATTTGGTGGAATCAGATAAAAGATAGCATGCTGAATTAATGAAAGTTGATTTCATGAGGCAGATAGCCCATGTCTGAAGTGTTGATATAACTAATAGCCTGGATCAGAGCTTTAATGAGTTCTGAAGAAATGTCTTTCCCAAGTCGAAATGATCTGGGAAAGCAAACGTTCTGCTTAATTTGGGGCGCATAGTGACATGCATGCTTTAGGATGAATTCCCTTTTGGACATTTTCCACCACTCCCAAAAGGCAATTTGCTTGCTCGACCTCGGTGGGTAAACATACTTGAGTGCACTTTAACTTACAGTTAAATTAAACACAGCAGAAATCTGTTGAATCAGGAATCACAGCAATAAAGGAACATCATGTGATATTCTTTTGGTAACCTATTGGTGAAATGATCCTTACTCTTGTAACTTAAAGGCAAGTCAGATAACAGATTAACATTTTAATGTTTACTTATCCAAGATATAAAAATATTACACGTCATCAAACCAAACCATGAAGTATAAACGGAGCAAAAAACCCAAAGACCCAAAACCGGATAAAAACATTTCAGATAAAACATTGTTGACAGTAGAAAGTAGTCAGTCCAATAAATTACTTGGTTTTGAAAAGAAGGGGATCACTGCAATGAAACAGTTGTAAAACAAAGGGAGACGAAGAGTAAGCAAGCTTTATTTTGGGAGGGTAATTGTCTGATGGTAGACTGGTGGCAATCGGATGTGTGGAGCCTACCTCAACTTTAAGGTCTTTGATTTCCTAGATTGATTACATAAATGGTTGATGATGGATTTTCTTTTGCCTATCATGTATTATTTTTACAAACTGTCATGTGAAGAACAAAGTGAATTCATGATGTGTAAGATCCAAACAAAACAAAACAAAACCCTTGATTGATTACAGTGTTTAAAGTTCAATCCCCACCTAACCACACCAAATTGTAGTTGTGTGAGCACTACTTGAATGTTTTTGGTAATTGAGTGGGAGTGTTATTTCAAATAATCAACTAATTTTAACTAAGAAATCAATAGAACACACTACATTTTGTGAAATCTTTTTTTTTCTGCTAATGGTTTACATTTTTGGCTACAATACTACGCGTTCTCTTCAGACTAAAATACACAACTTTGCACTTCACAGGTCGCACAGCTTAATGCTTAAATCTGAATTCAAAATAGGCCAATATCTTCGCATCAGGCTCGACTGAAATGTAAGCAAACCATTAAGCACCATTCAATTCACTGGAGACAGAACATTAAGACAAACCGGCCCATTCCACTGTGATGGATGGATGGCAGGGTTCAAACATTACTCTGCACCTAAATTGATAGTGTGGAGCTTACGTTGTTAAAGCCACACTGTTGACACGGGGCACAGCATCAAGAAGAGGCTTCTGAACCCCATTATCTTGTTCTGTTTCATAGAGGATCATAGCAGAGAAATGCCTTTTTATACTGTATAAAGACAACTGCAAACAAGGAGTACACTTCCAAGGTATTTCAGCTCATACTTATAGAGACAGAATCTGTCCCTCTTCAACACCCCGCATAACGCACCATCTGAACTGAGAGTGGCGCCTTCCGCATGGCTGTGTTGGCTCCTCCAAGCACAGTGATTATACTGCATCGTTCCTGGGTCCAGGTGGAGTTACTGTGATGAAAAACTCCCCCTGACGCCCCGCGGACCTCCTGCTCTTCATTCACATGCACATGACAGAAAGATGACTTCCACTAATAGCAACACGAAAGCTGGAAGGTTTTCATACTATCCGAACAATTTTTGCATCTGGGAGGAAGTACGACTCCACTACAAAATTACTGCCTCGATGGGAATCGTTAACTTACAAAGTCACAATTACAGTTACAGGCTTTTGACTTGTTAGTCACCTCATTAAAATGTCTGCAAGGTTCAACGTGATAAGGGTTTGCACACATTTTGAATTACAATGGTACAGTTAAAAATGAGAACTTTTTACCATATTTTGATGACTGTTTTAGCAGTGTGAGCATAGACCTAGAGAATATATCACAATAAGCATGTGATGTCTTCGAGATTCTTATATTTTATTTTAATTTTTTCATATCTGGCCGTGCCGAGAGTGGGGTGGCTCTGAGACATCAATGCTCACCGTTAAGCCTTCTGGAAGTGTCGTGGGCTCAAATTAACATAACATCCGGGATGGAGGTTGCCCACTTGAAAACCCCAATGACATTTCTGCTCTCAACCCCAGTACATTCTAAAATATTGGCTTTTGAAGTGCTCAACTTGTAGTATGGCATAATGGATATTATAACATCGTACAAAAGAAAAAAAAAAGGTAATCATCTTCAAGTTTCTGGTCAATAAGCCATCACACTATAAATTTGGGGATGTTTTGAGACAAAACAGTCATTTTGATTTAGTTTATTAGGACACAATTAATGTTCCTCTGTGTATCTGTGCAAAGACATAGGGGTTCATGTCTCCAGCTGACTGTCATGAGAAGCAATGAGAATTCAGTGTTTATGATTATTCCAAGAGGAAACATACTAAGTCATCAAAATAAGACCTTAATTCAAGCCTGAAGTAATCCCAATTACTTGTTTCAGGGAGAGTCATGATGTATCCAACTCAACATGGGACATCTGATCAGAAAGACAGTAAACCAACTAAAAATCATTGGCAAACTTAGTGAGTTATCCTAACAAAAAAATATTTATATTTCATGGTGTGTTGGTTAAAAAACATCAGACTGCAAAATTGGGACTGGGAAAACAAAATGTAGGACACATATCTGCACCCAGTGACACAGACAGACACAAACACACACAAGCAGCGCACACAGTCAGACAAGAAGTAATTGACCTGATGAACATTGCTTGCTTGAGAGAGTCCTGACAGACTGACTCAGTGTGGTTTGTAAATGACAGTGTGCAATAGTCCAGATGGTAACCTACAAAGTTTACGTAACGATTTGCCCCTCTGACCATTATTGGAAAGGATGTCACAGCAAAATGTTTCAGTGACTTAGGGTAGGATTGACTTATTCTTCAAAATATCTAAGCCTGTAGATGAATAACAGTTTGATTAGTACAGGCACTGCCCTGAACGCAGCCCTGAATATAATTAAAATATCATATGAAGCTGGCAGCTACACTGCTGCTTCATACACAGGGGATATGTCCCCCCACTTTTCAGAAGGCAGTGTGGGCTTTTAACCGTCCGAATACTTATGTTATACTTATACCTATTACATTATGTATATAAAAAGAACAGGTGAAACGGAAACTCCCCCCACATTTGAAATCAAAATTCCGCAGATACATGGTTTCTATGAAAAAAGAAACAAATGGAAATGAAAATGAATTCCAGATTGCATACATTCATACATATGGGCATATAACAATTCTCCGTGTAATGTTTTTCTCTTTACTACTGCATTGTCAAGACAAAGCCAGAGCATCCAAACCAATGTTTTAGAAGTGAATCCATGTACAAGAGCTGATGGCTTCTCCTTACATAAACAATGTAAAGCCATTGGCTTGGCATTGTGGTGAGGGGGTAAAGCTGCCAGTCTGCCAGTCTCCTTCCATGACCACAACACTGATTAAAACCTCAATTCACTTTCCTAATCACCTCCTAAAAAACCATGCATTTATCCACAACACTGGAAAAATACTTCCAAACAAATGAACTGTTTATTGTTTCAAAACAGCCAAGCCAAAATGCTGCAAAGGATCTGTACAACACTGGGGAAGGCAAAGTTCTTGGAATTGTGCGATGGTAGTACTGAGTTCCAAATGTTTTCCTTTGTAAGGAACATACACAAACATGTATGCATACTGAAGTGACCATGCTACAAAATATTACACTAACCAATCGCTGACATGTGTTTAAGGGGGGCCCTTTAGTGATCTTACTGTATAAGTCAAGACTTGTTATGATCATACATTCCCATAATGATAGCCTACTTACTCTTAGACACTTCAGCTATATGACCTTCTGTTGTTTTTGTTACGTGACAACCCAGCATATGGCATAAGGGATTTTTATGGCTTTTTAGGAGACTCCCATCAATTCATTCAATGCTAACCTGATCTTCCAGCACACAATGCAACATGTAAAATCTAAAAGTGGTTTGGCTAAACAGTTTTCTAAATATGTTGCCTCAGGTTGTTCTTTTATTAGGCTAAAAACGTAGTGTGTTATGTGAAACAAAGGGCCCAGGGCAAAAGAACTGGCTTGTAAACACAAGATTTAATGAGCCACATAAATCAAAACATTATGAAACTGCAAAACATTTAAAACAAATTATCCATGGTACAGCAGCAATTCTTTTACAGATTGAACAACTATCACCATATGTTGACCATTAGTTGTTAATTTGCTAATAAGAAGCCAAGGAATAAAGTTCAATGCTGTAATATGGGCCTACTTGAGAGGGTTATGTGCTGTAGACTAACAAATGTTGTTCATCAAATAGCAAAATAATCAGGCATTCTAAAACTATAAAGGCACATAATGTTTGACTGTATATTTATTTTCTACTATAGTCAAATGCAGTACTGTCATGAGAGTTCAGATGGACACAATGCCATGGAGAGAGTGCTCTCTTGTGGACAAAATGGAGAGGCTTTCAGAGTATAAAACCAACTATACAAAGGACAGTACACATCAGAGAAAAAAAAAGGCCACAGACGCATCACTTTATCCGGTTTGGGGAATTGTAATAACTTGAAGATATATTGGCTTTCAAAACAAAATACACCAACCACCCTGTTGGCTATAAACAGGCCCTGCATATCTGGATTACGCTGACGAACATACAGCACTTTTTTTTTTCTATTTAGGGTCAACTTGAACAAAATAGCTAGGGAACAAATTCTCTTGCATTTTCAAGATGAGTTGGAAGTGATGTTTCCCAAGCTGAAACAACAACTAGCTAGTCATTGCAGTCTCATCTCCGGCCTGATATTTTTTCTCTTTGTCAACTATAATGCTGTTGCTGTTGGGCCTTGGCTAAGGGACATCAGCCTTTCCCTGATACACCTGTTTTCCTGGAGCATTTTGGAGATGGACTTCATAACAGCAACCTTGGACTGCTATGGAAGGAGACTAAATGTAAAAAAAAAAAAAGGACACCTGGACTTTGATGCGCGTGTGTGTATGTGTTGAGTATGTTACCATTTCATTTGCTGATTTGCCATATTTGTCCTTTTGAGAGAAGGTAAACACATCGGAATTCTCTCTGCCATCAATATGACAACCTTAAAAGCAAAAAATGAATTGTGTCAAAAGTGTTGCTTGGACAATGTTTATAAAGTACGTTCGGTGAATAGCTAGCTTAGTTAAGTAGCGAGCTAAATAAAGTTAGCTAACGTTACCAATTTTGCTGGGATGGCTCGCAACAGTCAACTGCCCTTGACTGAGAGCTGACATTGTTTTGAGAGGTGGAGGCACCTGCCTCTTCAGTGTTTTGCTGTTTTTCAATGTTGTCTCGATAGGCTTGTGGCGGCAGCACTTTTTAAATCTGATTTTCATCTTTTTTGTGGATTGATCATTTTGGGTTATCTGACTACTAGGTAACTCTATCAGATACTCTGTCGGTCTGTCTCCATTTGTTTGACTCAACTTTGATCCAAAACGTGGCACATAAATGGCCCTCAAATTTGATTTTGACATATTTTTTCAACGATATCGTTCAATCTAGTAAATTACAACGTTTTCTTCTCGTCACTTCTCATATTGGGAAATGGTTTCGCGTCAAATTTTGTAAAACGATCAAAATAAATCCATAAAGAAGTTAACGAGCGCGAGGCAGTAAAAACTGACCAACCGGATGAGTTTATTATGTTTTACACTTAATTTATATTATTTTTTATTACAGATCGCATGAATCTCATATAAGCAGGATATAAGTACTGGGCACAACTGAAAAGCACATCATAGTCGAAACCGACATGTTTCAATGCTAATTTTAACTATCCGTTACTCCAACAAGGGCCCCAGCTGTTTTCGTAGGTATGCTGTGGGCCACAATTTGTGGAGTGCCTACTATATTTCCGACAAAACTGACGTGTAAAGTTTGAACCATTTAATTCTATAATCCTATAACAGATAATTCCTCCAAATTATGTAGGTAAATTAGCCTATGATTGATCAGAAAAATAGGTAAACATGATTTATGAAAAATTTGGTTCGGTTCAATACACACCTCTCATTAATGTTACAAGCCCTGGATGAAACAAGCAGGCTCTATAAATAGCCTACCTCTGACCTGATTCATCACAGCCATCCAGATGTGCCATAAAACTATTTTGCAGCACACTCATAGTCTGTAACCTGCTCACTTAGATATTCTCGTTTAGAGTTAACATAGTTGGAGACTTAACTGCCTATAAGGCAAGTTGAGAATGGGGACTTTATAGGCTTGTCCACCAGAAGAAAAACATGTTGCTTGTATCTTGTGGGATAATGAAAAGAATAGGCTCCAAATTCTTCCTCACAGTTGTTTTATTCGTTCAACATCTCACATTACAAATACTTCAAATGTATGCATACAGCTATAAATAGTTGGCTGCAAATGTATGACGAGATCTTTGTTTTACTTCAATACTACAAACCAACTATAAAAACCGACGCCTGTATTATATAGCATAACTTAATCAGGAAGAAAAATATAAAAATTAGAACTTATAAATGTGAAATGACTTAATAAAAATCAAGATGATATCTCAAGTAAAAAAAAGTTATTTAACAATAAATACAACCTTCCCAGCATACAATTAAAAACTATTGAAATTTTGCAATCAAGTAATACTAACAGACATATCAATATTCTTTTCATCTGAAAATGTGGAGCACAATACAGCAATTAGAAAAACTAGACACAACAAGTTTAACACATCACCCAAAAATATAACAAAATCTGATCAAAATGATAGGTATACATTTCAATTGAAAATATAGCAAATGCTAAATACATTATCGACCTAGTATTTACAATGTTTTCAATCACAGTAGCATGGTAGTAGCAAAATAAGTGAATAAGCACAAAACCAATGTTTAAAAATAAATTCAGGTATATATTAGTAGACAGATTTTTTTCTTTGCACACACCAGCATGAACTATGGGAAACATAATGCGTAAATGTTTTGCATGATTTATATGGATTAAATGATTTACATTGTGGAGACTATGTCTGGAAACAATAAGTATTGCACATAATGGCTCGAAGTTAACTTGCAACATTAATCACATTCAAGTCTATGTCCCAAAGCATGCCACATCACAAAAGGGGTCAAGTGATCAATTCTCCTCAAGAAGTGTCCTATTAAGTGTCCTCTACATTACAAAATTCCTCCAAGTGTTTTCATTGTGTAGTCTGCTTACATTATGTCTGCGTGTGAGGAAGGCAGACAATATCATGTAGAGGATATTATGAGAGAGAAGTGATTCAACAGCGAAGTAAAATAAACTGAAATAAAAAGGAGATCTAGTGCATTACAATAGGTCCTGCATTAACACTAGCCATGTTATTTTGTATTACATCATGCATGCCAAGAATACTGAAACTAGAACTTGCAAGCAGTCCCAGAAAGAGAATCTAAATATTTAAACACCTGTCATTCATTCTGGTGATACAATGGAAGATTTCACATTGACCAAAGCCAAACATTTACCCTATGATGTCCTTATTAACTACAACTAGAAGCTGAATATTTGAGTATACTTTCAAGACTATCAAAATCAGTTTAGAAAGGTATTTTCATGCCTTAGGGTCGTGTACTTTTGTCCTCTATGACAGAGTAGTCTGTAAATGATTGGCTAACACTAGCCTTATGATTTTTTATCTACAGAATCACACCAATGCACCAACAATTTAGGATTTTTTTTTTACCAGCACTTGAATATATAAAAAGCTAAATTGAAAATTATATTAATATCATTATTTTTTCTTTTAAATTAAGTTTACCATAAATGCAGATCTCTTAGTAACAAAGGTACAAAATTATTTTTCACCAAGTGAAAAAAATGAGGTATTGCAAAAGGAGTTCTCCCATTTGTGAAAAATGTGCCTAAAATGACTATTGAAAAAAATATTTAGAAAAGTAGTGCATAATAAATGTATATATGTTCATGACAAAATAATCAGCTATAAAACACTGTACAAAAATCAGCAGGCCATGTATAAAATAATATCTTTATCTCTGTGACAGCATTTCTTCATAGAGTGTCCAGCTACTACTGTATCCAACCACAACACCTGTGATAGAAGCTCCAGTCATGGTAGAGAGTGCAGTGGTACACCTTGAGGATAGCTCAAGGACACTGGACCGTGCGTTCACCTTAGTTCGTACTACGTTAGCATGTTAGCTTCCAGTGCTAATATCCCTGACAATATAAAGTGAGCAAATACTACTGCCAATACCTGAGCCCTGAGGGCTATGTCTTAATCAGCTGAAATCTACAATCTGAAACTGAAGACAACACTAGCCTTCATTCACTTGTATGACAAATGGACACGCCATTGCCTTGACATCCCTCAAATCAACATTTGCTTATGATGACTTGTTTTAGGCCAATCTTTGGTTTGCCCTTTGCTGTTACAAAGAGTCAAATCTTTTAACCAAGACCTATAAACTTGTGTCAGCAATCTAAAAATGCATGCCTGACTGAGGGGAGATTTTTGTGAGTGTGACTTAGCCTGTATTCTGAACTACTTGAATAGGAAACGGCCCAACCACCTGTAATAGCCTTCCTCTTCGGTCAAACTCTACCATTTGCATTCAACCTTTGGTTAGTGACACAGTTGTTCTCTAATCCTGCATGCGAAAAGTAACAAAATGCACCTTTCTTAAACTTCTATAGTCATTATACTGATTCAGGTGCAACACAAACCTCACTCAAATTTTAAATGTTACTCTTGACAACAAATGTAAGCAGCTTCGCCAGCTAATGCGAGAAAAAAAGTACAGTCAAGTTAGAAAACATCTAATTCCAAATCTAATGCATCCAAATACATGCATACCTTAACTTAAAATTCAAAAAATAAATGGGATTTTACTTTTTTTTTCTTATTTACTTCTTTTAGAAGGCCCAATTAAAAATAAAATTAAAATTAAATTAAGCTTTAAGAGTTCTTTTCTCAACTTAAAAAAGGAACCAGCAAAAGAAAAGTGCATTTATTTTCTATATCATCCCCATAACCCTCCCCCGCTTACCCTCCCACCTTTCCATAACTCCCCCTTTCACTGCTCTCTTCAGTTCCAGCGAAAGGAGATATGTCGGGGGCGGTCTCCCCCTTCCTTCACTAGGGGTTTGTGGAACTCTCTGCCTGCACGGGAGTGGATGGCGGCCCAGCAGTACTCACAGTAGTACTGCAGGCAGGTCACGTTTGCGCAGAAGAACGGCGCAAACTTTCCCCCGCAGCGGGTGCCCTGGCACTCGTCACACAGCTGGTCGTCCAGAACGTATGGCTTCACTTCCACCTGCCAAAGGGACAGACCAAGAGGAAGGAATATTGGGAAAAGTCAGAGTAAGAAAAGATATGAATTCATAAATTCTTCATAAAGATAAAAATGTTCCTATGACGTGCTACATAAATGTACCACTGCATTAATTAAATGGCAAAGGATAAAAAAAAAAACTGCCTTACCCGTTTATCAATCTCTCCATGCTGCAGCTGGACGAATCGAGCACTAATGGCTGCAATGTAGCTCTGCTGATTGGAGAATGCCACTCGCCCCGCCCCCTTAGGATACTTTAGTTCGGGGTCAGTGTCAATTCCAGCGTAGCACACGCCCCCATATAGGCGGTCCATGATCATAGCCAGCTCCACTGTGACAAAGACAGGCCAGTCAGAATCAAAGCATTGCCAAACAATGTAGCTGTGACTGTGCCAGCACAATCAATTCCCTGGAAAAACAGTCTTACCTGCGCGTAGTGGGCGTGGCACACCGCCGACAAAGATGGTTTTCCTGGGGTCCAGCGGCTGAGAGCCGTCCATTACAAAGTCACTGTCGTTCAGGTTCCAGGGCCGGATCTGGACCTATAGTACAGAAATGCAGAGGGGGAATCCAGGCCTTTTAATATACACATAGTGTCCACTCATACATTTACCTTTGGTTTGCAAAAAATACTGGCTTTTTCACTTTCGATATTCGGGAGAGAGATTTCAAGCCTGATGCTAATTTGGGTGCTTGGATGACATGCAAGGTTTTGGTTCCTAGGACAAAGTTTTTTATAAATACGGCAGACACATCACGTGTCATAGCACATATTCATTTTGAGACTTGATCGGCTACAGAAATGTGACGTGTCCTTCAGACGTAGGAGGACACACTTACAGGCTTATCTTTGATAGTGGGGCTGGAGACACAAAGGTAAAGCTTGCCGTCCTCTTCAATGCAGGCATCAATAAGTGCCTGGACAGAGCTCTCATCTTGGAACAGTAAGAATGCATAACCTGAGGGAAAAACAGATACACATCATAAAATCCCTATTCAATTTAAAACCCATGACATCAAATACCAGTAAACTTGCTGCTTATATCGTCCATGTAAATAAAATAAAACGATGTGACTCACCTTTTGGTGGAAAATAGGACTTGCTCTCTGCCTTGTGTGGCCAATCCACAAACAGGTGACCAAATCGACGGAAGCTGGCAGTGATTTCATCTGAAAATGACAAAGCAAAGTTAACTTTGTTTAGGATAATATGTGACAGGGATTTATCTGAAATTAAATAATTGAATTTCAAACACGTTAGCAATGAAGGTTCATAAAACACCTTCCCAGTAACCAAAATCTATAAATTTGTGGTGCTGCAGAATTCTAATTAATAATGAGCATATCACACACCTTAATACATTTACCTTTAACTAAGGGGCATACATATAAAGGTGTCATAGACCTTGTTAACTTTTATTTAATTAATTGCCCTAATGCACAAACAAAATCATGTAATACCTCCAGGACACAATAATAGAAACCTAAAAAAATGTTTTTTTAAAAGTGACCTAGTTCACAATAAGGTACACTCAAATCAACATACTAGCACTGTGGAACATTACCTTCGTCTATGTCAGGGGGCAGGCCGCCCACAAACACCTTGCGTGAGAATCGTTCCACGCGCTCACCATTCAGGTGAGGGAAACAGTGGGCAGAGCCAAGGCCGGGGAGACCTTGATCACTTGACTCCTCCTCTCCAAAAGAGCGCTCGTCTTCCATGGGAAACAGAGAGGAGTGACCTGGGGATAGGACCACAGATTAGAGTCCCCCGCACACCTTTGGAGACATCTTACAAGCTTTTAGTATGAACAAGGCTGCCTTTGATCTTGAAAAAAAAAAGAAAAAAAAAAGATGATTTCCTACATTCTTCCCAAATTAAATATCCACCCAAGCAACTAGGTTACAAGAATTGAAAATTAGATCATGGTGTTGTAATTATGACAATGATATATGATCATAATCACAAACTAAAGCAGTATTAGATTCTTGTCAAGTTGTTCATTGACAAAAGCATGACAACGGCTCTGCTGAACACAGGGCCAAATCGAGAAAGACACCCCTCAAGGCAGGATGTACAAATACAAACAATATCACCCAACAGTGAACATTTGGGAGGGAGAAAAACGCCTGGGCCAAACCAGACAGCCAGCATTTAAAGTGTCATGGCGCTTATTAAACGATATTACATAAAGCCACCACAAGACAAACACAAGACTTTGTACTCAATATTACCTCGTCGCCTCCCATAACTCCTGGCTGCATGTAAAACAAGAAAGACAACCCTTGATACCGCAGCTAAAACGGAGCATGCTTATTTATCACACGGATAATGATATCTTGGATCTTATTCTGTGCATACCATTCATAGGTAGAGCACCATCTCCACCCTGGTGAGAAAAGCCGTAGCGACCTGGAAAGGAAACGTACATTTAGAAGAAAGAGCATAGCAGACACAAACATAGTAGCAGTTTGAATCCTATCCATTATCTTGATTATCAAGCTTTTGCCCTTGAGCATTCAGTAACTTTGCAATGTTAGAATGAGGGTAAAGTATGCACGTGCTTTCTGAAAAATTTAGCGTTTAAGATTATATTCATACGAGGAAAATGTTTACTTTGGATTTGGGCAGCATTGCGGAAATGGCTTGTCTAATGGATTATCAGTAATGTAAATAATCAAAGGAAATTATGGTGAACATTAAGAAATCCAGATTATTACAGTTATTTAAATTGAGCTGCCAAATATTCCGTGATGAAAAAAGGCTTTTCAAAGATGGGATGCGACAAAACTTTACTGAAATGTTTAATTCATGACAGAGAGCAGAGCAGAGATCAAAGTGCCAACACAGTGGCAATACTGCAGGTATGTGTGCGCTTGTGTGTGTGTGTGTGTGTGTCCATCTGCGTTTGAGTGTGAGCATCATTGCGATTTGACACAGCACTGTCATGGGCTGGAACCTAAATCACTTCACAGTGAGGCGTCTCAAGTAAAGCCTCTTTATTCTGGCAGTTCAATGTGTTAGGGTGAAAGGCAGATTATCATTAAATATTTAAAAAGTGCCTTGTTAGATCCCACACAAGCCCTCAGTATGTAAAAAAACTAAAAAAGCACGTATTCATAGTAATAGTATAACATTACAAATGGATGCGTGCTACAGTGAGAACCAACCTTTGAGGGAATCCTGCTCAGCCCTCATAATGTCAATCAGGGAGTTCTCCAGAGAATGCATGCTGAAACCATCCAAGGAACGAGTTCTGTCCTGCTGAAGATGGAGAAGACAACCGTTAATCTTTGTCACTGCCCAAATAATGCCATATTCTTCAATAGTCTGTGAGTGCTAGCTCCCTTGGCATACATTACGATGGTTGTAATGGCTGAACAAGAGCGTAATTTCTAATTATCCGTAAAATGTTATGTTAAATCATGGAGAGGTCGCCACAAAATAAGCTTCTAAATCTACTTAGATAGGGCCAGTATAAAATTACTGCACTTTCCAGACCATAATGTTTACCACAGTCCACATTTTAAAATATTGAATCAAGGATTTTATGACTTGAAAGTGCATTATTATACCACTATTTTAAGTATTTTACAAGGCTATCTAACTCATTCAGATATCAAGGTAATGCCAGCAGAGCATAGTTCCAGTACATTGAAATTAAGAAAAGATTAAGCACATCTGGACGGCTTCCTTGGTTACACAGAATATGAAATTATCTAAAATGTATTTTATTTTTTGTACCTTTCAGTTGATATTTTGTTTCAGTTGATAAAATGCACAAGATTTTAGTATGGTATAGGGTTGTTATTGATTAATTGATTATTGGATTATGGTTCATTATTGATTTGATCCAGAGTCTCAAATCAAAATGAACAGATTGCACAATTTGCAGTCTCATTTAAATTTCATCAACGGCGGTTTTGGTTGACATTCAGGGTGCGCAATGTAATTATTGAGGAGCATGCGCAACTTTAACTTTATACAGAAAAGTGTGAGCTGCTCAACCATGAAACGAGCAAAACTAAGTCCAGTGTGAGAACATTTGACGCACAAAAAACTAATAAATTGCATTACTGTTCTAAAATACAACCCAACAATGAGTCCTTTAATGTATCACCTCCAAAGCCAGCATCCAAACATAGTTTCAGGGGCAGATGTTTCACAGCCAACCTTACCCTCTGGACAATCAAGACGATTGTGTGACGATCGAGTGACGGAAGGAATTAACCAAAAACTATGCAATATGGTTCATAAAAACATGATACCAGTAAACTCCGTTGACGGTTTGGGTTTTTGCGAGCTCTTAAACTTAATTGAGTCAGAGTATCGCATCCCATCCAGAGGCATCATTACACGCCATTGGAAGCACAGTACAGGTTGAGTTAAAAGCACAGCTAGCCCAACTTCAGTCAACGTAGCTTTCACAACGGACTGTGTTGACCACAGAGCGCTACATCGCTGTAACATGCCACTACATAGTGGAGGACTGACAGGTAAAAATCAGCGGTTCTGCTCACAGAAAGCACATCAATTAAGACATATGGCTGACAATCAATACATTTTTGTTCTTTAAAATTAGCGACTATCGATGATGGAAATTCACAAAAATGAACATCTCCAGTTTGAGAAAAGAAGAATAGTTTAAGACAAGATAGGAATGAAGCTTAAAAGAAATGACCAGTGGTTGAGATAGAACCGGGGGACTACTTCCTCATGCTATTCCTCCCACCCCTAACCCAACCTCTGTAAACCCCTGAGTGGTCGGGCATTGCCCCTATTGTCACCTGGAAGGGGAACACATTGTCACTGCGGCTCATGCTGTCCTCCATCCAGCCCTTGTGGTTGAAGCCAGAGTTGTTCCTGGGGTACTTCTGAGACGGAACCTGTAGCACAGCATGTCAAAATGTCTATAGTTACTAAATCACAATAAGCCATGTGGACGTGGTTAATTAATATGATACTGTTGTTCAAATGTTTTTTAAGGTTATTTTGTTCTGCTTGAGCAAGCTACAATGAATTCCTTAGTACACACCTGGTTGTTAGGAAAGGACTTCTTCAGAGGGGAAATGGAGTTAAGGGCTGTCATCCCTCCGTTAAGCCCCCTGCGGTACTCCCTGACCCCCTGGGAGCCCCCCCAGCCACTGTAGCCTCCGCCAGGGCTCCAAGAGGTGGAGGTGGGGGTGGAGGGGCTCTGGTAGCTACCCCAGGGGGAGGGGGGTTTGCTCTGGGCAGGGGCCAGGTGGGGCAGCTGAGTGAAAGCTCCAGAGCGATGGGGGTGTGGGGGGAAAGAGGGCTGAGTGGGGTGAGGGCTAGCTGGGGACCGTCGGTGCTGTTGGGGCATCCCTTGGCTATGGGGGTGGTAGTGGTGGGGGTGAGGTGGTGGAGGAGGAGGGTGGTGCTGAGAAACCGTCCCGATCTGGGGTGAAAAGCTGCCACCCGCCCCAAAGCCAGGCCCGGCGTGGTGGGAGAAGTTCTGGAATAGCATGGGAGGTCCATTTGCATTGGAACCAGCAGGTCCGAAGAACCCCCCGACATCCTCCCCAACCACTGCAGATGGATTAGACGGGACAGCAGCGGACCAGTTGTTGAAGCTGGTCAGAGATGAGGAGGAGGAGGTAGACTGGGCACAGTTGGTTCCCATTCCCAAGCTGTCCTGGTAGTCGAACCCACCTAGCACTGGGGATTCCATTCTTAGCTTTTCCTTGCCACCACTGCTCTCCAATGAGCCCTTTTCCAATGAGCCATCTTCTGGCAGAGCTCCTTCCAGCTCCCCTAGGCCTCCGCCAACTTCCTGCTGGCCTGGGGAGAGGGCCTGTGGCTGGGCTTGTGACTTATCTTGCAAGTCCTGGAGGTCCAAGCCCTTGGACTTGTCTGACTCCAAAATCTCATCTTGCATGTTAGTGTGTGGGGCTACGGAGGGGTACAGCCAAGCACTGCCCCCATTGGTAGAGGTGTTGTTTACGAAGGAAGGGGGGCTGGGGGGATTGGAGGGGTGGTGGTGGGGCTGAGGTTGGAGGTGAGGGGGGATCCTTACAGGGAAACCAGATTTGTTACCACTGCTGTTCTTCACCAAGACTCCGAACCCGTAGTCCCCCATTTATGAAGCACGGTAAATCCTTGCTTGACTTTAGTCTTTCTCTATGCCTTACTAAGCCTAGAAAGTAGGTGTGGGGGAGGAGACAGAGCAGAGGGAGGAAGGGAATGACATTTTTAAGCAAGGGATGTTACACCACAATTAGATCTGGCCTCAAAAACAAGCCTCGCCAACAGTACAATGACTTTTCTAGGGCTGCACCCTGTCTGGTCTTGTGATGTAATCAATGAGATTAAATCATTGACTTGTTTAGCCACGGTGTGCTTAGTTGAAATATTACACTCGCATTGCAGGCCGCGGAGGAAAACACCCAACCTAACCTGCGTATGCCAGCAGCAAATAGCCTAAGCTACAGCTGACGTCTCCAAAGGTCGTTATGTGGCTAGCAGCAAGCTAACAGCTGCTCTGCTAAACTCCATGTGCCCCATAAATCAAACAGATTGCGTTAATTAATGTTTTTAAAGATCCATGCATTACCTTGTATAACTATCCTCGCGCGCGGTAGAGGGGAAATACTTCAACACCTACCGAATATCTTTATTTTTCTGCAATGACCTCCTCAGACGCGACGATTTAAATAGAGGAAAATGCTGATGACGTCTCGTGTCTGTTCTGAATCTAGGGTAGTTCCCTTATACAAGGCGATAGGCTAGGATAATAGCCGAAAAGCTACTACAGTAGATACATTGTAGACCATTTGCAGGCGATTAAACAAACACCTGACACATACTGGCAACAATGTAATTCACATATAAAAACAATTATTAAGAATATGTAAACGACACCAGCACGGAAGCATTTTCCAGGATATTAGTTAGAAATGGGGAATGGCTCTTTAAACGACCTCGTCGGTTTCGTGTCCTGTATGTTCAATGTCACACAGCCAACAAATCATGGTCATCATATTTTTTTTGGCGTCAAAAAAATGCATCAAGTGCTTAGCATATACATTGCAATCGATGTAATTAATAATATACCGTTCATAGCTACCTTTAGTTGAGTGACATTATCGTTTCGATGATGCCATATTCTAGCTTTTTTCCTTTTTCTGCATTTCCCAGGCAGCCCGGCGTAAATGGTCTCTTCTCTTCTCGATGACAGCTGGGCCAGTCGGGAAACACTTCCGTCTCTTAGCCCCGCCCCGTCTATTAGCTTGCATCTAAACAGTGGCAGGGTTTCCCTTTCCAGACCCGCCCAGTTTTCCATGAGAATCATTTAATTGGATATTTGCTAGTAGGCCACACCTCTTTTGCTACTTTTCATGCACATCTTCGACGTTCTTCCTCCAAATAAGGACGTGAGAGAAATACATAGGAGGAGTAATACATGTAGGCAATGAATAACGACTTACTTTTTTATTAATATCGGACAAATCTAAGGCTTATCAAAATTTGACTCTGTTAATCTAGATCATGTTTATAGATAAATCCTCTGTAGACGCAAAAATAACTGTGGTTTGTTATAGACTACTATTTATAATTATTGTCTCTAACTGAGTGTCTCCCAGTGAGCATTGGAGATCATTTTATCTTCAATTTGCACTTGGGGATGATGACTATGTGTGTAAAGCACCATTTGGGAAGCTATATACTAAGCCCACGGCAAAACACAGCATAGCAATCTCATTAAAATAAGCTGATGCTATTTTCATCTCGTAATCGAGCTTGAGCGCTTGATTAATCTAGCCATGTTCAGAGCAGAGCTTCACTCCCCCATATCTCAATCTCTTTCTCACTCCAGCATTCCCTGGGTTTTGTGATGCTTTCATTGAGCCATCCTCTCCTTCTCTTTCTCTGCCCTACTTTACCCTAGGTAAGTTCCCTGTGAGCCCCTCCTCAATTCCTCAGCAGTATTGTCACACCCACAGGGGCCTTCATGCTAAAGAACGTTTTAACATTTGAGAAAAGTCCTATGCAAATAATTTGTAACAATAGTTATGATTAATAAGGATTATTTTTATCATTATTTGTGCTGAAAAATGATTACTCTGCCTTACCTTTAAACATGTGCACCGCTAGCTTCTTCAAGCTATTCTTAGGGGTAATGTGACACATACTGTATATGATACATGCTTTTGGCTTGTCTTTCAAACTGGACATGCTTCATCTTATTCTGATCTACGTCTCTCTTTCAATCTCCCACCTCTCGATCCCTGTAATTTGCACTCAGTTTGGCCAGTGTACAAGGGGGTAGTCAAGCTGTGGTTGTCCACGACAGGCGTTGCTTGCACACACACTTTCCTTGGTCATGTAGCCATGTGAGGCTGTACAGTGGCCCTGTGAGAGCAGAAGGCATTTAGAGGGAGGGGAAACGAGGGAAAAGAAATGGGGACTGCATGGCTAGTCAGCCTGCCAATAGATCCACACACACACATAGGTTTAGAGCATATAACACTCGGAGAAAGAGAGATATTCCATATTCTGGACTGCGGCCTGTTGGGAAAAGGGACTGGGCTGTGACAGACTTCTAGAGGGGTGAGTAACTTGAGCACAACCAAGTTGTGTCAGCAGTTTTCCTCATAAGTGCAACACTCTATATCCTCCTTTAAGAAACAGGGCTATGTTGTTGAAGTTCTATGCTAATAGCTAGATTAGCACCACAGGTGATTTAGAAATGTTTCACATGAATCATATTGCGTCATTCTAAATGAAATGTTATTGCAAGCCTTTACCCATATAGAAACATTGTTGTCAATCATACTAAGGACAGACTAACAAACAAAATAAGTATTTTGACCAACCAAGCTGATGGGAATGCATTGTTCCCATTCATCTCATTGGTTCTTAAATGATTCATCCATGGGGTTCAGTCATTAATACAGTAATCGGTTCGAACTAGAGTACCCGGGCCTAAAGCGCTCAGGTTTCCTTCTGCAGTAAGGAACGATACTGAGCAGCTGTTCTACTTCCTACCAGACGTGCACTGCCGCATGAATACAAACTGTTGCCATACCAACCATGCTTTATGGTCTGTGGTTGGAGAACAATCTATTTCAGCGTCAAACAACTTGTGAATGATTTTGTCATCAATGGCTCAATTTTACTACAGGCCCAACAAAAGTCCACCCTGGCAACAGCCAAAGTAACATTCTCATCCCATTTAAAGAGTAGCCATGATGCTGAGAAATGAAACAGCTGTTATTAATGAACAAGCAAACGATAAAGAACTGACTCACCCTGCTTGGCCCTGTCACAGAAGCTAGGCTATCAGGCTGCAGCACCAATTAAATATCACACACTATATGGTTGTCATGCCAGTGGGTTTGTCACACCAAAACTGTATCTTATCTCACAGTTCCATGAGAGAGAGAGAGAGCGAGAGAGAGAGAGAGAGAGAGAGAGAGAGAGAGAGAGAGAGAGAGAGAGAGCAAGAAAGAGAGGAAGAAAGAGAGACAGAGAGAGAAAGAGAGAGAGCAATGGTGTTAAGTGGAGGGGAACAGTGCCAGTACAGAGTGAGTGTCAGCATATAGTTCACACAGCTTCTTGTTATCCCTATGTACTGGTACACCACAATGCTTCAAAAGGCTTATCTCTCCCCTCAACGCTGTGCCCATCCATCGCAATAGCGGATGTTCTGGGTTTTTATTGCACATGCTATTCAAACTTCATACACTTTTTTACGTTTTAGAAATTACTTCAATATGTCAAAGGAATTGATAATATAGTTTGGAGTTTGTCACTTGTAAAATAATTGTTAACCCCCAATGAAATTAGCACAATTTAAAATACACTGTTGTACATTTCTGTTCCTCTTGGCAAATCTATAGAAAGATGTCGCCACCCAGTGGTTATTTTACAAAATAGGCCTGTTCAATTATTGAATCTCAAAAACAGTCAGTCTTTGGAAGAACTGGTGTAGTCAAACACAAGCTTTATACTACGATAATATGACATGGCTATGTTTGTGACAAACCCTGCCTTGTCTCCAAACTACGACTTACAACCGTTTGAGATGAGTAGTGAGTCAACTACACTACTAACATTGACAGATTTAAGTCGTCCCTTAAATCAGTAAGCTGTAACCTTGTCTAAATGTTCAGTCAGGTAACGTATACATTGTTGGGGTCAATTACAAAAGCTGTCATTGTTAACAGACCCGAAATAGAGTACACAATCCAGAACCAGTGACGTAACATTAATGTTACCTACAACTCTAAACACAGCGAGTTTTGGTTCACTTACTGGAGGGAACCAGTCTGACGAGACTGGCCTATCTTGTAACCAGAGGACATATCTGAGACGCTGTGTCTACCAACTACTAGCTGCAAAGAGTTTTGTGTATTCATGATTCATGTTCACATTTTTGACCAAAATAAAAATGACGAGAACAGTTTATTTCAAGGAAACACTCCTTTTGTCAATGCCACAATTAATTATGGATCTAGAAAACTAGCTTATTTGAAACTACCCTGATGTTGGGTGTCAACTGTAACACAGGTTCTGAATGTATTAGACATGATTCTTGGATCAACTGGTTTTATTGTTGTCACCACTCACATAAATGGAATGACCAAGCCATAAAATAAACAAGATGTACACAAGTACCCACAAAATCTGTTTTAATGAAATTAAGATACAATTGATTCCACGAGTCCAAAGACTTCCTAGAACCATTTACACAACTTCTGACGGGTGATTTACAAACATTCTAAACCATGTTCTGCATTTTAGTTTGGACGAGTAAAAAGAAAAGTCCATGTGCACAATTGGGGGAGAGGAAGTGATGTAATGATGGAACACTTAGAATCATAAAACAAAGGCTGCATTTCCAGGTGGACACAACAGCAAAGTTCACTCAAGCCTCCACCCTAGTGATGCGAAAGCCATGTCTAGAGATAGTGACCAAGAACCGAACAGATTGTCTGTTCTCTATTCTCTATAACCTATTACTTCAATAGGTTTACAAAGCTGGTGTCCAAGTCACAATGAGATTTCAATAATCTCTCAACAAAACAGAATATAAAATTAAAACTGTGAGAAGCCAACAGCCTCCCTTATCAAGATGAAGAAGAAGGGCGAGAAGGTGAGGATGAAGAAAGACAAGCACACAGCGAATCTGCTGAAATCCACTGAGTGGCGCTGTGTCTCTGCCTGTGCTCTCGCCTGAACTCTAACCCCCCCTCCCCTCTCAATGACTGGCTACTGGCGGTGGCCCAGAGGAATTCTCTAGTGGCCTTGGTAAATATAACATTTAGAATAAACATCGCCAGAGCCCCCGCTTGTGGACTTAACTCAGTTCCTGGGTCCTTGCCTGGCTGACTGTGGCTTCGAGGAAAGAAAAAGCATGCGTTCATCATGCCTCCCCTGATTCAGAGGACTAGAGGCTAATTTAAAAAGCGCCAGGTGAAATGATGGGAGGGGCCTCAGGGAGACTATCACTGCAGCCATTCATCACCATTCAGGCAGAGAAGAGCTAAAACGGGCCCTGATCAGCAAGAGGGATTTGGGGTTTTGGCTCCTGCCCAGTAATAACAACCCTGATTCAAATAATCAAGGCACGAGTAGAGCGTCAGGTATTAGGAGTAAGTCACACAGACTACACCTCCCTGCTCTGGGGTTGTCTCACACTTCAGTCTGCAGCAGTCAAGCAGAATACCCCCACCCATCATAAAACTGACATGTATCTCTGCGATGGAGCCCACTCAACACTGTTGTGCTTCCTTTGATAAATATCTTGAGGCGTTCTAAATGTACAGAACAATAGCTTATAAATCTGTGCACCGTTAATTAGCATCATCCAAAAAACTTCAAAAGTTATACAGCATCATCAAGTATGTTTAAAGTCACACAAACTGAAGTCCACTGAGAGAACAGACCAGTTTTTTGCACATTGTCGTACATGATTAGACATAATATGGAAGATTTCTGAACACACTGTACTTCAAACTGTGGTGCGGATATTGTGCCCTCACTGGCCATTTGACAACTAACAAGCCTGTTTCCAGGGTTATCCATAAACCCTTGTGCACTACAATGTATATGTGCCAGAACTGGACTTCAACAAACCTGTACAGTTTGTATTTAATCATCAAGTATCTATATTTATAATACACTTTCAACTTTGGAACAAACAAATGGTGTATGTTACATATCTACAGACCAATGTGTGATAGGTGCAATACTGATAAGAATAGGACCGTATGCACACCATATATACTATCACATATAGTATATCAGTATTGCAAAATGGTGACTATATTTATACATGTTTATATAAATATAGATACGTATATTTCTATGTACATTTTGATATTTTAACATTGCATAAAGACTGAAATAAATAATACAAATATAATCAAATCTTACAATAAGTATGATTTGAGAAATGCTATATTAGAGCCAAAATAGTCCTAACAATTGAAATAATCGTGATAATAAACAATCATTAATATTCAATAATAAACAAAAACAAAAAAACGTGGCCAAGAATCTGGAGTAACATACAGCTACACCACATTTACCCTGCAAGTTTACCATTTGGGACTGCTGGAATGACTGGAGAGGGTTAGTCGGGGCAGAAAGGGGTATTTCAGTATTCAGTAATTGTGTGTTTGGGTCTGCGTGTAACCATGTGTGCGCCCTCGTGCATGCATGTGTGTGTGTGCCTGTGTAAGTGAGTGTGTGTGCGGGGATTCCATGGCGATGGGTTCTTGGGTCAGGGTAGCCCGCTGCGTTTTTCACCTCCGGATGTCGGTGGCCTCAGGGTCCTCCTGCTCGGCAACCACTCCTGCTTCAGGGCTCTGACGGCGTGGTCCTTGACTACGACTGCGCAGGTGGACGTTGAAGCTCCCCTTGGACTTATCGCCCTGCCTGGGCGGGCGAGGGTGCTCGGCTTCTGGGTGGGAGTTGGCTGGGCGCCGGTGGTCACCGGCCGGACCGGCGGCAGGAGGAGGTAGTGAGGAGCAGAGACTCAGGCTGTCACACAGAGCGCCCCAGTTTTGCTCACACTGCAGACGGACGCTCCGTGTTAGCGCCTCCTTCACTTCCTCTCCACAACTCAGCAGGATGTTCACCAGCTCCACGTAGGGCCTGGCGAGACACACACACAACGGACCACTGTTACACGCGCCATCCCAGCGACAACACAGTGAACATCAGCGTACAACAAAGCAAAAATAAATAGCTTTGATAGAGGGGTTCATCAGGTCTAGGTGACCTAGAAGAGATCGCAGGGAGCTGAGGGGGAGAGGAGGGAAAGGCAGACATTGGGAGACGGCTCTGAGACTGGGAATCGGCACACACAGTAAGGTGTGGCATAAAGGACAGATGCAAAGGCCCCTACCCTCACCCTTTTGGGAAGAGGTCTTGGAAGTGGATCATCTCCACCATGACGTTGACGTTCTCCTTGGCGGCTGAGCAGAGGTTGTGTTTGAGGTAGCATTCTCTCTGAAGCTGGAACACCAGCTCCTTAATGGCCACACACTTCCTGCTGATGCAGCTGAACTTGTGGCGCAGGCCGTGGGCCATGCACTTCAGGGCATCCTTGATGAACGACTTACCCTGCAGACAAACACACACACACACACACACACACACACACACACACACACACACACACTAAGGTCATCGGGAGGCTGCTACTGGCTGGTGCATGACAATGTCATATGAAACTGTTTACCAAAGAATAATTGCATACTGTCACTAAATACTAACTGACCTTTAATGCTGGAGTTAAAGAGGGCCAGGAGGCATGTATTTACATGTGTGTGTGTGTGTGTGTTCATGAGAGACATAAAGAGAAAACAAGGAGAGAGAATGAGAGGCGAGAGAAACAGAGAGGATACTTCATGTGTGTGGAGTTGGAAGGGAGGTCAATTTATTAGTGGCTGGGTGTCTTAATTGCAGTGAAGCCGCGCTATTCCACCACTAAGGTAAAACCTGCTAATTGTAAGCCCCGGACGTGCATGTGTTAATGTAGACCGCGTCCCACTATGACCTGGCCCTTATAAGACATCTTGAGGCTGAGTCAGTCCTGGGTCAGAAAGAGGCAGGCTTAGAGCCTCCTGTGCCCATATGAAAGGGGAGCCAGTCGGGCACAGTGCCAGCTGGCTAGCCCTGGCCCTGGTCACCCTCTGGCCCAACGAGAGGGATCTGAAGTCCGTGAGAGAGGGGGGAAAAGACGGGCCGGGCGTTGAGAGGGTGCATGTGTGAGTATGGACATACACCAATGTACCAGTGCATTTACCTGGGAGTCGAACTTGCCGGCGTTGTGGAGGAAGGTCAAGCAGATCTCCTGTAGTCCTCGGATCTCACATGAGTTGTTTTCGAAACACTCAAACACACCACAGCCGACATCGCCTGCACTCATTAGACACTGCTGGATCTCAGCTGGGCAGAGGGAGTGAGAAAAAGAACAGTTTACAAACAGCATCCAACAGGTATACAAACGAGGCCCCACAATATCAGCCTGCTCTGTACAGGAAAAGTGGCATACAATACATTCATTTGTATTTGGTCTTGAAGACATAACTTGGTTGATGAGAATTAATGGATAGTCTCTAACCAGCATATTTGTTAGTGTCTTTGGACTGATATTTGAGAAATGAAAGACTTCTAACCGCAGTAAGTCTGCGAGAAAACAAGCAAAGGAGAAGGGCTAAGGATGGTTCTGCAGAGAAAAAACTTGGTGAAAGATAATTACTGTGTCGTTCTGCACCAAGAATCATCTGCATTGCCTAGTGTTGAAATAGGATGGTGCATTGCAGATACAGAATTTTACTGAAGGACAGGTAGGCATCACCATTGTTACTGCCTACTGCACATCAACAGGTGCTATCATGCCAAAAAATATTGATTGTCCCGATAGACACAGATTAAAACATAGAATAACTTTAACTTTTTTTAAAGGTGTAGGTTTTCACAATTTGCCTAGAATCCTTCAACACCGTTGTCAACGTAAAACATGGTTCATTCCTGTAATATGTAGATACAAAGATGGCTTGCTAGGGGACTGAAATAAGTGATTCAAACATTATATTGAGATACAATGTGTGCCAGTATTCCAGTCAAGATAGCAACAAGTGATTTGACTTCACTCTTGTTGCAGAAAGATGTTGGTCAACAACGGCGGTTCTGTTGTGGGTCAGGGACTTGGGGAGACTGTGGGGGTGGTAAACTGATGGAGCTGATGGAGAGTGGAGTGAGGGTGTGTAAGGTATAGTCATTGAGTTAAACTTTAGTGCGCAGGAAAAGTGAGCCGCTCTGGACAGTGCTTGTGTTGGCATTTGTACGGGAATGTGCTTGGATCGTACGAGCTGGCCGCAACGTGCATTGAATTACACAGTGGTGTGGCCAGGGACTTTGTTAAGAAAACATGACTTGGAATTGTCCCATTTTTTTCAGCGTTGAATTTGATGATAATTAACGAGAATACATATTTTCATAATCTGACAATATAGTGATGTATTAGGCCTAATTTAAAGTTTCAAGAAGTCTATTACTATGTACGAAGTAGACTTAAGCACAGATCGCATAAAAGCTAAAGCTAAGAAAATTTAATTGAGCGTTAAGCTATAGGTGACGGTCTACTGCATCCCTGTTTAGCCTCCAATGTAGACTGTATTGGGGCAGAGTAGACTATAGGCTACGTGCCATGCAAAACTTAAAATGTATGCATTTTAACACAAACCCTAAAGCAACATTAAAGCAGAAAGCAGCACAGCAATGTGAGCCTATCAAGAAATGATTCTGCAAAAAACTAGAACATAATCATACAAACACATATAAGCACGCACACTGCATGATGCGGTGGCGTATACATTACCTATTACATACCTTGTGCCGTTCTATTAATAGTTTAATAACATATTGAATTTCGTTCCATGAGTATTTACAAGAGATCGACTTTCTCGTTGATCGAAAAACGTATACCTTAATCGTGTAAATAATATACTGAAGCCTATGTAGCCTATTTTCGAAAAAAAAAACAACAACCAAAAAACGGTGTAGCCAGGCGCAGAAATCAATCGCGTATTTCGTAGCATGGATTGATTCACTGCATTTTGAGCACGTGCATACACAAGCCAACTTGCTGCTAGGAATAATAGAGAGCTGTGTGTGCGCGCGTGTGTGTCTGTGGGTGGGTGTGAGTTAATAAACCGAGATTCAACCCACCGCACATCATTGGCCTATTCTTACCTGTGTTCTGCAGGGAAAGGCGTCCTTTTTGGCTTGCAGGTTTTTCTGGAAGGCTGTCATGAATTTCCATATTATCCATTCCTATAACTTGCTTAAAAACTGATAAAACCAGCAGGGATATTGCCAATTTGATTAACATATTGTCTGCTAGAGAAACGTCTTCTCCAATCTGAAACAACGGTCCAGTTCTGTTGGATCTCTGTACAAGTCAGTTGCCCGTGATCTCCGATCACTGAGAGAGACAGAAAGAGAGAGAGAGGGCAGTAACCTCTTGTCAGCAGCTCTTAGAGTGAGTGCTGGATCGGGAGGGATGCCGACTATATTTTCCACAGTCCGGGTGTCAATTTTGATGAAGGAGTTAAGCAGGTGTTGTCAGTAGGGCTTTGCGACCAATCAGAGTAGCCGACTTCCACCTCCAAGGTTGAAGGGAGTGTCCAGTGAAAGTCCATTCTTGCCATGAAACCGAAGTTATAAAGTAATGTTAAGAGTTTGTACTTACAAGTTTGTCTGTGACTCAGGACAACATAATATGAAAACATAAGCGAGTACAACGCACATTATTAAGTTTTAAAAATTCAGTCACTTAGAAACAAATATAAGACGTTGCCAAAGTAAACTAATTTGAAATTGCGTAATAATTTAGTCTTGTTAATTGACAATTAGAACATACATCCCTTATATATATATCCCTTTATAATAATAACATATTCAAAGCATGAGAGCTATTACAACGCTTGTGATACAAAGCTTTTGTCCAACGTAATTGGTTGGAAATTATTGCGAGTTGTCTGCTTACAATTAACTTAGACGCCCTATACTTCTTTATGGTGTGCGATTTCTAATATTCATACCGTAAGGCCTCTTTTATCATTATGCAGACAGAAGACAAGATGATGTTTGGCAGAGATGATTGCGCCACTCAGTCAACTCATACAGCCATGCAGACTTGAACAAATGGAAACAATGTTGAAAGTACTTGTGCGTGTTTGTTTGCGTGCGCATGTGTGTATGTGCGCACGTGGATACTTCAGTGATTTAGTGAGGTGAGTGTTTGTTTTAGAGAGAAACACTTCGTGCAATCGTTTAAAATATTATGAAGGCACCCATGAGGAACTGTCTGAGTAGTCCTGACATTTTTCCATTTTTCAATATCAATGTGGCTATGTGAGATATGTGCATATGCAATAAGCCACGTAAAGTGTGCGAATGTTATAATGATTTGTGTAGTAGTTATTGTGAGGTCTTTTGAAATTATGTGCAGACGATTGAAATAACAAGCAATAAACCTAACCCAAATTCAGCAGACTGACATTCAGTCCAAGAAAGCCAAGACTTGCTCAATGCTCACTGGGAAAAGGGGCGGTTGCGCATGGCACAATTTTGAAGACAGGTTTTTCACGATGCTGCGCACCAATCGTACCGACGTCAAAATGTTCTACTCCTGAAGTGGGTTTTAAAAGACCCATTACTTGTAACATACACTCAAAAAACCACCCTCGCAGGGAACACACTCAATTTAGTCCAATCAGCGCAGGGCAGTAGACCACAGGCTTATTGAGCATCTGGTGCTTGTCGGTGCTGTCTACTAAGCAACATAGAGGAAAGGCAAATGGTAGGCAACGCTTCTCTTGTATGTGATGTAGGCCATAAGGGCAAGATTAAAACACAAACTGTTTGTATTGTTATTTAGTAACGTAATTACGGTTTCTGTGTAAAAAAAATCCCATCCGGGAAACGGAGCTCTTTCTGAAATAGGCCAATAGGCTGTAGAAAAAGGAGCGAAATTGTAATAAAACACGCTATATACCCAATTAAATTTCATTTTACATTTAAACACGTGACACCATTAATTGGCAAGTATGTTGCGCCCAGCATAGCCTATGATGAAACTACGTGCTAGTTATTAGAACCTGCATCGTTGACAGCTATACTTGAAGATCTGAACACCATGCATGCAACGCTGTCATTGCTTACAAACACATTTCATTTAGATCATATACTAACCCTCGTTCACTTTGACTGATCTTATGTACATACAGGCGACATTGTTATAAACAGGACCCCCTGGAGCCCTAGAGGAAGATCAGCCAATTAAACCATAACATGAGGGACTTTGGTGACTGAGAGTATAGGTCTGCTCCACATGCATTCCGAAGGCCCTTGTAGATGCATAGCAACTTTCTCCAGAACACATTGTGGAAGCTAAAAATATATTAGCATTACTCTGTTATTGAAACAGTTTTTGACAGTTTTATATTGTTTACATTCGATTTATCAATACCTTTGAGCAGTCTATGGACAAACCACAGTTTCACACTGAGTTGTCTTGTCACTGTGAGAAAATTTTCCTAGAGAAGGAGATGGAAATGAAGATAAGATAAAGTGCCAAAAAACACCAGAAAAAAGATGAGATCAGTAAGGGCCTGCACTAATGTTCTTGAAGGAACCCAATCATGATATTAGGTTGTTACCAGTGTTGGACTAGTGTGTGTTATGTACTTGTTTGTTGTGCATAGTTGTTAGTTCTTGTGAGAGCGTGTGCTGGGAAAAAAACAAGAATAAAGTAGGTGAAGCCCTGTAATTCATACGTTAGTGTCTGCTCATGGTAGCATTTCCTTTCCTTTCCTCGCTCCTTTCCTCGCTCCCTTGCACCTCTCCTCCCCCCAATCTATCCTTTCAATATCTGCTTGGTCTGGTAACTCACATGACTCGTGAAAAGTTTTACTGGCCCAGCACATCAGGCCAGCGTTGGCTTCTAACACCAAACGGTGCACTGCCTCTCGGACCCTCACTTTATTTGCCCTCAAACACAATTGTGCTATTATTGAGTTTGTTCTGTGTGAATTATATTGCCACAGCGCTGGCAGATAACAAAGTCTCCATCTCATTACTGTTCCTATGAGCTTCTGGGCCTGGCCAGCACAAAAGAGTGATTGAGTGATAAGCAGAGAGCAACGAGCCAAGGTTGCCCATGTGAGTCCCTCACCTTGGCTTGTCCCGGGCATGATGAGGGCAGAGGTGATGTCATCCTGTCCTGAGACTTGTGGCTCGACCTCCCTGATAGGGGGACATGCTGGGACAAAGGAGAGCAGCCCCGGCACAAAGGGCCCATTTCATGAGTGTGAGACTTCAGCCCACAGAGTCTCTGTGGGTGGCACATAGTGTCATACCCATTGAAGAGACTGGCGAGCAATTAATCGTCAGTTTTGTAAATTGGGCACAGGGCGTATTGCGTAAGACACTTTTACGATTTCGACCAGGCAAACAAAGCCTTTCTAGGTTAAGCCTATTTCTACCCGATCCCTTAACATTGAAACCTGGGAGGTTATATTTGTCGTCGAAGAGCGGCCCCAACGATTGGCCGACTCAATATGACACACTTACTCCTCATTAGAGATGAAGGCCTCTTTGTGGTGTGCTGGAGATCATTAAAACTTCTCCTCTGCCTTGGCTTGTTTACTCTCTGGTAATTACCAGGTGATTGTGTAGCCTGTGACCCACATTCAGAGTCAGGGCAGCCAACACTTTGGGGATAATGGGCAATATTCAGAGAGGTGCACGTAGAGAAAGAGTGTTAAATGGACAGCCATTTGTTCCTGCCTCATTAATTTGTGTTAGGAGACCGGCTGGCGTATAGTATACTAACTGTGGAACAATGTGGGACCATGTGGAACGATTCTTTCCCAATGAGAGATTAAGATGTGGCGATGGTGCGTTCATGTGAGTCAGGAGGGCCGGATCTATGTAGTATAGTTTCACGACATACATGGCATGGCTTGAACGAGCCATAAAATTGAAGGGTACGTTATTGAGGAGTTGAACCCCCAGGGGATAGTTGAAGTGTTGTGTGCACAGTGCTTCCCTCGAGTCTTTTTGTGTCCTTGCTCAATTCTCCAGGACCATTAAGAGGAGATCACATTACTCTTAATGCTGTAGGATCAGATTACTGATCCAACGGTCAAGACTCCTCTCTCTTCCTTCATCCCTCCCTTCCTTTATTTCTTCCTTCCTTCCTTTCTTTCTTCCTTCTTTCTTTCTTCCACCCTCCCCTTTCCGGTCCCTGAATTCTTAAGCTTATACTTTGGTCATGATGGATTCCCATGGTTGATTGGTGGAGGAAGGGGTGTAGGTTGTTTGACCTCACGTTACCCCCTTTCTCTCTGCTATAAAATCTAGATTCTTCCTCAACAAGCAGGGACAAACATGATCCCATTTAGTCTTATCTTTTCACACCAATCTCTATAATACAGCCTATCATAATTTATAAAGATTCAGTAAAATTATAACCACAGGGTTTTTTTTTATGAACGCTTATACGTGTTTTGTTTTTGGAGACGTTTTTTTTTGTAGTGCCTCTACTGAAACATAACATCAATGGACTGTCAGCATATTCTTTTCTAAGAATAAATAGCATTCTCTTAAGTTTTGAGATGCTTTCTACAATTGCGTTCGGTTCATTCTTATTTTTGGATTTTTTGTTGTAACCCCCCCACACCCTGTACGATGTTTACGTTTTGAGTACTTTTTGAGAAAACATAAATGAAATACAAGAACAAATTAGAGTATGACAGACGACGTGGCTTGGTCTCCCCAGTGACAGTAGTTTGTATGGGCAGTCTAGATGTTTTGGAATATTTGTGTTTTACGACATGTTTGTGTGAGGTAATTGATTAATGTGATGTTGTGTGTTGGAACATACCGTGTTATCCAATATGGCCAGCGGCTTAGAATAGGCACGGACGCTCAAGCTGATTAAAAGACCATAAGGAACATCCAACCTTCCCAGGAATTCCCGGAATTCTGCCTCATAATTATGACATCCGCAGCGCAGAGGCTCCCAACACCCCTTCTCCTATCCACTCAAACTCCACATCCACATTGCTAAAAGAAATTGGATAGAAAGTGGGAGGGGTGGAGAGGGAGGGAGGAGGATGGGGTGGGGGGTGGGGTGGGGGGGGGGGGTGGAGAATAGGAGAGAGAATGAGGAAGAGATGGTGCGCTCGCTGAAATCAGCAGGGTTCAGAAGGTGAGAGGCTGTGACAGTTTCCTATGAGCAAACACCTTCCTCCCACCCATTTTCGAATCACCAAAACACCGGCCAGAGCCTCGTCAACGTGTCCATTTGTATACAGCTTCATGCCAGAAGCCACCCTTCTCCATCTCTTGTGCTGAAAACACCTGGATTTGACTTGTATGCGGAGTGTGGAGTGATGGAGTTGGACTATGGAGCCCAGCACAGTTTGTTCCTTGGATAAATCTGTTTTATAGTAATGGTATTTTGGCATTTGTTAATATACTGGCAGTCTAGATTGATCAATGTATTTGGTTCTTATGTAAACAGCATTTCCAAAACATATTTTCCCAACCATGCTGTGCAAAGAGAACTGGTTAAGAAAGGCCACTTACACTTCACATGTTTAGTTAATAATCTGTAATTTTCCTCGTCTTGAAGATCAATCTTTTTTCAGCGTTTTTCACTTTGATTTGAGCAGATCTTTATCAAATCTAATATTACATTAAGGGGACCCCAGTATATAAAAAATCAATAAAAAATGGAATACATTTTTTTAAAGTGCACTGTTGTTTTTTTTTCAATTGCCCTTTTCCAACCACCCCATGAGTAGCTACAGCACAACCAAAGACTTACTGAAGTTATCAGTCACAGTGCTGCAGAAGACCTTTGGATACTCCTCAGACAAAGCTGAGTCAAGTTATCTAGATGCACATCGTCTGATCTGCATAGATGGACAACTGTTGATGTTGAGTCCAAGGGGATGATGATTATTTCTTTGCTCTGGGTGTTTAATAATTTTCAAAAAAAGAAAACGTATCATTATGTTGTGTTTATTGTTCAATTTCTATGTAGTATTAGAGTTTGGTGGAACATAAAAATGAAACATTTCCAATATTGCAGACAGGGCAAGTTCTCCAACGGTTGTGTACAGTAGCCTTTAAAACGTTCTTTGAGTTTTCTTGTTATTATCCTATTATGCAATTGCTGAAGGTCCTTCAAAAAAAAATCTTGTCCAGTACACATTGTCCTGTTGAGTCCTGCTGTATATTTAGCAAAGTGTAGAACGCATAGAAACCGCAGGAGCAAAAATACCAAGATAATATCTCCCAATTACTAATGCAGATGTATGGTTCTTTGTTTTCCAGATCCCACTTCTTCCCAGACCGCTCTCTGATTCAGCATCTCTGTAAAAGAGCTCCTTATTGGAGATGGCACACAGGGGTCCTTCACAGGGCCTACACAAGCACTTCATAACCTCTGACATAAGCATTTATCCGTGTTGGTTACGAGGGCTCTCGGTTACCACACTGAGGCTGTACGGCTGATAGGCTCCAGATTTGCGGTGTTGGAAGCCGCTTTCCTAACCACTCCTGTCCAACCCGTAAAGGGGGAGGAAGGGGTGAGTGGGTGGGTGGGTGGGGGGGGAGATAAAAATAGAACCAGGAGTAGAGGGAAAAGCAAACAAAATAGACTAAAGTAGTGATGTGTGAACGCAAACCCAAACAAGCAGTTGGACCGAGCCTGAGGCCTCCAGATGAAACCTCTGAGGAGGCTTTGGCTTTGAAAATGGCCCGTCGATGGCTGTCAGCAAGGCCAGCATTACACAATGGTTTGTTAGCTAGCGCTGCCCAGTTCAGGGATGACGGACGACTAGCTGTTTTTAAGACACGGCTGCATGTTTGTGTGTTTATGTCTTGCGCGTGCTTGTGCGTGTGTGTGTGTGTGTGTGTGTGTGTGTGTGAGAGAGAGAGAGAGAGAGAGAGAGAGAGAGAGAGAGAGAGAGAGAGAGAGAGAGAGAGAGCGTGTGTGAACATTCCTGACATGGTGAAACTTTAAGAGCTGAGTGCACGGAGAAGTTACACTGGTGCTGCTGGTCCAACCCAGTGAATCCTAACATGCCCAAGATGCTTTTCCTGAAAACAATTAAAAGGACAATGTTCACTTTGGTGTGTTACATTGATTGTTATTGTTGTGTACCTTCAAGATAATGAACAAGGTAGAGTCTGTTTGTCTGGTTTAGCTATTACAGCTGACCTACCCAGATTAATGAAAATGTCTTTAAACTGTCCTGCACTGCCGCTGACCGGGGGCCCTCGGGTGGGGTTATGCACTCCAGTTTGGCTTGGAACCCCTTAGTCAAGGGGTTCGTGTGGAAAAAGTAGGGTGTCGGGTCTATTTTGAGAGTACTGGAGTCTTAACACAGAGGGGTGCGACACCGTTTTCATGACTTTGCAGTCGCGGACCGGGCACATGCTTGCGGGTTCTAACACCCGAGCCCATGATTACCCTGTCGCAGCCATTCCAGCGTGCCATGTCATACCTGTGGGTTGGAGGGCGAGCCCCGGGAGTTAGTGAATTGAGGTCGAGTGTTTATGATGTGAGAGGCAGTCATGGGGTCTAAATGGGTCTCAGTGGAGTCCGTCACGGTGAGAGTGGTGAGCGAGGCAGACGCTAGCGGTTCCTCTGTGGCTGAGGGCGGGGAGGCGGGGATGGGCAGGGGCGGTGGGGGGTGGGGGGGACAAGCGGTTTTGTGGGTGGACAGTCAATCCGAGCAGGCCGTGGCTGGCTTGTGCTGCGTGGTTCCGGCCTAGCGGTGGAGTGAGACGCCCCAGGTATCAGATGTCCTCGGTTACTGTGGCCCGTGTGTTGAAAACGACCGATGGAGGAGATGCCGCACGGCTCTTTTTTCTGCTTGAACCCCAAGGGCTGGGTTTTGGCTGGAGGCAGCCGGCCCTGGGGAGCCAGGGATGCAGCAGACATGCACACTGGTGGGAAATATGTGGTAATTATTGTCTTCGCTGCCGCCATCTGTCATCTCTCCCTGCTCAGATATTTACTGGACCCACATTCCTGACACTGGGTTAGCAGTTGGAATGAGCACGTGTGCGGCTGGAAGACTTGGTAAATAAGTGGTAAATAGTTTCGACATTATTTATCAGTATTTGCCCGGCTACTCTTTATACTGTGGTGTCTATTCAAGTAAAGAGCAAAGCTATCACAGCGCTGCTATGTTTAAATGATGATACCCGTGCTTCAAAAAGAGAAGAAATGGATAACATCGCTAGCGATCAGATTGCACGGTCGATTCACGTTCAGAAAGTTGCTGAAAGTTGCCCCCCCCCTCCCACAGTGTATCCTCTCCGACGAGTTAGTTCAGTTTGTTCTTTTATTGTTTAGGTTTGGATAAACATAGTATAAGCAAATGTAACTCTGTTTATGTGTTCTACATGTGTGAGATTCCAAACATTTCCCCTGTAACGATGTGCAAAGCATTTGTTGCATCAGCTTAGACTTTCAACAGCGGAAGGGTTTTATAAAGCCTAAACCTAGTTCCCTGAAGTTCCTCCTGAAACAACACATATTGAGCATCATCTGCTTCCTGCTTTTATTCAAAGCATATAATCCTTCAATGTCAGAGGTGCATTGTTTACCCATATAATGAAGCTCTGGGAGAACCTTCAAAACTGTCAACTTGATGATGGTGAATGAAAGAGAGATTTAAAGATATAGACCAAGTTAGTGCGTGTGTGACAGAGAGAGATAGAGACACAGAGAGAGAGAGAGAGAGAGAGAGAGAGAGAGAGAGAGAGAGAGAGAGAGAGAGAGAGAGAGAGAGAGAGAGAGAGAGAGAGAGAGAGAGAGAGAGAGAGAGAGAGAGAGAGAGAGAGAGAGAGAGAGAGAAAGAGAGAGATAAAAGACGGGGGAAAGATGCAAAGAGAGGCGCCCTAAAGGACTGTGTGTGGTGAAGCCTTTTTTAACCAGGTCAGTGCTTGGCTGACTAATGACAGGCCGGTTTTCTTTGGCTCCTGTGTTTTCCTTGGCTTCAATGTGACGCAAGGTACACCTGCCACGTCCTCTGCAGGGCTTTGATGCAGGGACATGCTGTTCGAAAGCAGCGATGGACTCCGATGCGTTTGGCTGTGCGCTGTAGCCGGCACATGCAGCAGGGTCCCTAGCAGTGGTCTTGGCCGTGAGGGTGGGACCCTCAGTGGAGCCCGTGTTGTTCTAGGACTGGTCCCAAGCCGCAGCATTAGTCCTATTCCCCACAGCCTCTCACGACAAACCAGTGGGCTACAGATGTGGCTTTCCCACACGCACAAGAGCAGAGTGGTTCACACTAATATTTTATAGAGCCGTAAAAGCAGCACTGTAAACAGAGGCTTCACTGCGGAACACATGAGAGCCTTGGCCATTAAACCAACAACTCAAAGGGGCTACGCTCTGACGGAGTGTGCGTTTGTGTTTGAGTGTGCGTTCAAGTGTGTGTTTGTGTAGGTGTGCGAAGTGAAAAGCTAGTCATCATGTGGTTCAGTGTTGATGTTATTTCAACCCCCATCTATAAAACTGACTGACATATGACATGGTCTTTGCAGGACTCTCTCAGGGCCCTGAGCTTGTATTCTATGTGAATTGTGTGTCTGCTTGTGTGTGTGCTTTTGGGTATGTATGTATGTATGTGTGTGTGTATGTTCATATGTGTGTGTTTGTTGGTAGCTGCAGAGTTTATAAGACTTGGCAGTTTTGAGAGCTTTAATGTAGTTCGTGGTGGAGGTAAACTCTCCATAAAAAACATACATTTATTGACATTTGTGGTTTCTCTATGCAATAAAAAAATGTTTGTAAAGTTTTTGGATCACATTTTTCTATGTACCATAGTACCATATACCCAAGTATATCACAATATTCTCAGAACACAACATTCTTACAATGCAGGATGCAAATCATCTCAAGCGTATTTTGAGCTGACCTCAAAATGCAGTCCACGTCAATTCCGAGAGAAGAAAATATGTACTTGGAAACAGATCGACACAGACATTGAGTCCTATGTAACAATATCACCACTGTTTTCAAAATAAGGCACAGCAGGAAATAGCAGGGGGAATTGATTCTGGTAAGATACCAATTAGGATAATACTTACCGTATACAGTTAATAATTGAAGTTTGAACTAGGGGTAAAAAAGATGACGTATTAGTTACAACTCATTGTGAGTTGCCTTTTAACAAATCGTATGGAAAGTGATTCATTGAAGCGAAAGTGTTGTCACGCATTAACGCATATACTGCCTAACAACAAAAATCAAAACAGCACCAACAAAAACACAACACTCGCACACAGACACACACTGGGTCAAACAAGAGGACTAGCTAAGGTCTGACTGCCACCCCCTATTGGATGGAGATGAACGACCTCAGTGCCTGAGGTTTTTCGCCATAGCTACGCTTTGAGAGAATGATTAATCCCCGTGGTTGGACCCCGCACGCCGTCCGCAGCAGCATTCTCCTCGGCCACACAGCTGGTAGCGATTTGAGTTGCCCCCGGCGCCGCACGGTGCTCCGACTGCATGTGTACGAGTCATGGCTTATCGCGGGAGTAATTTAGTTCTTCCTCTCACGACTAGGCTAACTATAGCACCTCTGGATTTTTATTTTTAGTAACTCTGGATCATTGAAGTGGTCGGCGTGTCACGGCCACTCAGCTCAGCCCGGCCTTTCCTGTGGCGGGGCCCAACACCCTCGTGTTTGCACGCCTCTCACCCAGCACTCTGAGTCCTGTCAGCCCTCCAAGTCCAGAGATGTTTAATGTCTCATTTTCTACTCTTCAAAGATAAGGAACGCACCACAGACCACAATCGAATGGAAGCAGTGCTGTGTCCATTCTCCCAGCGCTTTCGAATTATGTTTAGTTGCCTGTTGGTGTGTCTGTTTGTCTGACATTAATGATGTTTTTCAGCTGGAATCTGGGACCTATTGAAATTTGGCCGAAGTAGTCATAAAACTAAAAATAGACTCTGGAGTCTGTGCACTCGATAAATCTTTATTTGAGCCTGTCTCGATCAAAGAATTAGTTCTCATCAGTTCCAGGGGCATCTAGTCTGGTTTCACGACCTAACAAACCCTGGGAGGACAGGAATGGATAATCCTGCTGAGTCTGAGAGACAGTCGACCTATGGCCTCTCCATCACATCCTGTCAGGGTCTTCCCAGTTCCTTAGAGAGCTGACTTGGATCAGTACGGTGTGTTGGCCAATCCACGTGTAATGTACAAGATATCGCTCAGATATAGTTCCAATTGAACCCTAACAATAGGTGAGACCACGGTCGCAGCGGAATGGGAAGAGGCATACGTTTGAGGTATGAGGGGGGTACCTGTACAGGGCGCAAAGTGATCAGGAATTTACGTACCAGTAACACCAGTACTTCTCCCAGAGGATCTGCTATGTGCGTGTGACTCCCGGATGTCGTGTAGCCAGTGACATATGTGCCCAGGTCAGGATATGGTCTCTTACCTACTGGAGCGATATGACCATATGATGTCTGTACTGTAAAAACACCTTTATGTCATTGGCATATAAAGATCATCGCAGCAACTGTAATCTTTATGCTGTAAACACAACACCCCCCCCCACACTCCCACTCCCACACACACACAAATACTCAGATGTTCCCACTGCATTCTTCCACTTCCTTGCTACATCCATAAATCATTGTGATTGCCAACCAGATCCAATGCTCCGTCCAATTCCATAAAACTGAAGTAGTTAATGTCCCAGCTGGACCTGGACTGTTCTGTGTTTGGCATTTCGCTGCGTGTCTCAGAACACCATCCCTTTATGTTATGCTGTCTGGAGTTCATCAGGACTCGCTCTATGAAGCTATTTGTTTATGTTCAAGTGGATCTGCCATGGGGCCGGTTAGCAACGTGTGCAACCCCAAACGGTTGGTTTCCGCAGACCTTCGCATGTGACCCACGGACCGTGTCCCTGGTCAACCTGTGTCCTGCTTGAGAACAGGGAGCGGGAGGTGCATGCGTTTTGGTTTATGTTGATCAGTGTTCCCTCATTAAAATATCTCTGCTGGAATTAATTTAATCCACCACTCTGGGAGCAATCTGAGTTTCTATCAGCCTCACATGACCTCGAGTATGTGTGACTAATAAATACTGTGTGTGTGTGTGTGTGTGTGTGTGTGTGTGTGTGTGTCTGGTAGGTGAATTTGGAGGCAGTAAAGGTTACTCAAGGTAGCTGGATAAGCTCTTGCTGCAATGAAACTGTAATTCTGGGTGAGAAAGATAAAGACTGTGCTGATCAAAACGCTGGTACAGTAGCACTGGGAATGTTAATGTTAATATTACTTCGAAGTGTGAACTATATTGTTGGTGATTTAATACGTTGTCTGATAGCTAAAATATGTAATGAAGCAACACATAGAATGTATGTGTCTGTAGGTTTGTGTTCATCTTTATGTATAGGTGTGCATGTTTGGGTTTGTGTGTGTGTGTGTGTGTGTGTGTGTGTGTGTGTGTGCGCGCGTGTGAGTGTGTGTGTCTGTGTGTGTGTGTGTGTGTGTGTGTGTGTGTGTGTGTGTGTGTGAGTGTATGTGCGTGCGCATGTGTGTGTATGTACAGTATGTGTATGTGTGTGTGTGTGTGTGTGTGTGTGTGTGTGTGTGTGTGTGTGTGTGCGTTGTGTCAGCACGGGTCTCAATAGGATTGGGTTTGGCAGTTAACAAATGATACATAAAGAGCACGGAACAGACAGGCCCCAGTGCTAAACCTAATTTGGGCCCTAAATCATTACTGCGTTGTGTGACAGGTTTTACTCTCAGACCAGTGTCTGTGTGTGTGTGTGTGTGTGGGTCTTTGTGTGTCTGCGTGCCTATTTGTGAAGTATATGTGAGTGTGTGTAACCATGTGCGTTTGTGTAACCGTGTGTGTGTGTGTGTGTGTGTGTGTGTTTGTGCGGCGCCAGCCTTGCAGTGCTCTCTGCTTCGGGCCAAACACAACACTGGCTTTTGGCAGGAGAGCGTTTGGCTGTGGGAGACTGGAATCAAGGGAGCGCTGAAAGAAAGGTCACGTCAAAACCCCCCTGAGTTGGGGCTCTTGCTGCTCCCCGTGCCACCGTGACACCCAGAGCTTAGCCACTACCAGGGGGGGCGCCAGGGCTGGGGGACAGGCCAGAGGCTGCTGCTGCTGCTGCTGCTGCTGCTGATCGACCAGCATGTCTAACGTTTGAGTTGCTCACTCTAACTGGACAGACTCCCGAGTTGGAGAGCACAAAGATAAAGCGAGACATAGGTCCTAGTTCAACACCCTCGACTCCCTAAGGATCAAAGCTTTTGGAACAGGCCCTGGCGTTCTGTATGGCGAATCGTTTGAAAAGCCTCCCTGACATCTTGGCTTGATCTAACAGTAACATAAAAACGCTTACTAAATGGTATATGGATGGTATATGGACGGTTTGTGGATTCCTGCTTGTTGGAGCCTAAATCTTTTTTTTTTTAAATCATGGAAAAAGCTAAATATAATTTAACAAATATATTTTCTTTCGGCATTCGTCATGGGGGTAGAGCAATTGTGGAGGGCATAAAGTACGGAACATTCCATTGAGGAAGGAATGACAGCAGGGGTAGCCAGATTCCCTCCATCTCTTTAGAACTGGCCAGAACGTTCAAACTGTCTTCCATTAAGGCGTGCTCTCTGATGAGTGCTTCAGTGTGTCTAAGTTGGGCAGGAACTCGAAACAGTGACATGAAATCGCAGTTGGCCACAGCTTTACAAATCCCACATCAGGACAGGCGAAACCATAATCACCACTTAAATTTTTTCAGCCTTGTTTATTTCAGAGGCCGGGGTTACAATTAAAGCCATTTGCCTTGCAATTAGTGTGTTAAAAATAATAAAACAATTTACCTAAAATACCTGCATTTTGCGTAATGATTTAGGCTTGTAAATTGAAATTACAATGTTTGGACATTGTCAGAGAGCAACGTGAAGTAGCCTGAATGACGTTTAAAGAGCGTTGTTTTTGTCTGAGGAAGCCAGCCAGACTCTTGTCAGATTTTCTGCCCTGACCCTGGATAATTTGGGTTCTGTGGACATGTAGTGCAGCGATTTACTGGGAGGATTAATTTCTGAAAGGCCACAACATAACTGAGGAACCTCTCCTGTGGGCTATAGTAAATAACGTCCTCTGTCAGCTTAAACCACCTCACTCACTTTTAAATCTCTCTCTCTCTCTCTCTCTCTCTCTCTCTCTCTCTCTCTCTCTCTCTCTCTCTCTCTCTCTCTCTCTCTCTCTCTCTCTCTCTCTCTGTCTCATGCTCATGTCCCACATGTAAACATAGCAACTACTGGCCTTTCATCTCCTCATAGACCGCCACCACTCTCCGACCTTCTACTTTTGCCCTGCCGTCCATCTCGCCTTTCCACTCTCCTCTTTCATTTTTTTCAATTACTTTGCTCGCCCATCCACCTTCTCACGCCTTGCCCCTCTAGTCACACATAGCTCTTTTCTTCGGCTACCCTCCCTCTAAGCCTGAGCACGACTTTATCCCATATTATCTGCTTCAGTGTGTGTGTGTGTGTCTGTGTATATGCGTGTGTTCTCGGTCCGATAGTCGTGGAACCTTATTGAGTGACACGTGTGCCGTTGAAACGCGAGTGAAAGGGCCCATAAAATGTGTGCGTCACGTCCCAGGCCGTGCGGCCCGCGTAGGCCTGAGGTCTGGTGGTGTCGTGCGGGAGAGCGCTCTCAGCTCACGAGAAGCTCATGCCTCGCACCACACTCTGAGCTGCAGCTTCACATGAGCTAATTAGAGCTGATCTACAGCCCCATGTGCGCTGATGGAAAGCAGACCCGTCTAACTCAGGACAGGCCGGGGTTGTGCAGCACCGCTGGAGGGGGGCAACGTTCGTTTCCAGTCACAGATCGGGGGTCAGCTTGACGCTCTCTAAACAAATGGTTGCCGCCTCTGATCTAGGGAGAGTCAACTGATCTGTGGCCAGGCCCAAATGGGAGCTCCACACTGCGTGTCTTGGGACACCGGTTTTGCGGCACGTTGGCTCGTTCTGGGCTCAGGTGGACTCACAACCAGCTGTCCCCGTGGCGACAGCTTTGGCAGAAATGAATGGCATGCGCCAGGCCCGTGACTCTGGGCTAGCAATACCAGAAGCGCCTTCGCTCCCTGCCGGACGTGCCATGGACGCTTGTGTTCCTCTATAACGCCTGGCTCAAGGAACGCAGAGCTCTCTCCTCAGCCTAGTTCTTTCAGTGACACTGCTGCGCTGATTTTGACTGTCCTCCTCACTCTTTCGTTCCCCCCCCCCTCCCGCCTCTCCGATCTAGAACAGTGTGCGAGGCATTGCATTTATGAAATGCACAGCGGTGTTCTTCTTTGCGATTGGAATGAACTCCGCAATCTCCAGCAATTTGCCCTCAATTATCTGAGTAAAAGCACATGTGGTTGGCAGCATTTTCTTTAACAGCTTTCGGAGGGCAGTCACAATTGTGTTTTTGCAGCTGCTCTAGAATTGCAGAATAATTACATTAAGCAAACACGATTTGTGTCAAGAATATAAAGGCAGCTTGGTGTTAGATATGCCATTAGGACCCTGACACCTGCCGAATGGCCACGTGTTAAAATGTTAAAATGGTGACTGCCAGCTTTAAAATCCCCAAAAGAGGCAGAATGTTTTGCTTTCATAATTGTCCTTCCTACGCTGAATAAATGTCATGATTGTTTCAGTAAAACATAGAGCGCTTTTTGGAAAATACTAAAACAACATTTTCTTTAGCTGTGCAATAATTTCAAGCCCTGAGGGACAGCCAAATTCTCCAAGCTGATAGCAGAACAACTTGTCTATGACCTACTTCACATGTGCAATGGCAGGGTTAGGGCTTACAAGCTGGATTCAATGGCCCCTGTCTTCCTGCTATGAGAGTGTTTCAGAGCCAGTTGCTGTAACTGTGATTCAAGTATGGCTGTTCACAGAGAAAGTGTCACACATACTTTTGAATGGAACCATTTACTCAGTTTGTTCGGTGTGTTTGGTTAGGTGTGAACACGCGTTGGAACTATAGCGCAAACCAAACCATCGGACCGTGGTTCGCCTGGGAAAGGCAGGACTCGGTCCACTTTTAAATGTACCACGGATTGGTTCCTTTCTGGCGAGATCGCAATCCGCACTAACAATGTGAACCAAATCTAAACATGGTGCATTGTGGGTTGAAAAATCCATACCTATTCATGGATACCGGTTGCTCACTCGTCTTCAGTGAAATATGTACACAGCAAACATATCGTTGGAACTCGTAGAGCCTGCCTTCTCCTTCTCCACCTCGTAGCATCACGTTTTGGACTTTTGGACTTTGGATGCTGTCCGACTGGGTGAAGCATACTTCTTGCCCTGAAGTGTCCAATGGTGTTGTAAGTAGATTAACAATGGACTGTTTATTCACACATTCCAACTTGAGACTTGCACAAACGTTGTGCACGAGGCAAACGTACTTGGGCATGTACAGTATGAACACCTTTGGTAGAAGTCTATTTGAATAATATGTCTTCCTTGTATTCTCACAGCTGGTCTATCTGTCCCGCGTCCAACTTGAACATTTTTTCACAGTCTGTCCCTACCTCATTCTCACTTTTCTATTCCACACAAAGCTCCTTGTCCTCCCCGCTGACAGGCTCGCTTGACCGAAGAAGAAAAAAAAAATCCGTAGGATTACGGAGTTTAAGTAAATGGGGAACAAATAACAGCTTTTCGAATGTTTGGATTGTGAAACCAGAACATTAGTACAAACCATAATGGCTGGCTCGCAGAGACGAGAGCTGCTCCTGAGGTTTGCTCTTCCAGGCGGTGATGTAACACTAGCCATTTCACATGAAGCGTTCGCTTGTAACCCTCCTCGGAGTCTATTTATACCATCTTTATCAACTCAAAAATAAAAGCCCTAACTAGCATGTTAGGCCGATGCCAATGAAACGGTCCGCTTGCGTAAGACCGAACGGAAACACACCTTTGAGTTGTCAGTTGTGGCATTCATAAAAAACGTGTTGGACGCAGATCAGAGTGACGCAAGTGTCGAGGGCTCCCACAAACGAAACGTTTACCAAACCCAGCAGAGAAAGCCACCTTTCCGTGTCGGCATTCCCTGCTTTTCAAGTCCTGCAGTTGGCTCTCCCGGGCACGTGGTCTGGGTGCAAAGCCGCTTTTTACGGCCTTGCTGTTGGTCAACACGGCTCTCTGATCCAGCTTCTCTAATTGCTCCTCCACCATGGATGCCAAAGCCACATATCACGTCCCTCAGGCCCTTCAGATCAGCCCACGTGTTGCTTTGCTCTGGTGCATCACCTTACCTGGAGCTTTGCTTCTGTCTCTCTACCGGAACCTTTTCCTGCCCACTCGTGCCTTAGAAGGGGGGCCGAGTCGCTCTCCTTCCCCTCCTTTCTCTCGCCAAAGGCCCTGGACCAGTAAAACAGCGAGGCCTGCTGATATAGGGACCTCCGCGTTCTCAATCCAAGTCTCGTAAAATATATTACAGCTAATTCCCCTGCCCTGTATACACACACTGCATTAGGCAAGTCAACTTTATTCCATGGAAAAGGAGCAGCGAAAGCCAAGGAATCCGTGTGAGGATGTGCACCACCTCAGTGTACCTAAGGACACAAAATGACCCTGCGTGCGGTGCATGTCCCCCCCTTGTGAATATGAAGTGTGTGTGCGCCTGTCGCTTTGCTCTGCTGTGTGTGTGTGTGTGTGTGTGTGTGTGTGTGTGTGTGTGGCATGCACAGCATGCGCCAGGGCTCATCGTGTGCTGCAGGGGCAGAATAAACAAGTCACTCCGTCTGCACTAAAAGTCACGTCAAAATTTAGACGCGGCCACGCGGAGACCCACCACGCCTCCGCCACCGCCGTGCTCCCCGCCCAGCGAGTACCTCAGCGCAGCGGCGTGCAACTCGGGACCCGTACGTGTGCACATATTCGAACAAAATGTACGGACAGATTTATAGTGGGGCCAGATATAGACTGCAAGATTGGCTAATATGCATTCTGACCTGGGAGGTAGCTGAGCGGAGCGGCGTGTCACCTGTGTAGGGACTCTGCGTCTCCGGTTAGCCAAGCGCTGGCTCCACACGAAGCTCTCTCACAAGCCCTCTCCCGCTCGGCATCCCCCAGCCGGCATCCTCAGCCGCTCCCCGGCAATGACATCACCGGGAGCCTTGTTTGGGTTTTGCGTTGGACACAATAGCCTGTTTGTGCCCAAGCAATTATCTGCATGTCCGCCTGTGCATGCTAGTAGGCTATGGCTGAATGTCCGCCTGGCTAAAGAAAAAGGCCCCCCCCCCCCCATGTGATCCATATCCCACTCTGAGATGAAGTCATGCACAAAACCTTTCAGGGTAGTTGGGTGGCTGTGAGCTCGAGACCATGTAGGGACCTCGAAATTATAGGTTTTACGAGCATACCAAGACCAAAGTCAGGTATCTCCTTTTAAACATTCAATCAAGTGAATTAGGTGACGTTTCAATTGAGTCGCACATCGCAATGAGGAGTGTGTGTTGACTGTGTTGACATGTGCTGTAGCCAGTCTCAGACCTTGACCGGTATGCGGGATGTAAACTGGTTAGTCTGTCGTGTCACTGTGCTTCAATTGATGCTGAGCGTGGTGCCATCTTCCATTAAAGAATGTAAACACAGACATACTATAGCTCTGAAGTAACAGACAAAGTAGACTGTGTGTTGTGTGTGTGTGTGAGAGGGAGAGAGAGAAATAGAGAGAGAGAGAATGAGAGAGAGAGAGAGAGAGAGAGAGAGAGAGAGAGAGAGAGAGAGAGAACAAGTGAGGAACTTGATGGATGGCAGCTCAACAGTCAATAGTGCACTGTTATGGTTTCTGACCATATTTTGCCCCCTAGTGGTTGATGAAGGACCATGCACAATTTAAATCTAAATGAACTTGCATCTCTTGGTCAAGAAGGACATTATGTACACAGAAACACATATGTGCAGTACAAATATCTCTTCCTGAAAGGGTTATTAGATAAGGAGCGTAGTCAGGTGGAGATGCCATCTGCTTTTGGTACGTCCCCCAGATAACAAGCCTATGTGTCTCTGCTACAGCCAAGAATCCCACGTAGGGGTGCCTGCTCTTCCCCGGACAGGGACCTTGTTATGGTGACTGGGAACAAGTGGTTCTGGAGTCTTTGTTTGTGTGTTTTGTGTCTTTTGTGTGTGTCTGCATGTGTGTGTGTTGGTCACCGAGGCAGATTCTACTGGAGTTTGTCCATGGGGATGGTCCAGGAGTCCCACGCAGTTCCCATGCTCACACCAAACAGTGAGCTACAGCACTCTACCTCCCTGTCGTTCACTCCCCTTCTCTCTCCATGGCTCTCACCCTGTCCTCCCCTGTCCTATCCTCCTCTTTCCTGTCCTCCCCTGTCCTTTCCTCCTCCTCTGTGCTGTCCTCCTCTGTCCTTTTTTTCTTCTCTCTCTCCCCTCACTCCACTTTTTGACCATGTGTTCATCCCTCCCTCCCACCCTCCCTCCCTCCCTCCCACCAGGCATCTCCCCTGCACCCCCTCCTTCTTGATTATTATCTAACGAGGACACAGTGTGGTACCAGGTCTCCTGAGGTCGCGAGGCTTGTTCATGTTTGTGTGTGTTTCTTCCTGTGCTGTGGAGTGTGGCGGCGGATCGGGCCCGTTTCCTGACGGATAGGGGGTCTTTGTATTGTGTCACTTAGCCCGAGCGTTTGGTAAGGACCTCCTCATGGGTGCACTGCCTCATGGAACATGGTGTCCACACAGCAACGGCGGTTGGAGAGTGGCCAACCAAATGGGCAGGGAAAATGTCATGGTTTCACGAAAGGCCAACAAGCCCACTGATGGCAGGACAAACGTTTGTGCATGGAACGATAAGCTCCAGTGACTTCCAATGTGTGCTACTCGGGAGGGAGGGGAGGAAAAGGGAGGGAGAGAGGGACTGAAGGAGGGGGAGAGAGAGTGAGAGAGAGGGAGTGAATGATAGAAACGATGGGAGAACATAAAATGGCTGTGCATGGGGCCAAACTACCTTTGGACATTCTGTACAGGGCTGCGCTCAGGGAACACGTGTCCTGTGTGATGGCTCTCAGTGGCTGCTAAACAAGCATGTGTGTGGATTTCATCTGCTGGGTCCATCAGCGTGACTCGCGCACAGCAGGTGGTCAGTGGGAGAGACGGGAGCAAGCTGTACCCCAAACGGCCAGGGGAGCACTCCACTGCCTAGGGGGGGATCGCTACCATTTAGTAGGCTGGTATTTCACTCACCTGAAGCATGCAGAACACTATCCCTCTGGTAGCAGGAGGCTAGGGGGGGGGGGGGGGGGGCACGGCCTCTCTCCTCTGCTTGGACATAGCTTTCATAGTTAGGGGTGCCCTGGCCCCAGGTTGGTTTGTGGAGGTGCATCCCCTGCTAATGCTACTGCTACTACTACTACTACTACTACTACTACTACTACTACTACTACTACTACTACTACTACTGCTACTACTACTACCACTACTACTACTACCACTACTACTATCTTTGCTCAGTGTCAAGTGGAGTGGCAGAATTGAATTGATTTGGTATTTACTCATCCGAATACCTGCACGGACCCTGAATCAACAAGCGACGCTGCGGAGCGCCAAACCCTGACCAGCCGCATTCGGGGAATCTGAATTACGTTGTACGTGCCTTCAGGTGGCCACAGACATTTAGGCACGTACGTGTCAAGAAATGCCCCGTCGCCCCCTCCGTACCTCTCGTGGCCCTCTTCCTCCTCCTCCTCCTCTTCCTCCTCCAGGAATGCTCTGCCCATCTGTCATCACAGAGCAGGTGCCATTGAGAGGATTTTTTTTTGTAATCTGGCCCAGGGAGGATTTTATAATCTAGCCCGGTGGCAGGGGAAGGCTTCCTGGGCAGCAGGCTTCAGTTCTCAGCTGGTGGGAGTGTGGGAGTGGGTGCATACGGAGCGTCTTTATCATTGAGGTGCATAGACAAGGTAGCCAAAGATAGCATAAGGTAGCAGTGATAGCGACACTGAGTGGCAACATGAAACATGTAAAATAAAAAAGTGAAAGTGGGCCGCGTCCATGTGTTCAAACTCCTTCCTTTATTCCTTTCCAGCTCCTATCTGCGTTCAGTCCTTCTCCCAGTCTCCTGCTCAGCACTCTGCTCTACTCTCTCCTCCAGAAGGCCACGTATTAATGAATGGTGTTCTCTATGTGGGTCCTGAATGTGTGGTGGAGCCAGGGGAGCACCAGCTGAGTGATGATTCTGTCTGCTGCTGCAGTCACACACTCGCACGCGCGCGCGCACACACACACACACACACACACACACACACACACACACACACACACACCCACCCACAAGCATGCGCAGACTAACTCTCTCCCATACACACGTACAAGCAAACGCACACATGCTCACACAATCACTCACACACACGTGTGCTCACCCACACACACGCACACACACCCACACACGCGCACACACACACGGACACAGTGTCTCTAGCACGCCTGACCTGCTGGGAACACAGGGTCTAGCTGTATCAGGCCTCTGTGGCAGGGGCAATTAGACAGGTCCGGATGGAGCACAGGCCCTCTTCTCAGACTGTCAGGCTCCATTAAGAGGCAGAGAGAGAGAGACAGAGTTGAGAGACAGGGAGAGGACACATGCACAGTCACTCCGGGTAGCTCTCCCCTCACTAAGGTGACTCCACGCCATTCGGCGCACCGAGCAACAGTTTACACACACTCATGTTATTGTCAGCCTTGTTTATTTACCACTTCCGGCCATGTTGGACTGGCCTACAGTCTGCAGGGCATATGGGAAGGGCCTGAGGGGGGGGGGGGGGCAAATTCACTTGCAAGTGCAAAAGGAGGACATCTTCAAACTTGAAAATCAGCTCCAGACCCCAGTGCAATAAAGTGCAAACGCACGATTGTCAAGTGCCTAATCATAAATATATGTCTGTTGAATGTTGCCAGGAATTCTGACGTCCTGTTAAGACATGCTGTCCACTCGGAAAATGTCCAAAGTAATTACGCTGCACCCAAAGTTATCTTCCATTTCCGAAAGCCGGAGTGAATTCAGCTGCGTAAGGTGACGCCCGTTTGATTAATACTCTAATTGCTGTGGAAATGACTTCAGAGTTGGAAATGACGAGCGTGTGTGTGTGTGTGTGTGTGTGAGTGTGTGTGTGTGTGTGTGTGTGTATGTGTCTGTCCTTGTGTGCATCGTAACAAGTGTGTTACTGTACCAATCCACCCAAGGATGTCATCATCGGCAACAGCATACCTTTTTGGACAGGAACTCCCCAGAGAATGCCAAGAACTTGGTGTACTCCTTGGGTTGTGCCAGTGGATGACAATATGTGCGTGTGTGTGTGAGAGAGTGTGTGTGTGTGTGTGTGTGTGTGTGTGTGTGTTTAAGTTTGTGTGTGTGAGAGGTAGCGTGGGTCACCACCCCCAAAAGCAGAAATGTACACGGGGACCAGAGTTCTTTCCACGCTCCCTTTGTCTCCACATAAATTATATATAAGCCAAGTATGGTAATCAAGCTGCACCAGCAAGCCTCTAATACCGCTCTCGTCGTTTAGCCTGTTAGCCAGGCCGTTGCCTCATCGCTTGGTCGACTCCAATTGCACGAAAAGTAAGAAGTCAGCTGGTAAATTGCCTGGGCAAGCATTTGTGCCGGATAGGAGATTTTGGTCCTCGCAGCCGAATGACGCAGACAGGCAACATCAAACTGGACAGAGATTGCAGCGCTTGTGTCGACCCCAACAGGCCACTGTACACCTTCAGTGCAGAGAGAAGGTACTGGGGCCGCTGGGCAACACCACTGGAAGGAGGTCATGGCCATGCAAAGAAGACTCTTGGAAACGATATAAAACTTGACCATTTAACGTTAAACCCCTTTCCTCCCAAACACTTTTGAAAACTCACTCACACAGAAAAACACACCGCATAACAATCAGCGTCGGCCACACACACAAATACACACAAATACACACATGCACACTCACACACACACACACACACATTCACACACACGCGCGCGCAGACACACACACACACACACACACACACACACACACACACACACACACACACACACACACATGCAACAGTGGGTCTCAACATATATGCTACAACCAGAGAATAAACAGGTTGTGCTGTCAGGGATCAATGTTGAGGCGCTGGTCTTTGCTAGCGCGTGGCTCAACTCGGACACAACGCGTCCGGACTGGTTATACAAGGCTACTAGCTTATCAGAGGAGCTAATAACCTATACTGTCACTGCCATGCCTGGGAGCAGTGCCTTGCCTATTGATTTATGAAAGGCCCGTCTGAGTAAGTTACAGGCAAGTTTGGAGAGGAGCAAGCAGTTTCTTATAGTATGCAAGTAATTACTTTGTAAAGCCATTTTTTTTTATTGAACTAAAGGGTGTAGCTACCAAAAAGTAGGGTTATCACAGATAACACGTGACCAGAATCCACTAAGTTCACCGACCTTCTTACAAGAGTATTTCCTCTATCGGTTCCATCTAAATGTTAAATGACGGTCTATTTAATGTTTTTTTTTTTTATTTCTGGATGAAATAATTTACTTTCCAAGATAAGATGATGGAGGTTGTTACAACAGCATCTGGTTGTACTGCAGGGAAACTGCAGTCTTTGCTTGGTGTGTAACATATTGTGCAATAGTGCCCCCCAGTGATCAAATACTAAAATACTCGACAGATTAAAGTTAAGCAACATGCACAGTCAGCAGGCACACGTCATTAAATAATCTCTTTGGCAGTACAATCCACCAAAGAATTCTATTTTATAATCAGATGTTATGAAAACCCTTTACATAGCCAATAAAGTATGAGCACAAGTTCCTTAATCCTTCACTCTTCTGAATATTTTGCGATTTCCTAAACTGGAGCCAACACATTGTAGGCCCCATGAGGCCACATGTGCAGTGGCATCTTACAAGTGTCCTTCGCTATCATCAACTCCTGAAACTCAGTAGACCAAACTAGAACCAGGCCCTCACCGGTGGCCAGAAGTCATCGCACTCCCCGTGGGGCCTCTTACCCGCACCTTGAACTCAGCGGCAGACCCTTTGAAGCCATTCCAAGCATCGGAACACGAGTTGCACACGAAGGAGAGAGGGGACGGCGTCTCCCTGCAGCAGCGTGGAATACAAACGGTGCACAGACAGATGCCACTTGACAAGACGGGATCCATTTCACAAGACTCTGTATGGTGTCTCAGTCGGGGAATTCTTTTGACAGCTCATGCATCAGTAATTGGCTAAGCTATCGTATTAAATGATTTAATACATTTGCATATTTCATTATTTGACTCAATTTGACATAAAGATGAAAGGGTACCAAGTGGTGGCATTGCATCTACAATCTATAATTAAAGTTCAATAAGTAGGCTGCTGCATTTGAGCAGCCTATCTTGTCACAACAACCATTCGATTTTGATATCTTAGCACTTAACTCCGATGGCCACAGGGTGGTAGTCTTCTAATGAAAACAGCATAGACACAAAAGTTGTCAGAGGGTATTGACTCACAGTGGAAAACCTGTGACCGATGTCTGTGCCACATCAGACTTTCTAGGCTTACAGCCATAACCCTGTTATGATAGGGGCTAATATGAGCCTGGTCTGAGAGAGAGCTGCAGACACTATGTACAGTTACAAAAGCCTGACCTTGGACTTAAAGAAGACTCTGCCCATTAATTGACTCATTGGGGAATACTTTGATACAGCTGGGAAACTAGTGAACTCTTCAACCTCAAAAAAATAAACAGGTGGCAAGAGTACAAACCTTCATTTAGGATTGCAATATATGCAAGACTCTTGCAGCAAGAGGATAGCAAGACACAGGCAATAACATGAGCAAGCCAAGGCGTCCAATTAATTCTACTGGGCAAAAAAAAAAAACAATTTCAGCACATGGGGCAGTAAAATATTAAGGTTAATGCCAATAAAATTGATTATTGGCATTAGATTATTATAATTAATTTATTAAAATTCAATATTACCACTACCATAGATGTCTGAATGTATTCTTGGCAACACTGCTGTGGATTAAAGGTTTGACTATACAAATACTTTTAAAATAAGTTTAAATCCAGAGCCTCTCATTCATTTTCAGATAAATGGTTAATATGGGTAAAGAAAAGACGAAACACTTGGAGATTAAAATGCAATAAATCTCCATGAAACAGTTCAGTGATAAGTCATCCCTGAAGCTTGCGTTATTTTTCGAAAGTTGACTGATTCTTTTAACTTTCTTATTTTTCTTATTTTTAGAAGAAATTTAGGTTGAAATTTGAATTGATTGCTACAAATGAATGAAATTATAATTCAGTTACTAACATCAAATTGGGTTGGAAGCTTACGAATGCAGCCGCTTTTCAACACCTCCAGCGTCTTCACTCTGCGTACATGAACGATAGCAGACACTGTTGTACACACACACACACACACACACACACACACACACACACACACACACACACACACACACACACACACACACACACACACACACACACACACACACACACACACACACACACACACACACAAGCACGAACACATACACACCAGAAACCTATTCAGAGATTCCGTGAGCCCTAAAATATCCACACCCGTGCAGCGGAAGTTTTTAAGCAACCTTATCTATCGCTTTATCTGAGTTGGAGACGTGCCGCAGAAAGACAGGTCAAAGGGGACTGAGCGATGTTGTATCCCAATGCATTAGGGATATGAAACATATGTCAGTAATAGACCTGTCATGTGCAAATTGTGCAGGTGACAAATTAGCCCACATATTGCTAAACTGTAGCGTGCTTACGTTTGTTCATAAACATGACCTTGCATTTTAGGATTGACAACATCATTTGTCATTGCTAGAATTTAGGAATATTTCAATTATAGGCTTACCGCAATAGTCATGTAGGACCGTACCCAACTGAAGGCCAACAATGGGAATCAATCATAAGGAAAACATTTTCCATGGCTTGTGCTGTCTTTTTTCCTGTTTACTTTATTTCACCAATTATTGTGCGAAGAGACGGAGTTGACTCTCACTGCGCCTAAAAAAAATCCCGACCATTCATCAGCTCTTGAGGCGCGCAAATAGTCTTTAAAACTATAAACACCATCTCTGGTTCGGAGACAGGGGGACCCATTTACCCTGTGGCTGTGCTAAACGCTGAAGATAAAACAAACGATAATACTGTCTGTCTCCTGTGGCCGTCTCCACAGGCATTAATAATAGGTTTCGTGCCAGCTCATCTCTCCTTGCTGTTGGCTGTAACATTGTTTCACAGGTCATGCGTTTAAAGCACATCAATTTACCATTGGGAACACAACATTTGTGGGCAATGTCTTGACCATAAATGTAAGCCATATTTTGGGAGGAATGGCGAGTGTAATTCTGACACAATTCCCTTAAATAAAGTCAACTGCTTAATTTGTGGGATGAAAATGCATATTAACCAGCAAAACATATGAAAATTAAATATTTTGAGTGTCACATGTGACACTTCAGGCCTAGACCTGCTGTGTGGGTGGGAGGGTGCGTTTTTTTTCTTGTCATCTGTTATCACATCCTGATAAACAGTCCGGTGGCTCCAGGATCTCTTGGGAGGCAGACAGCGGAGTGTGGTGCCGCTGGTTTCAGGTTCCGTGTTCAGGGACCAAAAATGTTGTCTGTTCCTCTCCTTGACGCTTGTCTGCTCCATTTCCCACCGGATTAAACAATAAAGCAGGCCTCGACACCCCCACATCACCCCCCCCCCCCACACACACACACACACACACACACACACACACACACACACACACACACACACACACGCACGCACGCACGCACGCACGCACGCACACACACACACACACACACACACACACACACACACACACACACACACACACACACACACACACACACACACACACACACACACACACATTTGCAAACGCCAATGACCCGTGCTCCAAATTTGGATCCAGCTAAACTGATTTTAACGTTGAAGAGATATACGTATATACTAATTGATCAATATCTATCTAGACCCAATCTAAATGTTAAATTACAATCCTCTTATATCAGTGGATTGCTTTTGTACTGATATGGACATTAGATTCATCCATTATTTGACGTCATTGAAAATTATGCCACCAATGGTAAGCTCCCTGTGTTCTTCGTCCTCCATCCCTCCAATCCCCCACCGATCTCTGTGCGTCACTTGTTGCAGATAGGCCAAGAAGGAAAGTTAACAGTCTGTGTTGACATTCAGAATGCACAGTTCAGTCAAAATCCATCTAGTTTTAACTAACTAGCCTCCTTGAGCTCAGTTAATGACCTATTAAGAAGGGACCATTTACAAGTAGACCAAGTCTCCTCATTGCTTATATATGTCAGGTTAATAGGTCTTAGTGGCAATGTTTCCTAGCCCTTGCAGTACGTCCACTCCATTCTCTGTAAAGGATATATTAAACCTTGAGCAAAGTCATGAAGATATGATTTCTCTGGAAATTTCTCCTCGGATGGATTGTGCTCTACCGACCTCCTCGTGTATGCTAGCCCGTCTAAAGCAGGAGTCCATCAGGGAGATTGCGTCTGCTTCATCCTTCTTCGGAGAAGATCTTCATGAAGCTAAATCCAACAGAAATTCTGCTCTTAATTTTGCCACTGCCTTTTATGAAAAAACCTTCACTGAAATGGACATAGCAAAGAATACTAAATCAGACTGCTTCGAAGGAAAAGCAAAAAAAGGTGATTTAATTATAATTTTTTATCCTATAGAGTTTGAAAATGCATGAGATGAGCCTAACACACCCCAACGTGAACTAAGTAAAAAACTTGGGCTAAAAAATGACATAGCCTACTATCGTAAATTTAAACAATCATCGACGTCAAATGCATACATTTACCAAAAAAATAACCTATATTTTATCAATAGTTCATATCTGCACCAATCAACAAAAACAAATTCACTGTTTTAAAGTCTTGATTGTTTATTAATACAATACAATACAAATTGCAGCCTTACTTTTCGATATTGTGTGCAACATATGGAGGCCTATTCAGCCGAATAAAGAACATTTTTAATCTAACATTTATATTTTCCTTAGACGTGTACGTATCCCCAAGCGAAACCTTGGAAGAGATAAAGACCGAGGATCCGGACCGAGCTAAATGTCGTAAGCGCAGGAAGCCACGCGTCCTCTTCTCACAGGCCCAGGTGTATGAGCTTGAGCGTCGTTTCAAGCAGCAGAAGTATCTGTCGGCCCCAGAGAGAGATCATCTGGCCGGGGTCCTCAAACTCACCCCGACCCAGGTAAAGATCTGGTTTCAGAACAGGAGGTACAAGTGCAAGCGCCAGAGGCAGGATCAGAGCCTGGAGATGGTTGGGCTTCCAGCGCCAAGGCGAATCTCAGTTCCTGTGTTGGTGCGTGATGGGAAGCCATGCCTGACAGATGCAGCCACATATAACACGTCCTACAATGTGGGCATCAATCAATTCACCTATAACAATTACCCCACTTTCAGTAACTACCCAAGCTCCGGCTGTAACACAAACTACTCATGCAGCTATCCTGCATCCACTATTCAAACTATTCAAAGTTCTTCTAATAACGGAAATTACTTGAACTTCGGCGTAGGGGAACTGACTAACGTTCAAAATACATTTTCGTCTTGCAATGGAGTGTCCTCTTTACATGGCATTAGGACGTGGTGATAGACTGGTATAAACATGTAATTATTTTTGACTGCATGCAATTACTTTAATTCAATCTGTGCCTTTAACTTTTAAAGTTAATTTAAATTTGTTAAGACTATATTGGATTTTATCCAGGCTTCGGATATTTTCTCTTGGTTTCATTTTCAGCATTAAAAATTCTGATCAGTTTGGAAAATGTTCGTTTTATTCATGCATTTGTAAATAAACCTATAGTTATACGCAGCCTTTTGTTGGTTTTGTCACAAACATAGGCTAACCAACAAAACAAAACATCGCTAAAGTATTAACCATCAACAAAAAAATATTAAAGGATTTTGATTTAAGTATGTGCAATCTTTTCAGTTATGTTACAAAATTGACATGTAGCCTAGGCCTATCCAGGCACCATCGTTAGTCTAATAGAGAAAGCTGATTTAAATACATATACGTAACTTATTTTAACGTTATTTACAATTAGTAATAACGTCCTTTCATTGGGAATTTTATGTGAGTGTAGCTGTATCACATTTTCAAAGGTCTTCATGTGATTCTGAGTTAAAACGCTATCAATTGCTTATTATTATTTCTATTATTATTGATAACACTATACTTTAATAATACAAGTAGCATTATTATTATAATTTGAGTTAATTCAGATGAGGACTGTTGAGCCTTGTTTCATACTGGCATTTCTTGAAATTCTTATTGCTTGAGTTGTTGCATTTTACTTCAGTTACATGAGTAACAATAATTTTGTCTGTAGTTTCAGGCTGTTTTAAGTGTCTTATTCTTTAGGTGAATTATTTTACTTTAGTTTAAAGACGTCTTTTAGAATGCTTTGATTGGAATTTGTTTCATATTTTACAAAGGAAAGTCAGAAATCTTAAGTTCACCAAGTAGGCCAGATTTTTTTTGTACTTATTTTTTTAGTAGGCTATATTTGAAGAATATATATTCAGTATAAATAATATTGAGATAATTGGCGAGCAAGGGCTCCCAAATGGCAGTCTTAACTACATTTAACCAATTGTGAGATTGCATTAGGAAATACAATACCTTTTACAAAAGCCCCCTACTGCATACCATGTTAACTATAATGTTGTATCAAAAGTCAGCTTTCAAACCAAAAAGCTACCTTTTTTAGCTTAATACCTGGAAATGTGTGTGGCCTGATTTTCTTTTTTATTAGTGAGAATAGTCTATTTAATAAAACACAAGTAGCTCTGGGATATACAACTCCCTGAAAAGGCAGTAGAATATTTCAGCGCCGCCATTATATCAATTCACTTTTCAAAAAGTGGCACACCGCTACACTTGATTGACACTATCACTATGTTAAATGTAAGAATAGCCCAATTTGCTTGACATAGAGCCAGGACCCTTGTTTAAGTGTGCAGCTAAATACCCAGGCATAGGAATTGGCGAAACACAATTGCCACCACTTTAAAGGAGTAAGAGATGCTTAGACATCTCTTAGGTCTCTTCACACATACTAAACGGTTGTCCTTTGCAGCCACTGTAAAAAAAAAAAAAACATTGCCCCACAAACAAAAACAATTTCAAGTAATTTACAGGAATGCATAACCAAGGCTTAATGTTTATTGCACAGGTCTTTTTTTTAACAAAAATTACAATGTCATGAACCATCACGTTGGTAGGAAGGTCATGTAGCCTTTGCTACCTCAGAGGTGTTGAAAAGTCAACGCCAGATAACAGAGCCGTTCTGGCCTAAAAATAAACCCCCTCGACCTCTACCCCCGATGGAAAGAGGGGGAAACAAGTCCCAATAATCAGCTTTTCCGGGGTCTTATCTGAAGAAAGGCAGGGTCGCTGGCTTCCATATCACTGCCAATGTGATTACTACCCTGGCACTGCTCGGTTGGTACGCTATAGAGCAAGGCAAACTGCTGAGCCAACTCCTTAATTTCTCCTCTTTTTAAAGCAGACTATAATTCTAGAATACCCCAGTTTTGCAAGGGACACACATCATGCTTAGGCTCCATTACAGTACAAATTATATACAAAAAAAAAAGCTTAACATCATATTATTTCATGTGCAAAGATTCAAATTGATAACCTTCAAACCTCCTAACTTTCCAGACTGGAACACATAATTGACTGGTAGCAATTGGAATAACAAATAAACAATATTATTGGTTGGTTCAATCAGTCACTTCCAAAATTTAATTACCCAACATTCACAAAATTATTTTCACAACCTGACATGAAAATCGGACTAACAAAACGTTTCCAGTGAAGGTAAGTGGTGTCTTTTCACAATTTCTGTAATACAGTAAAAACTTATTATAAACCAAGACTTGGTGACCAAATTGTGTAAAGCGCTTTGAGTATCTAGAAATGCGCTAAAAACTAAATAAAATGAATTATTATTAAGACGTGTAAATTTTAACATACAATTACATGACAATAGCTATAAATAATTAAATATGACTAGAGTCAAGTTGTCAATCACACAATAATGCAGTTCATTAAACTTAAAAGACATTTTGTCACATGTTAACAGTGCTACAGGGTACTATGTTCATTAAATAAAATATATAAATTAAGTGCATGGTGAGAGTGAAACGAAGTAGTATGATATTTTAGTCCGTTTTCTGAGCAGTCCGGTGTGTTTACGTGGTCTACAGGAAGGGGAACAGCCTCTTCTTCAAGATGTAGAGGACGGTGGCCAGGAATAGGGCCATGGCGAGGAAAATGAGAAGTTTGTCAGTGAGCTCCCGTCGGTTGTACTTGGTGATAAGTTTTCTACCGAGCTGAATGGTTCCTGTCATGGCCTTGAACTCCTCATTTGCCTCCAAAACGGTCCTTGAAGATGTTGCTACGGACAAGAGAGCAAACTCGTCACCAGGTTTAATTTCAGAACTTACAATGCCGTAGTTTCGGCTGTTAGTCTTTTGAATTGCTTCAAAAAAATGTATACGGTCATTTTCAACACAGACATACTTTTTTTAAATTTAATTTAAAAGTGCATTGAAATTTCTTTCTTTATTCTTGCTTAAAAAAATAAATAAAAAATACTGGTCAGTCAATTAACCAGGCAAAAGAGGCTCTGGGAATAGACGGCACTTGAAATCGGGAAAAGAAGATCTAGAAAATATCACCTAAGCAGTTAACTTAATAGTATTGAAGTTGTTGTTTACCAAGTGTGGTCATGGTCTCTTCGCTCTGCTGCACCTGCTGGGACATCATCCGACTGATACTCATAAGGTTCTCGGTGATGTCACTGGAATTCTGTGCAATACTCTCTTTGGTCGTCTTTCTGTTTGGAAACATAAAACATGCACATGTGAAAGGAAATACTGTGAGGTGACCAGGAGTCCTCATGTGCATCAAGGTTTGAAACAGCCTCTCACCTTTGTCTCAAAGCACTGTCTCCGTCATTGAGAAGTGCCTCCTTCTCAAAGTGGTCTATCGACAGTTTACTAGTCAGGCTGGCCTTCCTCCAAGCTGTCTGGTTACTTGTCACAGAAAACAATAATAATAATGACAATGCTATTAGGCATTAGATTCAGCTCTCCCTCATTTTAATGTATAGCTTTAATTCCTAAAGAAAACTAAGACAGTTATACAATCACCTCAGAGCCAATAACAAATCTTCAATAACAGTTGACTTTATTTCAAGCCACATTTATTGGCCTACTGATTAGACAAAAGGCGATTCGAATGTTACCTGAGCATTTGTCTTCGATGTCCCTCGACTTCACTGAGTACCGCCTGCTTATCTGACTCCTTATCCTGCTCCAATGCCATCTGTTCCAAGTCCTATCAAACAAAAAGACACTCTAGGACAATAGCCCAAGGGAATTCCATCAGTTTTTTGGACATGTGCATCAGACTGGGTAATGCCTCTTAGGCTACCTGAATCCGCATCCTGAGATTGTTGAATTTTTCCTTTACTTTAGAGTTTAACGCTGTCAGTTCAGCTTGTGGTCCCCTGCATTCATTTACATCCTGGGAATACACGGAGAAGGGATTTTCAGGGTAAAATACCACATCATAAGGAAACCGACACCATACTTTTTTACTTTATGATGAAAGATTTGGACTTAATGACATTTTCAATAACGAGATATTAAAATTTATTTTATTTAGATTTGATCAATATCCAACAGTTTAGGCCTAATGCTTGAAATAATTCAGAAGAATTAAGAAATCCAAAAGAGATGGATATTTTGGATAACTTAAAAGAAAAACCTGAAAGAGGATACATGTTGGTCTTCCACACTACCTCCATAGGTTGAGACTTATTTATTGAATAATGTCTGACATAAAAATACCAATCCATTTTCTAGTCACAAAATATCAGGGCTACTAACATTTTTATCCAGTTGTCACGACGGCATCTATGCAAACATATAGCAGTGAGGGGTTTTTCTCAAATATCTGAGTATTACAACAGAACATTGTAATGTGCAAATATTAAGCAAAAGGGCATTGCGAACATTTCAACCGGACATGCAAAAACGTCTTAGCTGTTCAGACTTGTCAATAACTAGGTACCTTACTAGCCTGCTATGACCATTCTAGTGTACACATGTTAAATTCTACAAACTTAACGCATAATGGAAGTATGAAAAAACATATTCATACAAAAGTATAAATACCTGAACAAGAGCCTTTATTTCCAAGTCGTATTTGAGAATTTCTTGTCCACATTTTCGGACATGAAGATCTGAGGACGCCATGTTGACAACAAAATAAGCTACGGAAAGCAAGAAGTCGGCAAGTATAATAAATTGACTTTTTATTTTTATTTTTTTAAATAGACCTTTCAGCAGTTGCATTTTTTTCCAAATTTAATTTTTTTAAAAAGACGACATTAAACAATAATCAATAAACCCGGTGTGGAATTAATTATTTATTTATTAAGAATCAATTCATCACAAAAATAAACAACCATATTGACGGAAAAGTAAAGGCCACATAATTAACTCTTCATTACCATCTCCATAACATTCATAAATTAATCATTTTTAATAGACAAAACACTTTTCAGAAAACAACACAATAAAATACAGACAGGAGAGGTTCTACTTCGTTTCAGTAAAGCACATTCAAGGATAATCTTTCACTTATTGAAGGAAAATGTACAAGGCACCATCAAGTGCTTTCATCCACAATCACTTTGGGCACTAAGACTTATTTTAAAGCAAACACACAAGGAATAATCCCTTAGTGGAGTGAAGTGTTGATTCTTTGGTGTTCTGCAGTAATTCAGCCACAACCCTGAAGAAAAAAAACAGATGCATCTTAAAACTTCCCCAAAAAACACAGCATCCTCCCTGAGATTTCTTTGGTAAAAGTTTAATCTTATGAGTGCAAGCTTACCAGATTTGGAATGGTTACTAGGCTGAATGACTACGGCCAGTGATAACGAAGGTACCAGATGGTGTCATTGCTAAGTGCTGGACCAAAGAGTGGGTTCAACTGCGACAGGATAGCTATCAGCCAGCTAAAATACGACAATTTATACACACAAATGAGATGGAACAATCTGAACTGACAAATATTTATACATCAAATAACAAAATTTTGCACAATTGGTGCTAACCTAATGTCATGAGTCATGTGATGCAATGTATTGAGGGTAAATTGTAGTAGGTATTCTGGTCAAGAAAGTCATTCGAAATATGCAACACAATTCCTGGTCTGTGCTGCCCTCTTGTGTCCGACTACAATGTAATGTAACACTTTCAATGTACACTTGATAACCTCTGATCCTAAATAATTAAGAATGCAGAAAAAGGTCAGTCACTTTCCTCAAGCTCTTCACAGTAACTGGTCTTTAAGCTCCAGGGACTTCTCCTACAGTGACACACTATAATAATGAATATGGATTGGGAGAGACGGACCATATTGACTGACAATACGGTCCAATCAATGCTAAATGGGGAATGGCCCTAGGCTTGGCTGTCTGACCACAGTGCCTGTTCTTTCTGTGTTGTGGGACCATTTCACTCTCAAAGTGTTTAATTATTTCAAGATATTCTTTTAATGCATTAATAGGTATGGGGAGGAAAATAATGGAATGAACTTCATGCCTTTTAACACTCGTGGTTAGGCTGTATCCAACATGGATGTGTTAGTGTTCTCAAATAGTCTCCCACATTTCCAGTAAGACTGTACTTACAACAAGTAGCAGCACACCGCAGTTAACACCAGCATGGTAACTATCACTCTGTGGAATAGAGAGGGGAGACATTGCTGTAGTAGTCAAGCAAGTGTGTGTTACTTGTCTTAATTAAATAAATAAACTAACCTAAAAAGAAAGCTGCAACTAAAGAGTTATACAATACTGACTACTCTGCAGAACCCTTTAAAAAAAGTATTTTTTACATGTGATCATCAGTTCATGTTCCAAGTTACTTATGTGGCAGATAGACACGGGAAGTTCCAAAATGTCACACTTTCCAACACATTTTTTAAATTGGATTCTTCAAAATTACTTCTAGAGTGAAGGAGTGTCAGAAACAAAAGTACATAGCACTTAAAAACTTTTTGAGTAATAATTTACATTTTGCAGCCTAAATAAGGTTGGGCTATTTGAGAGCTAGCCTGTAGCTTCTAGCTGCTTAGTCTACAACTTAGTAACAAATAAGTTAGTTTTAGTCTGCTTTCGCAATATTCATTCGCTCATTCATTGTTTACATGGCTTAAGTATGAAAATGTAGACCAGTGGCTGACCAAGTCTAAACTGCAAAGAACCAACTGATCAGTACTGGTAACGTTTAATGCTAGCCAGCTAACCAAACCAACTCACCCTCTGTTTGGTCCTTTAGGAATAAGCCATGGCACTACTCCTCCAACAAGTGCCCAAAACAACGTCATAACCCCCATTGTAATAAAAAATGCCGTTTGTGCCATTGTTTAGCTTGGATCAAAACAGAAAATAGTTGAATCAATTTACTTTAAGCCAAGGAAAGAAAGCCCAAAAATTTAAAGAACTGAACTCGCACTGTCGCATCACATGATCTGACGCACCAGTCAGTCAGAAGTGGGAGGGACGCGGGAACAACGACCCAGCGCATCAGATTGTTGATTCAAACAGCAACATCTTTTTTTGTCAATCTCCAACTGGTAGCTTATCCTAGTTGAGATCTCAGGTCTAAGTGTGATCCCGGATCTGTGCAACTTTTGCTCAAACCTAGTAATATTATATACAAGAAAAGAATAGAAAACCTTTCCTGGGTAAACTTTTCATGAACCTGCCCTTAGGTTAAGACATGTAATGGATTTACCAATTCCTCTATAATTGTTTGAGTAGCAAGACGGGAAAGCGAATCATTAAAACCGGTTTAGAAAGCATTACGTATGCATCATACATCGTCACCAACACTGCTCTCCATTATTCCCAGATATAAAAATAATTATACATTGGTGTAATGCACATGGTAACAATGTGCAAAGAATTTAATTTAACTAGATGCCTTACTTTGGATGGGCCGGCTTGATTTTGTACAGCCTTTTCAAATTTGTAGATGTGCTATACTAGTACATTTGACTTGATTTCACTAACCCTGCCAATCATTCATTGACACTACAACAACAAACAGATACTTAAGTACTATATTTAAGTATACTTACTGAAGTATACCTATGAATAAGTCAATGCATAATAATCTATTTAGTAATATGAAAACTATCAAAATGCTGACATTAGTAAAATTAGTAAAAAAAAATTCAAACACAACTGACACAAGCTCCATTTATACAACAGTTTATTGTTAGCAAAAGATCCTTTTCACTCCTGCATCTTCTCAATAGTCTCCTCCTTGTATTTGCCCTTCTCCTTTCCATCAGCACGAGACTTGGCCTTGCGCTCAAGGATCTTCTTGCGGTCCTTGTCCAGCTTTAGCCTGGTGATGACAACCTAGGAAGGAAATGGATGAGATTTAGCATGATAGCTCCTCCTTTTCGCAAAATTGATTCATGAAGTACCAATGGAATGCACATAACACAATGAATCTTACTACTCCCACAAAAAAAAACCATCAAATCAAACAATGTCAAATGTTGCAGACAGTATTTAAAGGGATAGTTTGTGTTACACTATTTAGGCAAATTTACTCTGACGCAATAGTAATTTCCCCAACTCATTTGACACTGCTGTTTGATTGCAAAACACTAAATGACGATACTGTGTAAAACACAACATTGGTATTTGATTAAAAACATAAAAACTCTAAAATGGATGATATATCCCTTAAATGTCTAGTTTTATCAATATGCATTCTTTCAATATGCATCAACGCCTTGAAGTGCGTTGTATCTGCATTTACAACCTCATGGAAATGGCATGAGCACAATATTTTATCAATCCGATCTCAAATTACTAATGCTAATAGAATCATTCATGATTCAAAACAATCAATCACATCCACAGGTTTCAAGTGACCCCAGCTTTTAACTATTAGGCATGTGTGGTGCATACTGTCCAGCTGAATAAAAAATGTAGCAGGCAATCAACCATAACTTTGTCATGTAGCAAAGCAGAAGACCAGTACAAGCCTACTCATCGTACAGCAAGCAGCATTTAGGAGACCTATGTAACCCACAGACATGCAAACCATTTGGGCAGAAGACAAGAGGGCATCAATATAAATCACTTCAACAGTCATATTTCCACAATAGTAACAACTAATTGTTTTCATAACGGTAAGTTAGTGAAATGTGCCATTGGTACATAAGATACAAGACCATTGACGCATAATCTTGAGGTCGCTAATGTTATTTGGTGGTGAACATCTGTGCAGTGGTCAAGAAAATCAACGACACAAACAACAACAAACATCTAACCTTGCTAGGGTGGATACCAACATGGACTGTTGTTCCATTGGCCTTCTCCCTCTGCACACGCTCAATGTAGATGATGTACTTCTTCCTGTACACCTGCACTACTTTGCCAATCTGCTGGCCTTTGTAGTGTCCCCGGACAACCTGCAAGGAAGATCAAACAAAACGAGAATAATGAAAAAGGCCATTTTCGATTTTGCAAAAAAAACAAGAAAACTTGCTTCCCTTAACCCTCCTATTATCTTTGGGGTCAACTTGACCCCTTTCAATGTTTAACATCCCTAAAGATTTGATTGGCATAATTTGTTTTGCTTTATATTTAATTACTTTTCCATAATATAATAGACAACTGGTTAAAGATCTAATTGACTTGATAATGTTTTCAATGTCCTGTACACGTTATATGCATCGGTGTTCCTTAGGGTTAATTTGACCCCTGGCTGTTTTAGCTGTATTAAACATATTCAAAATTAAGAATTTAGGCAGATTTGTTCTGGTGGTTGTAGCTGACATTTGAGTCACCATCAAAAACTATTTTGTAATCTTCAAAATACTTCCTTATGCTTTAGGGCCCCAACCTAACATAACCATGCACTCAGTATGACGAGAACTCCTTATAGTTCAAACCACATTGGGGAGGAAAACACATAATTCCTGCAACAACTTTAACATTGTATAAGGGGGACTTAATTTAATGGCAGATTTATGTAGTCCACAAATAGACTAAGTATCTGACAAATAAACTCGGTCAACAATCTTAATTACAGTAACTTTCTGAAGGCTTTAATTACTGGGGTCAAATTGACACCAAGGACAAACAATGTTTGTAAATTTGAAGATAACAGGAGGGTTAACGGAAGAGACATTCAATGAAAATACTTCAGTAATCATTACCAGTGCGGAAAACTGAGAACACTAGTGCTGAGATACGATTAGTTGTATGGTTCAGTCTTACCTGGACCTCATCGTCTTTACGGATGGGCATGGACCTCACGTTGTACTTCTGGCGGAGCTCCTTGGAGAGGGGAGAGGACATGATCTTCCTCCTGATGTGTGAGGGGGCATTGAAGTGCCTCTTACGGTTCTTACGCCGCGAGGATGATACAAATGGATTAAGCTTCATTATGCTGTGGGCACAAAAAAAGGTAAATTTACTTGGCAATGTACAAATATACATTTTAGACCACTAAGACCATAAGTGACAGACCAAAAGCAGTTTGTCTAATAGCCAACTTCACAGAAATGTCCCTCACAAGGGAACCTAGACTATTACCTCAAGTGATTTTATTGCTAAAACCGTTTTGAATGGGTAAACTTTTTAAAACGTATTAGCAACCAAAGATGCGTGCACAAGAACACAGTAACTGAATAAGGCTTCAAGACTAGAATTGTTTTGCTTAAGTCTACTTCACCAGACAAGAACCACTGACTCAAAGGTTGGTGTTCGTTAGCGTTACCCATTCCCCCACCCAAAATATAAGTTGCAGTTAAGTTCCGAGAAAGCGGTGGGCAACATTAGCATAGCAAAATATCCAAATAAGGTTAATTTGAAAACGACATAGCCTAGCTTGCTATGCTAACGTTGTTTACTTCAAACAGGCTGATTCTGGCGTTACCTTAGACATGTTAACGAATATTCATAACTCAATGCGGATAACTACAGAAATAACACTCAAACGCCAAGCTAATGCTACGGTCATGAAGCTTGCTGATCAAACACTTCAACGTGTGGGCTCCTGCTGCAGTATAGCCAAGGAAGAACGCAAAATACGGGACGTTAAATATAGCTGTATTACATCAGTACGGCGTTAATTTTATATTGTGTGTCAACTATAAGAGGGGGGTATTTCTAAACAATACGACATAAGTGGATATATATGTAAGCAACTTAGGATGGATGATGATAACTTTGACTATGTCTTGTGCAAGGAATTCTTACCCTGCCGATGAGTCCTATGGCCGGCGGAAAAGAGACTTTCAATTCACTTCCGCTGGCATTAGTTCACACACGCGTCTCGCGAGAACATAGGGACAACAAAGTGAATTTTTTTTTAATTTTATTTCCCCGTAGACTTAAAAACATTCAATAATTATACCGAATCAACACCATTTTTGTATCACGTTTAGAAACACATTTCCCCAAAAACTATTAAGAGGACTACAGTCCATAGAACATTATATATTTTGCATGTTATATTTTTTTCACCCACATGAAGGTCATGAAGAAAATGTTGCATAAATCAGACGAGAACATTTAGAATGTAAAAAAAAATTACCTTTGCTGTGCTTTTTAATAAATTATTATTTGGCCCACTTAGGTTTAAATAATATCGCTCACTAGGAGGCGCCCAAAACAAATCAGAACAATTCAATAATACATACAGTATAAGTATGTTCTTAGAAAAAGTTTTTCCATATACAAATAGGCTACATATTTTACATACAAAATTTTTATTGGATATTAAAACATCTTCAAATTCAGATTAATCCCATATGCTTAAAAAATGAACAGGCCTATCGTCCCCCTCTTCCTCTTCATTGTCATCAGTGACAAAATATTGCTCATGGTTAACTTATTACAATAGACATCTCAACATTTTATTATGACACTGTGGCTAAACTGCTGACTTCAAGCCTCTCTCCAATCTGCTTCACGGGACAAGACCTATGTCCTCCCAGCCCAGCCACTGAGAGAGCTTCACATTGAAGCGGAGGCGCGTTGTCAGTGCACTTCTGCTCGCTACCCGGCGCGCAGTTAACGGACCCTGCCCGTGCTCTGTCTGGCTGAAAGTGATGTTGTCATAGCCCACCTCGCCTGGGAAACAGTTCCTTCCTTCATCCTCGGTCCCCTGTTTATAGCGACAGTGCGGATGTGGAGTCACCATCGGAACGCTTCAGTCATCAGAAAGAACCGGAGGAGAAGATGAAATGTTTTTCCCGATATCTACCGTACCTCTTTCGCCCTCCCGGTACCATCCTGTCTTCCACTTGCCACACCGAAGGTAGGGTGGGACGCCGAGGGGTTCTCAGAGCTGTCAGGGGCGTGAGTGTTAATTTGGGTGTGTGGTAGTAAAGGTGGCTTAATCATCAAAAACAATGGTCGATAACCATGAGTTATTTTAGTTTTTAGAAGATATAGGTTCATATCCCAGATCAAAAATGTATCAAAAGCTGTAAACTAAAGTTCATGTTGATGTTGTATTAGTCTTGAGTATGCTGTTCAACTGCAGATATATGTCACATTCCATAAAGTTAATTAGAAGACATGTGACTATGCATGTATGTGTGTGTGATTGCAGATGCTATTTTTCAATTACTTCACAGAAGCCTTCACAGGCACACAGATGATGTTATCAACAAGTTAAATGTAGGACATATTATACCATAACACAATATTCTCTCAGGATTAAAAAGTTATTGATATGATTATAATGGGACGAGTCCATCTTTGGTAAGTTGGTGGTTTTTATCGGTTCAATATTATGTTACATATACCCCCTTTAGATATAGGCCTACCACACTCCTTTTGATGAATAATAGTGTTCTTACGTACAGATATATGTATAGATCAGGGACAGGGAGTACAAAGTAATTATGAAAGATATGCCAGTCGGGGTGTTCAATGTAAGGACAGATCAGCCTGAGAGGCCACAGTTTTTGAGCAGCCTGTCTTTTTTGGGTCATAATGTGGAGGCTGGGCAACTGCATTATTTAATCTTCCCTACCTCCTCAAACCTCTGCCAGTCAGCATGGCACTGTATATGTGTGGTCATTACAGTCAGGGGACGGGGTGACCTATATAAAGTAGAGGGATTTCATCCACAATGGCACGCCATGCTGGGAATGTAATCATTCATTAATTTATTCATCCATGTATTCATGCATTTATGCATTTAAATGTTCTGTCAGCCAGTCAGTCAGTCAGTCAATCAGTCAGTCAGTCAGTCAGTCAGTCAGTGCAGTGCACTTTTGTGGCTCCTTCCCCGTGGACAACATGGGCCTGTTGCCGTGGTGTTGAGATGTGCAGTGGATCTCAAGGAAATTCAACCGTAGCTTATACCCTCCTCCGTCTTGTCTTCCAAGCCCCTGGCCAACCCCTAACCCCTCATTCATACACGGGCCAGCAGAGTGCTCCCGGCTTCTATAGGGTAGATGAGTGTGGGCAGTAACTATGCTAGTGAAAAATATGTTATGTAAGCGCTGACTGCTTTTGTTTTTTTTAGTGCCGTTACTGCTTAAACACTCCGTGCTGAACGTGTGTTTGTGTGTGTGTTCTCTTTGCTGTTTGTGGAGTGAACGGTGTCAACATAGCCTCACCTGGGGCCACTCTCCTAGGGTAATATCCTGTGTGTGTGTGTGTGTGTGTGTGTGTGTGTGTTCTGGTGCTCCCTCGTTTCGTCTATGTCTATTTTTTATTTTATTTCTAATTGGTCTGCTCAGCGGGTATTTGATGGATTAAGTCCTGAGGGTCCCTGATTTGTGCTTGTCTTCGTGTGTGTTAGCGGTTGTTTGTGTGCGTGTGTAAATCCGTGCGTGCGGGTTTTGACACATATGCTTGAGTCAGGAAAAAAAAGCGTCGTGTGCCCACCCGCCCTCCCCCCTCCAAACACCAAGCCACATCTCAATCTACCATCGATCACCTGTGGTCCAACACAGCAGTGCTGAGACCCCGTCTCCCATCATCACACAGGGCAGGCGGCGGTGTCTGAAGGCTAGTAAGGAGGAGGGAGTCTTTGCTTCCGTCGGTTCTTGTGAAAGTTTGAAAGAGATTAGACATAGACTTCAATACTTCTATTTTTGACAATGTGTCTCGTTCAGAATCCCCTGTATGAATGTGTCGTTGAGACAACGGGCTGCGTGTGTGTGTGTTGTGTGTGTGTTGTGCGCGCGAGATAGACTGTGTGCGTGTGACTTTGTGAATAAGCCACTGAGTTCCCAGTGCTTTTGCCTTGGGGGCACCGTGTCATCATTCTGACAAAGCGTGACACTCAGAAGTGTGTTGGTGAGGGGGAAGATCTCGGTGTGTTTGTCTTTTTGTGTGTGTGTGTTTCTGTCATACACCCGGGCGTGTTGCTCTTTTCCTGACAGACACCCACTTCACAGCTCAGAACACACTCTTTGTGCCATATGCCTATGCAGGCCTCAGAGGCCAAACACCGTCCTTGCCCACGCACGCGAACACGCGCACACACACACACACACACACACACACACACACACACACACACAAACACAAAAAGGAGCTGACAGAGCCTTGGTTTGTTTCGGTTAGGTCAGCTATGCTGCAGCTTTAGCTATGTCGCGGAAGAACACCCCAGTGAAATGCAGAATGTTTAAAAAAAAAAAAGAAAAGAGAATGAGCTTAGCATGGTGCACGGAACAGAGGAGAGACGGCAAACGTTGTCTTTGCAGTCTATTTTAAATGGCGAAGCCGGCGTCGGACGGGGAACAAGCGTCCCATAATTAACACTCCCGAGAACCTTTACCTGTCTGCCCCTGTCGCAGGAGGTAGCCTGGCATCACAGCCACAGGGAGCTGTTAGTCTAGCGCTACGTCACCTTTTCCTATCTTTGTGTGTGTTAGTGGTTGTTTGCGTGCGTGTGTAAATCCGTGCGTGCGGGTTTTGACACTTCTGCTTGTGTGTGTGTGTGTGTGTGTGTGTGTGTGTGTGTATGTGTGTGTGTGAAAGTGGTGGCCGCTCTCTGCTGCAGGAGCATTGATGTCCCTGTTGGGAGAGTGCAGCCAGACAAAGAGGCTCCTTATCGAGCCGGACCGCAGGGCCCCCCTAGTCTGGAGGGCTGCAGAGACACACAGCTGCTATTGGGAGCGTGGCGTGTATATATAGGACATCAGGGCTCTCTTTCTCCTTTCTTTCTCTCTCTCTCTCTCTCTCTCTCTCTTGCCATCTGGAAAACCAGGAAGAAGCGGGCAGAAGGTCTATGCTCAGTAGACTCTGTTCAGATGTTTAAGGGACTGATGGCGTCCCGTCTCCGGGTTGAACATGCGTACTTTAAACTTGTGGACAATATGGATGGATTTATGTTGACATGGGGGCTGGGGGAGGTGCTTTGCACGGTGCATGAGGATGGCACTCTCATACTCACATTTTGATCAGCAGTCTGGTGGTTATTAGAAAGATCAAGCTGAGATTTTGAAAAACCGTTCCATGTTTATGAAAGACTGTAAATAAACTGACAGTTTAAAAATCAAAATCAAATCTCTCTCTCTCTCTCTCTCTCTCGCTCTCTCTCTCATACTGTCTCTGTGGTTTGTAAAAAGGCTGTGTTGAGGCAGGTGAGTTAGTAGAATCTGACCTGGATACACTGATGGATCTACCCCTATAACAGGAGCTCTATTGTTGACGCGGCCTTCCACAGTACTTTGGGAATTGGATTAGAGGAGCGGTATGGAATTCAATTAAAGAGAGCGAAAGACCTCAGCTGTTGGCTGCCTTGCATTTTTTACGGCTCTCTCTGAAGCCTCCCAGCCGGCGTGGATTCGTTTGCCGCTCCTTGGGGGGGGGGGGGGGGGGGGGTCGTAGGTGCACGGGGCTCGGACAGTACCCAGGGTCTCCGTGGGTCACGTCCATGTTCCAGAGGTACACATGAGCGAGGGCACACACACACTGTCTTCCTCCAATCCTTCTGGGATTGAAAGAGCAAGCTGGAAGATGTCAAAGGACAAGAAAAGAGCAAGCATGTACAGATAATCCCATGTGGACGTGCGGACACATACGCTCACACACACACACACACACACACACACACACACACACACACACACACACACACACACACACACACACACACACACACACTTGCTAAACGTGAGTCAAAGGGGGGGTGGGGAGAGATAAAGCTGTCATCCACTCCTGAAGCATAACGGTGATTTAAAGAGCCAAAGCTGCTGCCAGCATTTTATCTGCGAGGCCTCCGCTAGCCCAGCTATACCCCCGAGAGCTGTGGCGGCGGGACTGATTAGATCTTGCTTTATGTTGCCTTTTATAGTTTCCCAGGATAGCTCACCAGTGTCACCCTAAAATAACCTTCCACTGTTGCCGAGTCATCACAGTCTTGTTTGTGCTGTGTACCTAAAATGGTCCGGTCAATAGACCGCCGTGCGGCGAGGCTGCTACGCTTGGCGGGGGCCATTTTGTAGATATCCCTGTTGTCATTGTTTTGGTTTCCCTCCCAAACCAAGCAGACGTTTCAGCACCATGGACAGAGCGTATAGCCCTTGCCTTGTCTCTTTGGTGGGGTATGGGTTAATGTGGAGAGAGAACAAGAGAGAGAGAAACTAAGAAAGAAAGAGAGAGAGAGAGAGAGAGAGAGAGAGAGAGAGAGAGAAAGAGAGAGAGAGAGAGCTGTTTTTGTGCTCCATTCAGACTCCAATAAAAGCTGTTCCTGTTACAGTGAGTGATGTCATACACATATGAAAGCACTGTAAGGAGCAGCTGTACAGTGTGAATGGTTGATGTGGCCTAATGCGTCTGGGTGAAACGACTGCCTCTGCGCTAGCAATCTTTCTCTCTCTCTTTCTCTTACTCCGTCTGAGACACACACACACACACACACACACACACACATAAACATGCACACAGAGAGCTTAAAGGAATTGACGTAACACCGGGACAACGATGAGTCATGCATCATTCACACCCATTCTCTTGTCTCTTTCTACTCTTTCTGCAGTTTAGTTCTCTATGTTTTACTCGGTTTTGCTCGAGATTGCTAACGGGGATAGCTTTCAGCATAGTTCCACAAAAGAACCTTTATTTCCCCCAGTCCCACTGACACTAGTAGACACTATCTGTACTCTCTAGATTCTTTTTTTCCCTCCTTCTCCATTGGGATTAGGGATTATACAAGCGTGACTGAATGGAACTCTATGGGATCAGGGCTTGTCGGCTCATTTGGTCGACATATTCAGAGACAGGCGCAAGGGATTGCCTTTACGAGGGAGATTTTTTTCAGGGATCGGAGAATTCCCAGAAACATCCTTCCATAGGTCAATCGTTTCACTCTACCCCCATTGGGTGAGGTGATTTCCAAAAAAACGATGTTTACAACAATAAAGATGTTTTTTGAAGATAAAGCATCGTGGACAGATGCCCGACCATGAGCTAAGACACGACAGCATCAAAGTAGACACCGTTAAACAGCTGTTTTGCTGTGACACGTCACCGAGTTGTAAACCTAGCTGTTTACATCTCCACTGTTGGCAGCATTGTGCCTGGAAATGGCAGCAGCACCGACGGGCACTGTGGTATCACTGATTTGGGGCAGACATAGGGCGGTTGTTCACGGAAGCAGTTTGGTTGGTTGGAAAGTGTTGCTGAGTTTTGGAAAAGAGTACTGAAATGAGCGACGGGAGAGTGTGGGAGGAGGGGTGGTGGGGGAGGAAGGAGGGAGAACGAGGGTGAGGGGCGGGGGGGGGGACGAATGAGAGTGCAGATTTGAAAAGAAAAGGAGCTGTTTTCGCTGGAGCTGAATCTCACACTTGGCTTGGAGCACACTGCTGGGCCTGTTTTCATCCCGGCTCTGGCTCTCTCTCTCTCTCTCTCTCTCTCTCTCTCTCTCTCAGTCTCCACTGACTGACACTCGTCCTCCGCCTTCGATCTCTGGATCACCTCACTCTTTACCCCCCCCCCCCCCCCTCTTTCTCCGTAGCTTTCTCTCTTGTTCTCCTTCTGGTGCGCTTTCTCTCTCTCACACTTTCTGTCCACGTCTCTCTCTTTTTGGAGTCCTTCACTCTCACCCTGCTTTGGCTCTTCTTCCCCTTAAACTCGTTGTTTTCGCTCCTTTCCCCTCTCCCCCCCCCCTCTCTCATCGCAGGTCTTTGTCCGAGGGCCTTCCGGTGGGAGAGGGAATGGAGGTTGGCCAGAGCCAGGGGGTTGTCATAGAGATACTTTGTTTTCTGATGTCATTAGTATTGACGGTGTGGGCAGGGTGGCGAGCTACACCGGCGATAAAGCGAGGGCCCAGGCTGCCCTGGCACTGGAGCTGTTTACTGTTTACCCCACTCTGGAAAGAGAGAGAAGGAGAGAGAGAGAGGGGGGGAGGGGCAGGGAGAGAGAGAGAGGGGGGGGGGGCAGAGAGGGGGGCAGAGAGACAGAGAGAGAGAAGAGGGGGCTGAGAGAGAGAGAGAGAGGGGGGGGGGGTCAGAGAGATTTGGAGAGAAAGAGAGAGAGAGGGGGGGGGGGCAGAGAGAGAGAGATTGGGAGAGAGATTGGGAGAGAGGGTGTGTTTGTCTGCCTCTGTGTAGATGATAGGGCCACCATGGATTATGGTGGATGAGTGCAGCTGAGACGTTTGTATCACAGTGTGTTTGCTCCAAACCCCCCCTGAGCCAGTGTGAGGCAGGATCTTGGTGTCCTGGCTGTGGATAGCTTTGCAGTGGGGAAATGGCTGCAATATGAAGAAATATCTCCCTGGCTGTGTGATCACTGGAGCATGTCTGTAGAGCACTGAGCTCCAGGCCCCACAGTAGACTCACCCCCAGCTCTCGTCTCTGTCCAGTGGCTGCTTCACTGGCTTGTCTGCCTGAGATGGATGCCCCCTTAGCACCACTTCACTTGATTCCCAAAGGGCCCTACATGTGTGTGTGTGTGTGTGTGTGTGTGTGTGTGTGTGTGTGTGTGTGTGTGTGTGTGTGTGTGTGTGTGTGTGTGTGTGTGTGTGTGTGTGTGTGTGTGTGTGTGTGTGTGTTGGGTTGTCTCAAGGTTTGTCTTGTGAGGCGATAGTGACAATGAGGAAGAGAAATGGGACTTCTGAATGGGTTGGGATTCTTGGCACTGCAGTGATACTGCTCGTACTGTCTCTCTGTTCTGTTTAGCATGTCTCCATGAAAGCTCTCCTGTTGGTGTGTCAGAGGCAGGCCACAGGGCCACAGGGTTTTGGTAGAGAGTCATTGATCCTGCTGGGTCGCTAAAGGCCGGAAGTATCTGACACATGGATCCGGTATTGATGGTGTGCTATGCCTGGATAAACCACAATTATATGCTGACTGAGTGCACGTGCACACACAGACGGGCATGTAACACACACAAACACACACACACCAAAATAGGCATACAAGCTGAGACAATTGCATGTAAACACTCAGAAACGGTCTCTCTGCTGTCAGCGCCAGTTATTTCAAATCATAGTAGTTTCTGCTCATTGTAACAATGAGTGAAGTGGCAAGCTGGAAATGTATAAAGAATTGTTTTGGTCTTACCAGGATATTCACAAATATTTTCAATTAAACCATGTAATGTTACTTCTGACCACAGGGTGGTGCTATAAGATAAACTGTTTCAACAGCAGTACACCTCTCATAAAAACAAACACAAAAAACTAACTGAAATTAAATATCATCTTCATTAATGTATCAAGTGTCAGAGGATAAAGCTATGTTTAAGCATTGAATTATAAAATAATTGTGTGTATGATAAACATTTATTTTAAATAAGGGAAACATATACAAATATAGCCTACGAGTACCTTACTTTCGCAATACTGGTCCCACTAATCCATCACCCCGTTTTCACCGAGTGGTCCTCTGTTCGTATAGTCTAAACCTGAGGCTGAGCATCCGATGGAGCCAATGTTGTCGATATGAAATTGATCCGTTAAACCATAAGGCGTGTTGAAATGAGCAGCTGGCTGGGATCAAACAATTGACCTGTTTAAAGGCAGGAAAGTAATAGGAATGTATCCTTTCCATATGGTACAGGCTTTTCCAATTCCAAGTCCCCTTTAAGTGTTAGTGTTCACGTGCATGTGCACGTGTGTGTGTGTGTGTGTGTGTGTGTGTGTGTGTGTGTGTGTGTGTGTGTGTGTGTGTGTGTGTGTGTGTGTGTGTGTGTGTGTGTGTGTGTGTGTGCGTGTTTGTTAGAATGAGAGAGAAGAAGAAATGAAACGCCCGATGGACAGCTTGCCATCCCTGTGGGCACCAGGAGAGCATTCTATCTGTGATCCACACTGGCAGCTGCTCTGCCAAATGGGATTTTCCTGGAGATTACAGGCGCTGAGTGTGGTGGGCTGTGCCTATGTGCCTTTGTGGTCGTTGGAGTGTGCTATTGTATCGTATCATTTAAATTTTTTTTGCATGAGTGATGTGTTTTGTTTGCTTGTGTGTTTGTGCGCGCGTGCACGCTCGCGCGCGTGTGTGTAAAAATAAGCGAGAGCTCGAGATTATGGAGGTTTCGCATATAGGATTTGGCTGGCAAATTGTAGCTATATTGAGGAGAAGAGTAAATTGTGGGTAAATTACGCATCAGGCGGTATTCCCATGGGCCATGGCTGTTTTTAGCATACCTTAGCCAGCATCAACCTAAATATGCAAAATTCAAAATAATTAAATTTAATAAAGTAGGCTACAACAAGAAATGTGGGAAATGTGGAGTGACGCCTTATCATTGTGTCCTCTGCCTGTCCGCGGGGGAGTCCGAGGGGGAGTTAAGAGTTAAGACCATTCGACCATAAGTATTGGGACGCGAGTCCTCGGAGTCTTTAATTTGTGTTTTTGAGATGATAGTATGCTGATTTTATTACCGAGTTGATGTGGCTGTTGAGATTTAGTTCACCATCTAAATAATATGGAATAATACCAAACATCACGTTAAGTAACAGCAAGATCGGAAAATATAAGCCTAATTTAACTATTATGAAACATTCATAAATGTAAACCCCCATTTACGTTTTGGATGTATGTCAATAATAGTAGCTTTAATAGCTGACAAATCTGCCTTATACCTTCCTGGAGGAAAGTGGAAAGTGTGCAACAGGCCTAGCTAACCCCAGGACAGCAGAGGATGGGAACGTAAGCGGGAAAGGAGGAAAAACCTAACTCGGAGGACAGTACAACTCCCCCGAGAACAGGAGGGGGCAGTAAGCGGGCGAGGACACAAGTGGGCTAGGTCATACTAAACGGGTGCTGTCCAAGGTTCTGGATTTAGAAATGCGCGCGCTGAATGAACGCACAGAGCGCTCATCCGCACAGGGAGGGGGTAACGCTTTAGTTACTCACTAACCTGCTTAACCTACTTTCTACCCGCCCTTGTACAAACACAATTCCTTTGGCTAAATATAACCAACTGTTGTTTGTCTGCTATTGTCGTTTAGATTGTAGGCCTATTTATATAGGCTAATGTCCATTGAACTAAGACCCATGAATCAGTCACCATTATCTTGACTGAAGAACACATTCAAAGAGCGATTCTCCTTGTTCAGCCTATTAAACTAACATATAGAAAACATGTTAGAAAGTTCCCGAACTGTATTAAGACAAATGTGGCCAGCATAATGACGTTGAAGATCTTAATGGTCCAATTAAGCTGACAGCTGTTGTGCTGCATAGTAATGCTGGTTCACAATCAGTTTCCTAGCAACCAATGGGCATCGCAATGATTTGCCTGGAGTTGTACAATTATCGTTTGCAGAATGGATTCACAAAACAAATCTGAAATCATGATGAATCGATCTCCATTTACAGTATATGTAGGCTGTGCTATACCCTCTATCCATTCCACATGGAAGGCAGTTATTAAGTGGCTCTTCATGGACAGTGTGTGTGTATGTTCATTCCATGCTTTCATGCAAAATATAAATGAAATGTGTACACTTGTGTATCCCATCGTGGTGCAGTGTGTGCCCGGGAGGTTCTTCTAAAACCAATTTGGCATATGAGGGACTAAAATGAATGCAACCGACTGGTTTCCATTTTGGGATGTGCTGTGCTAATCATTGCACATGCATCGTTTCAATTAATTCATTATCATGGGAGAGGGTGAGAGGGAGGTTGGGGGAAGGTAGAGAGGAGAGTCACGGGATGCAGAAATCCAATTGCGTCTGTCTGAGTCTCGGAGCGACAGAGCATTAGCCCCATACTGATGTAATTGGAACTACACCAAAAGTAAAGCCCACTGTGTTAAGGACAGCCCCCCCAGGCTTGATTTAATGCCCTTTCCCAAAACTCTGCGCTCATCTTTTTTATCTGTCCTTTTCCTGGATGCTGTCCCCGAGTCCTCTTTCAGCAGACCCTCCCCCCCTATTTCAGCCTGCTACGTTACAGTATAACCCCCTCCCTCCATACAGCCACCTGAAAGCCATTCGAAAACACATGCTTATTTCAAAATGAGTAGGGCTCCGATTTTTTGCGCTTTACGTCGTTTTTTAACTTGTTCCCCTAAAGATCATGTATCTTCACTGAAGGCATGTTAGAGTTTAGCCTCACCGGTTATCCATTCATATTTGATGAGTCTCCGCAGGCCTGAGTGTGATTGAGGTGCAGGAGGAGCAGGTGTCCCCAGGTCAGGGCGCTCTCTCCCTGGGCTTGGTGACTGCTCAGCCCCCTGCCAGATGGACAGCCAGGCCAATCCTATTACCCCCTGCGTTCAGCTCTGCTTAATTCCCGAGAGTTGCATAGCAAATGGAGGCCTGTGCGTGTGTGTTCAGGGGATCTCAACATGTCATATGAAAATGATCTGTTACTTGTTTGGTAACACTGAACAACGAAATGTGACAGTAAAATGTTTTCTAATATCCACCAAGAGGAATTGAGTGCGCACATCTAATCCGCTTAGAAGACCTTCCAAATATATCATTCATATTAGGCTAACTACTTAAATATTGCATGACTGCATACAAATTATTGATGGCTTTCCTTTTCTTCACCAAGCGCAAAATACCGTGATTGTCAGATGTGAGGCATACTCTACTTATCTTATTTGCAGTGTACTTTTTGCTAAGTCTTTGTGTGTGTTTGTGTATATATATACACACACACATATCAACATGCCTGTGTTTGCTTAAATGTGTGTGTGTGTGTGTGTGTGTGTGTGTGTGTGTGTGTGTTTCGTATGCACAAAGCATCCCAGTCTGTTGCCTAGCGCAGGCATCCCCAGGTCAAGCAATTACAACACATCAAGGAGAGCAATTGGGCATGACTAAAACATCATGACCACGTGAAGGTCCCTATGTTCGGCTGCTGGAGCCTAATTTAGCCCACTTTGTCCACACCCATCGTGGATGGATGGAGGACAGGCTTTCCAATTGGGCCGACCCCTGGAGCGTTCCTGATGAAAGCCACGCAGACGCACGGCGGCTGGCTCGTATGACGGGCGCTGTCTTTATATTCAGTGGTCTGAGAAAGAGGGTTTAATGGTTGAACAGAGAGGGAGAGAAGGACTGGAGTGGGAGGGCAGAAAGGGAAAAGTGGATAATAGCTTTGGAGGGGCGGAAGGAGGAGTTGGAAGCGAAAGGGTATTGCAGACAGTGAGAGACTGGGAGACAGAGAGAATCATGGAAAAAGAAAAACAATGTAACGTCCCGGCCCGATCTGGCCAGAGAAAACAACTGGAAGTAGTTAGGGAGATACTGTAGGATGGAGAAAGGGGTCGGGATTGGGGAAATGTATTTGAAGGAAGGGGACATGGACATGGACAACTTGGAGGCATGCGGTAATAAAGAGGGCACCCAGATGTTGCCAGAGCCGAAACATTGATCTCAGGCTTGGCTCATTGCAGCTTTTTCCACTCACATTAATTGTACTGTCAAACACAGCCATGCCTTTAACTGTCACTCTCGCCCTTCAACTCTCTCTGCCCCTCTCTCTGTCTGACTCTCCTGCATTCCCTCTTTCAGTCGCTATTGCTCACAAAGGAATACATACACAGGGACCTAAGTGTGCACGTAGTGTACACAGACACACACGTGCACACACATACACACAGAGAACCCCACAGAGGACCCAACCAATCACAAAGCATTTCCCCCTAAACCCCAGACTTCACAAGTTAATCTGACAAAAACCGAGTCCTTCATCCATGCGGATTCACTCTGTCAACTCGGCCAGTGCCATTGTTTCAGTGACTCCATATCCATTCGGTTTGCTCTTGCTGCCCGACTGTAACCCGCCTTAAGTCTCAGTGAAAGAGAGAGGAACACCCCAGCGTGTCTTTTGTCCTGCCGGGGCTGCTTAAAGATTGATAAAGATGAGCGTCGCCACTGACCACTCAGTCACATCGGATGGGGTCAAGGATGGGAGCGTTTGTACGCCGGATTTAATTAGTGGAGCAAATAGGAGAGCATGAGAAGAAGGGGCCTCCCCTAGTGCTCCAGCAGACCTTCATTATTCCCTGCATGGATTATACCCCGCTAATGTATTCTGATGGAAGGCGGAGGGTGATGGGCTGTAAAATAGCATGTGTAGGATGGCCTTGTTTCTGCTATGAGCAGGCCGCCTCCCACACAGCCAGAACCCCATTAGCACTGGAGCAGGCGATTGCATGTGCAAATGGGATAGTGGATTAGCGGGGTAATGCATTTAGGAGAGGGGGGGACTCCGCAATCTCTTTTATTTGCCCTGTTTGAGAGATGCAGCCTCCTTTGTGGACCAAAAGCGTCGGGGAAAAAGTGGAGAGCCTCCACACACACGACCGCAGGCATGCATTCATCACAAGCAAAATGCACGAGCACATTTTATTCACATTGTAAAGCATTGGAGAAGTCCCGGTGTGCTTGTTATTAAACGCAGCATGGAAATGAGATCTTCCCAGAATGATGTGCCGACTGCAGGCCCTGCTAATCTAAGTAACCTGCGTCTGGCCACTCTCTCTTCCTCCTTCACTTTCTCTTTTTCTGCTCATGGTTTTGTCTCTCTCACCGTCTCTCCACATTCCCTCTCTCCCTCTGTCCTGATTTCCCTCTCAAAACCTCTTGAGTTCTCTGAGAAAAACACAGACATGAGCATATGTTATACCAAGTGCTTGTACTAGCACTTAGACCATTCTGTTTATAATATCCCTCTGGCTGTTGTAGGGATTGTGCTGAATTTTCTGGGCACAAGTGCAAAAGAGGAGAGAATAAAGGATGAATCAATGGTTGATCAAATTAAAGGAGGAAAGGGGCAGGGAGAAAATACAGCTGTCACATGCACCTCCTTACAAGAGGTGATGTGCTGTAATTACACATTGTTGACCTGTTGGAAGCCATGCCACGACTGGTCTTGCTGTGCTCTAATGAACCATTTCAGGGCTAATGAATGATTAGCTGACTGTGCACACTTACTCCAACCATACAGCATGGTTGTTTGAGGAAGCGTCACAGCGAGCGTTTTAACGCGTTTGCCGCTTGAGATTTTTAAAGAGCCAGATAGCTACATACTGTAAGGGAGGGGCTCTTTCGCTAAAGTGAGTCTGTAGACCACAGCAGCGAGGAAAAAGCTCTGCGCTACAGCTACTTGGCTGAGCCAGCCATCGAAATCAGAGAGGCAGGACCGTTGAAGAGAGGGAGTGCCTGATCGAACGACAGAAGTGGCGTTACAGAGATTCGCAGCATTGCGAAAGGTCTGGCTCGGAAATACTGGATTGATCGGAGTAAGCTTGTTGACGCATAATCCCACCCGCCCTGTTGGCTCTGGGAGGGGAAAAGCCTAGCTGGCTGAACTCAAATCCTGCGAAAAAGATTTACCTAGGTTTGCGAGCTCACCTATGAGTTGCACTACACGGACTCATACCGGCGTATTTTTTTACCCAGCGTTTTCAGCATACTTGTTTAAGTGTATGCGTTACAGGATGCGTATGAGGCGGAATTTGACATACTGAAACGAAATATTATTTTATTTTATTTTGTGAGTGCTGAAATAATTTTTTATTTAACCTGTATTATAGCGACTTCGCTGGAATCAGTACTGTCGTTGCGTAACGGTAGCCTATTTGATGCGCTCTGAGGTGTGGACAGGACCTGCCAATACAAGTATTTGATCATTCTGTCGAATCTACCGGAGAATTGGAACCATGACAGGCCCCCCACTGGTCTTACAGCCCGCCTGCTGACGGTATCGGGCAGGATGGGAGCAGGTCTGCCGGTTTCAGGATCCCAAACTAACCGATTCATCAATGGAGGAAGAAAGCGACGCCCGGAAAATTAACAACAGCTTCCTTCGCGACCACAACTATGCCACTGAAGGTATTTCACATCATAAATGTACAGTTAAAATATAATATGTGTGTACTGCTCATGGGCCTTCTTATGGACATGCATAGCGCTTTAAACGCTCGTGATTATTGCCAAAATCGACCTGGCCAATGGACTATTGATTCCTATTGAAATGGATGAGGTTGTTGTGCCCAGGGGCTGTGGCTATTTTAATTTGTAGAAGCATTTAGGGTTAGAACTAAAAACCACTTGCCCGCTAGCACAATTCTATAATGTGGATTTTGCCTCATAGACAGCGCACTGTAATAGAAGAGTGTCAGCATCACTCACGGTGCCAAAAACAGAATGGACCCAATCCCCCCCCCCCCCCCCCCCACACACACACACACACATACACACAGACACACCGACATGTAGCAATCAAACGTGGCACTATGGTCACTGAGTCACATACACACGCAGGGGACTAGAGGATGACTGGATGTTTGTGGCTAAGGCACATGCACAAGGGCACGAGCCCGGTTAATGGATTATTTCTGTTCATCCAACTTGCTCCATCAGTCCTTTCCTGTCTACTGACTGGCTCATTGATTTGAGTTGGAGTGCCGATTAACGGATTGTACAATGTCCATCATCAGACTAATCTCATCACCATGTGTATACCCTCCCTCACTGATCACGCACACTGTCTAAAGAAACCGGAGGTATGGGCTCCCAAGGTGGTGACGGGAAAGGGTGTCGGCCACAGTGCTACGACTTCAAACCAGTTTGTGCATGTATTCTAGTTTCCTAATATGAACCCCTGTCCCCGTCCTGCTTTATTTTGCAAGGGTTTATACACCATGAGTAAGCACGTCTGAGTGTAAGGTGTCTCTATGCAAACTGTATCGTAACCTTCCCAGGAGAGACAAGCTCAGGTTACAGATGCTGCAGGTTGGAGGAGGAAGCAAAGGAGAAAGTCTCCCCCAAACAAGGAGGAGAAGGGGAGGGAGAGAGAGCGAGAGAGAGAGAGAGTGAGAGAGAGAGAGAGAGAGAGAGAGAGAGAGGGGAGAGGGTGGGGGATTAGAGGGTTATAAAGGTCGGAAGGTATGTTTGTTAGGCTAAGGGACTGTCTGGTTTGGGACCATCTGGGCAGTTCATATAGTAGATTCTCAGACTGTGGTTTTTATTGCTCTAATTTATGACTGATTGTCATTCCTCGTATATCACAAGGGAGAGAGTGATAGAGAGAGTGTGTGGCTGTGTGTGTCCATTCACTTCCCTTTTTCTAGACTAAGTGTATCAAGTCTGGACCCAGTCGAGGATCATACAACATATGTCTGGGTCTCTGTTTCTACCTCGTAAATCTATGATCACTAAGTGCATGGCCAAGCATACACAAACCGGATTCCAGTGCAAACGCACATTATAACTCACACACACGAACACACACACACACACACACTCACGGTGCAACTCTGCCACACACATTTTTAACAACACACACACACACACACACACACACACACACACACACACACACACACACACACACACACACACACACACACACACACACACACACACACACACAGGTATCGAGAGTTCCTTCAGGCCTTGGATAGTCGTAACAGCAGGACATTTTAATGATGTAACCTTTTAATGATGTCACACACATTGACCTTTGTCTTGCACCAATCTCATGCCTCGATGACCCAGTGGGTGTTCCATTTTGTCTCTCTGTCTCAATGTGTGTGTGTGTGCGTGTGTGTGTGTGTGTGTGTGTGTGTGTGTGTGTGTGTGTGTGTGTGATGATTCTAAAACCCTATTTCACGTATACCTTCACGTTCGTCCTTACCCCCGGTTGTTCGCAATACATTACTGTGGAAGAAAATAACATCATATTCAAACTGATTTGCATACAGCAGCCGTCTGCAAATGACATGTTGCTAATAGCGATAGGATGGATGGCCCTGGGCGGCGTGCATCCATGTATGCATTCATTTATGTGGTTGTTGTCATCGGCGTTTGCGCACTTCAGAGTTAATGGGCTGTTACACTCCTACAACAGGTCGGCCCACTTTGAATGTTTGGGGTGTGAACGGAATGGCCAAATAGCTGCGCGTTCAACCCGGACCGTAAATAGCTTTGTCTTTTTTTTTCTCCTGTGTGCGAGGAGCTAGCCTAATGTCTGCTTCGCTATTGATTCCTGGTCTTTTACAATTTAGCCACCGGAACAATGACCTATAGATCTGTAGGTGGGACATGTAATCCCTTTCCCTCTTCCCGCCCCCATCCCCCTCTCTTTTGCTTCTTGTCCTCTCTCTCTCTCTCTCTCTCTCTCTCTCGCTCCCTCTTCCTGGCTCCAGTCTGCCTTACACGTTCGCCTCTGATGTTGTGACCCCTTGTAGCTGCTGAATACTGATGCCGTCTCATACGGATGCAAGCTCACAGCCTTTATGGCTGCTGCTGATGAGAGAAGGGGGAAAAGCTGCGCCTGGTTGTCAGTGCCAAGGCAAACGGCCCGGGGCCACACTTTAGGACCCCGGCATAAAAAGACTTAGCCCCCCGTACCCCCGGGCGCCATTCATTATTCACAAGGAAACACTCAAAATGTTGGGCCGTGCCTCGGCACAGCACTGGGGAAAGGGGGAATGTGTGTGTGTGTGTGTGTGTGTGTGCGTGTGCGTGTGCGTGTGTGTGTGTGTGTGTGTGTGTGTGTGTGTGTGTGTGTGTGTGTGTGTGTGTGTGTGTGTGTGTGTGTGGAGGGTGGGGGTTGGTTAATTCCAAGCTGTGAAGTTGGGGCGAGTCACAGTCCTTATTCAGCAGCTGCTCTCATCTGCTGATTGGCCTCTTGTTAAGGCTGCAGGTCCATGAAAGTTTAATGAGAATTTATTAAAGAATACCCTTGATATTTCTACAGTAGAAAAATGTATGCAATAGATGAGATTTTCTTTCCAACTGTGGTGGGCTTTGCCAGTCCACAGTGTTGGAAGTGATGCTATGATAGGGGCCCCTGTACTGGAGTCCTTCTCTACTAGTCGCTGCTAGCCTGCAGGCCAAGAAGAGTTTGACCTTTATGTACCTCTTAATGGGATACATTGGTATGGAGTCTGTTAACAAAAGTACTGCCGTCTCCTCCAGGTACGGGTAGTGCTGTCGTACCGAATGTTTTCAGTTTTTAGGATAAGGTCGTAGTTGCACCCCATCCAGACAGTCAGTCAGCCTCGGAGCGTAGCACTGCCGTACCCTTTAAGAGTTGAGCGAGATGAGAAGGATTGAACCAAATCAACAGCCAAAAATACACTGAGGCAGGGAGCGTTTTGTTCCAGCGGGGGATTAGCCAAGCTTTGTGTTTTTCCATTTTCTGAAAGAAGAAGAGGCGAGAGAGAGAGAGAGAGAGAGAGAGAGAGGAGGGAAAAAATGATCCTGCAAGGTATCCATCTCCGTGCACATATTGATCCATCATTCCTGCCCTCTCCTCCCTTATCTCCATCCCCCTCTTTCTCTCTCTTTCAACCTTATGCGCGTATTGCGTGTGTGTGTGTGTGTGTGTGTGTGTGTGTGTATGTGTGTGTCTGGAGTCAGATGTACGTTGTATCTGTTAATGAGGTGTGAGAAGTGGAGCTGTAGCATGTCTCGCCCCTTTCAGTCACACACACACGCACGCACGCACGCACACACGCACGCAGGCACGCACGCACGCACGCACGCACACGCGCACAAGGCAACACGTATTTCCTGTCTCACTCTCCTGGGACTGGGGGAGGTGGAGAAAGCAGGTCAATTGGCTTGTTCACTCCAGCCTTTACAAAGAGTCATACTCAGAGGCTGAGGGCTTCATTGTGCCGCGTTGCATTGTGTGGAGTTAATAAGACCTTCTAATCACATGGCTGGGCCGGGGTGTACCGGTAGGAGGTAGCGCTGATTAACAATTCTCCCTGATCTCCTTTGTTGTAGATGTGGGGGGAAAAAGAGGGCCTAAGATATCTTGGGCCTAAGATGAAGATTGCAGAGCCCGCACATACATAATGTATAACGCCTGTCGAAACACAACGGAGAGGATGTTTGCGTGTGTGCGAGCGTGAGACACGTCGATAGGCAGAGAGAGATAGCGAGCGAGACGGAGAGGAGGAGAAGGCCGAATAATCCTGATCCTTTGACGCAGGCGGCCCGACACAAGTGCTGTAATCTTCCTCTGTGTCTCCGCGCGCACCGCTAACAAAGCTGAGGTAAGACAGCACGTCGCCGCTGTCCCTCTCCTGGCGCTGCCTGGAACCACCGCGCGCCCTTACGCAACTGGCAGTCCACGCGGGCTCCTCCTGGGTCTTACACAATCGCTGGGTGTTAGCAGGGACCTGTGTCAATGTCTGGCAGGGCCGGGTTGTTTGTTGGCGTGGCTGGGGGATTCCGCATGTGTTGGTGGTCGTTTTTAGCAGCTGTGCTAGCTTTGCTTTTCTGTTCAACCGTGTGTTGACCTACTTAGACCCCCACACATCCCTCGTCCTCATTGCTGTTCTGTAGGATTGGACTTCATCTCAAGCTTTGGCATTGCATCTTTTTGCTTTCTAGAAACGGCGCGCCTGGGGCTCTATAAATACACTCAATTTCCCTGCTCACCTCTTTGCATTTGGGACCTTTTCACCCAGCCCGGCTTTTCATTCAAATATCAATGCATATATTCAATTGCCTAGGCTCCCCAATTTTGAATTGCACTCTGGAAGGTCTTTTATGAGTTCAGGCTGTGCTTAAAACGAGACATTGGCTTCGCCGCATCTGTTTTCTCTCACATACATGCCCCCCCCCCCCCCCCCCCTCTGTCTTTCTCTTTCTCTCACTTCCTCTCTCGGCCAACCCTGAGCAGCAGGCCTGCCTGTGTGGTATTACTGGTGATGGATGTGTGTAAGCAGTAGCATCTCCCTGATGCGTCTAAGACTCCTGACCCAGCCTTTGTCAGACCTGGCTGGCTACGCAATTTATAGCCTTTATTCTGTTAGGGTCCACTGATTGTGTGTGTGTGTGTGTGTGTGTGTGTGTGTGTGTGTGTGTGTGTGTGTGTGTGTGTGTGTGTGTGTGTGTGATTTGTGATTTGTCCAACCAAAGTCTCCCCATAAATCAAACATTTCTCTCGTGGAATCTCACAAGCATTCAACATTTTACAAGACAAGAAAGCTCATTTTAAAACATGGTGTGGATATTACTGACTTGAATCGAGCAAAAAATAAATTGAGGAAATTGGTATTACTCACCTGAATCAAGTGGGAATATTTATTAATTCATATATTGAAAAGTACCATATAATACACAAAAATATTTCATGGAGGATATTTGCATGAAGCAAAGCAGTTAGTGTAAAGTGCCATCACATCATTCTTTATTTCAGCCCCAGTGCCTATCGTTCTGCATGTGCAATCACTGCAATGGTAAACTCGTTAAAATTCTACCATCAATTACTGTTTCTCCTCAGTGACTTAATGTGTTAATGATGAGAATGAGAGAGGGCAGGGGGAAGAGAAAGAAGACGAGAGAAAAATTGCGAGAAAGGGAGGTAAAGAAAGGGGAGGAGAAAAATGTGAAAAATGGGACAAAAAGAGACTTTGGATTTGGAACGCTGAATGCTAAGCCGTCTCCCTTCAGTGCACACCAGTGATTTGGGACTGATGGCATCGAAGGACATACCATAGTGTGCATTTGTGTGTACGTGTGTCTGTGTGTCTGTCTCTGAATATCTGTGTGTGTGAGGCGTAACCTAGTGTGTGTGCTGGCCTATCCTGCGTATGTGCATCTTTGAGTGAGAGCATTTGCATGCTATAGTCCACGTGCCCATGGGCATTGACATTATTTACCGGAAAGGCTTGTGAATGTGTGCACGTGTGTGTGTGTGTGTGTGTGTGTGTGTGTACGTGCCGTACGTGTTAGAGAGCACACAAACAAGATCGTCAGTGGGGCACTCCCAGCTTGTAATTAGGTCAGAGTGAGCCTTGTCTGGGAAATGTCATTAGCCTCCCAGATTGTAATATGATTAGGATTGGCTCCCCTGCGCTCGTCCTGATCAACACAGGGCTCTGAGACTCCCCGGGTTCAGCTTGGAGTCTCCTCCTCGCCGTGGCACGGCCTCTCCTCTCTCTCTGCTGCCCATGCATCAACCCTGTGAACCACTACGCATAGATGGACGTAGTGCTCACAGGACAATACACACCCACACACACACACACACGCACACACACACACACACACACACAGACACACACACACACACACACACACACAATTACACAAGCATTACTCTAGACGGTTATTCGGCTCCACCAGCTATCCTTCCTTATAAACGAGGCTTGTGTGCTCAGACTGGGCTGCCTATGCAGGGAGTCCATTGTCTGAGCCCCCGTGCTGCAGTGAACTGCTCACACTCCCAGTTGCAGCAGAGCGATTTCACTCTATTGCAGCACTCGCTCCCACTCTGTCGGCTGAATTACAGCTAGCCTCAGCAACTAAGTCAGAGCAATTGGCACACACATATACACACGTATACACACATACACACACACACACACACACACACACACACACACACACACACACACACACACACACACACACACACATCCCCCGACTGCCAAAGAGAGACGGAAACAGTCTCCATGGCAACATCCCTATCTCATGTTCAGTGTTCAGCCAGTAGCAGGTCCATGGAGGGCGTGGGGGTTCAAAACAACAACCCCTCCCTCCCTCCGTTCCTCACTCTCTTTCTCTCTCTCTCTCTCTCTCTCTCTCTCTCTCTCTCTCTCTCTCTCTCTCTCTCTCTCTCTCTCTCTCTCCCTCTCTCTTTCTCATTCACAGTCTTTCTCTTTCTGTATTTCTCTGTCTTCCAAAATCCCTTACCTCCCCTCTCTCTCTCACACACACACTTTTTTCTCTCTTTCCCTCTCCCTCTCCCTTTGTGTGTACGTGTTTTGCGGTTGTCTTACTTTGTCATAGATTACCAGCTGGTTAAGCTTGGCCGTCGAGGTTGTCAGATCTTATCTGCCTTTTGGCCCACTAACCCCCAGCGTGTTTAGACCACTAGTCTAGCCTGGAGTAACACAGAGCTAATGTATGTCTTTGACGAGGACAGGAGGAACTTTCTGAAGGGTAGGTGGCAATCTGTTTCCTGGGCTCACCAGAGTGGTTGTGATGCAGTGGTGATGTGTTTTATTTGGCGGAATGGCTTCTTTTTTTTTGTTGCCGGATTTCAAGCGGTACAAAATGTAATGTTGTTCAATCGGGGTTATGTTTATTGGAGTGCTGTCTCACAACTCTGATGCCAGTCTCACAGGTACCATAAACAAGTGAAGGTCAAATTAGCCAGTGGAGCCGACGTGTCTGGACTTAGCGTAATTAGGCGGAGGAAATCCGCTTGACACCAGGGAGTTGCGAAACTCCTGGGGACACGTTGTCTCATTTGGAATACGAAGGGAAGCAGTGACACACATGATGGCGGCGTCCGGCATATTTCAGATGTGCCGCCGATATGAAGTGAGGGGTAATTAACTCGCTGAGGCTGGCCTACTTGAGGTGGAGGATGGAGTGAATTAGCTGATAGGACAACAGCAGCCAGTTACAGCTGCTGCTGCTGCTGCCTAACCCACATCCCAGCAATCTGGGTCATCAGCGCTGGAGGAATCTCTCTCCCTCTCTGCGGGCGTCGTTAACCATATCTTCGGCACGCGGCCCCCTAGAGATACTCCCCCCCGCCACGAACGGTCGGGCCCTGTCTCGCCGTTCCGTTTTTTTTCGCGTGCGCACGCGCGAGATGAAGATCTCGAGCACGTTGTCGTTGCACTGTCACTGCCAACGCCTGACATTTCCCTGTCTTGTCCCCTCCTGTGTTGCAGCTGACATTATCTCGACAGTGGAGTTTAACTCCTCGGGGGAGCTACTGGCCACGGGGGACAAAGGAGGCCGAGTGGTGGTGTTCCAAAGGGAGCAGGAGGTAAGACCACGTTCCCCACAACGCACTAAGCCACGCATACGTTTATTATACGCCCACTGAAATTCAAATTGCAATGAGTGACATGGGCAAGTGACATGGTCAATTCTTATAGCTTAAGATCCTAAATTACTGGTTGATTAATGCTGAAAAGGTATCCCCGTTTCCCACTGGTCACCAATTGGAACAGACTATTTTTACGAAGCTTTAATGGTATAGTTATTGTATAGTATACTTAATTTGGAAAGTGAACTACAAAAGCAAATGAGCTCTCAGTAGAGATTTCCCCTCAAATACAGAAATACATTTAGATTTGATTATTTTCAAACTAACTGTGCCCGTCTGTCCCCTCCCAGTGTAAGAGCCAGCCCCAGAGGCGAGGGGAGTACAATGTTTACAGCACCTTCCAGAGCCACGAGCCCGAGTTTGACTACCTGAAGAGCCTGGAGATAGAGGAGAAGATCAACAAGATCCGCTGGCTCCCGCAGCAGAATGCCGCCTACTTTCTGCTCTCCACAAACGGTAGGAGGACCGCTCTGGTCAGGACAGCCGTTGGTAGGAGGAATCTGAGAATACATGCTGGCGGCTCTTAGAAGGGAACACATGAATGCCTTCTGGCATGCTAGGGTAGTGTTCATTTGATACGAAAGCCTCTTTTTCTGGACTGTGTCTCCTATCTACATGTGTTCCACTTGAGTGAGCCAGTGCCAGAAGCAGTAGTCTCACAGATTGAGAGATTCATGCATGGCTGCAGCAGCAGTGACACACCACGGCGCACACACACTCGCACACACACTCGCACACACACACACACACACACACACACACACACACACACACACACACACACACACACACACACACACACACACACACACACACACACACACACACACACGCACACGGGTAGACACACTACAGATTGCGGGCTTCATGCATGGCTGCCACAGCAGAGCTAGCGGTGCCTGGACCAGATGGAGGATCCTGTGGCGATGGCTTCCCTACTCTGACACCAGCTACGGAAATGAAGACTCTCCAGTCAGCTTGGAGCGGCCATTCTATTCATTAGAAACGGAACGTGATGTGGGGAGAAAGATTAGTGTTTGTAGTGTGCGACATCTTTTGAAAGATACTGGGATGTCTTTTTTTTTTTATTAGAACCCATCCTTAGAGCCATGAACCTATGCTACGTGGTCTAACCTGTAGATTGATATCAGCGACAGATGAATCTCCAGAACGGTCGTTCATCATCCTCATGGCTCCCGTCCAGCCATGTGCCAGACTGACAACCCAACCCCCAGCATGCCTCTCCCACACAGGGCCCATCGCACTGCCAGCCACCAAACCTGCCATTTTGTAATTTCCTTTTCCGTGTGCGTGTGCGTGTGTCTGTGTGTGTGTGTGTGTGTGTGTGTGTGTGTGTGTGTGTGTGTGTGTGTGTGTGTGTGTGTGTGTGTGTTCGTCTGTGTCCGCCCAGACAAGACAGTGAAGCTGTGGAAGATCAGTGAGCGAGACAAGCGTCCGGAGGGCTACAACCTGAAGGACGACGATGGGCGGATCCGAGACCCGTTAACCATCACCTCGCTACGGGTGAGCGGACTCACATCACACCCCTCACCTCCACGTCGGCAGTGTGGGCTGCCATTTACCACCGGGTGGTACGCCGGTGCACCAACTAGAAAGTCAATAACGAATAAACCCGTATTAAGCCCCTTCCATACCAATCTCGGTGTATTCCCTACCCACACACGCCGGTAAGAAGACGAGATATTGATCAATAAAAAAAAAGAACACCTCAAATACAAAAATGTAATCCATTTTTATAGAATGGGCTGAGGACCAAGCCCCCCTCCGCCCTGCCCTAAAAAACACTAGAGATCATTGTTAACACAACATACAAAGATATACAGTTTAGCTATAAAATGTACATGCATGGACTTTTCACGAAATGTATATGTTGCTGTGTTGAAATTTCACGGCTACAGTTTGGATTAATGAGACATCAATCCATCCCAGCTACTGTAATTGCCGTTGGAGGAATTAGGGGCATTCAAGGAGTTCCTGGTAGATATGTTATCCATCCCTAAGCTGCAAAGCTGTTGGGCAACAGAGGCAAATAAACAGCTAAATGAAATAGCCTCGGGGACGTGGACCTGCAGCGTTCATTGCTCTTTTCTCTGCCCGCTAAAGGACCGCTGTTGGAGAGGCAAAGGAAACTCATAAGACCGTAATTGCGGCACGCTAACATCCCCTAAGAGCGTGAAATAAAAAATAAATGCGGTTTTCATATTATTGCCATAAATACTTTATGAGCGTGGCGGCTTTGAAAGCTTTATTCCAGGCATTGTTTTTGCGGTAGTCCTCCTTCTGGAGAAACGTGGCGCGAGTCGGTCTCAGCCCAAAAGCGTCGCTGGGTTTACGCAACCTGTTATTTTGCCTGTGTGCTATATTTGTCGTGTTGTCGTTATGTGACTGAGATCACCATGTGGCGCTTTGAAAGGGACGGACGATTCTCTGTCCCCATCAAACACACGGTCAGTGGTGCAGAACCAAAGAGGTTCAGACAGGCAGAGAGAGAGAGAGAGAGAGAGAGAGAGAGAGAGAGAGAGAGAGAGAGAGAGAGAGAGAGAGAGAGAGAGAGAGAGAGAGAGAGAGAGGGAGAGACACTGAGAGAGTCAGAGAGAGAAAAAGATGAAGGGGAAGGTGTTATTGATATGTGCACGGAGATGAATTCCGTGAAGGAGAGCGCTCTTCATCTTCTCTCTCTCGCTCTCTTTCTCTCTCTCTCTCTCTCTCTCTCTCTCTCTCTCTCTCTCTCTCTCTCTCTCTCTCTCTCTCTCTCTCTCTCTCTCTCTCTCTCTCTCTCTCTCTCTCTCTCGCTCTCTCTCTCTCTCTCCATCTATCCTTCTCTCCCTCTCTTTCTCACTCCCAACCCTCCCTATCACTCCACTAGATCTTGCTCTTGAATTTTCACACAAAGACTAGACAGTGTGTGTGTGTGTGTGTGTGTGTGTCACACAGCTTTCCTCTCTCTGTCCCTGCCATAATACATTAGGGCTGTGTTGAGCGTGTCAGTGGTTCTTTGTCTGCCTGGCCAGGGGATCACAGTAGAACCGGGGGGGGAGGCTGGGGCCGCGGCGATCCAATTGAGGGGGTGTGAAATCAGCGGAGAGAGAGGGGCTGGTGGAGGAGAAAAAGGGGCAGCACTGAGGAGAGTAGAATTGGGCAGAGACGAGGATGGGGACCCTTTACAAAAAAACAAATATCCACAGAGGAGATTTCCCAAGGAGTGGAGATGACGAGAGGTGACTCCGTCAGTTCGTGGTGTCAATCTGAACCATGGCACGGGAAAAAGAGTCCTGACCCCGGGGGCACGCGGGTGTTGTGAGCGTCACCGCCAGTGGGGTCAGAGGTTAATAACCGTCTGTGTCTCTATGGACGCCCAGTGAGCTGCGCTGAGTTGGACTGACAGCGGCGGTGAGACACGTCGGCCAGGGCCCTCACTCTAGCTGGCCTCACGGACGACAAGGGAGACTCGAGTCAATTTGTTCTCCTCTCCCACCCCCTCTCCCTCCTCTCTTTGTCTGGGCTTTATCTGGTCGACGGGGGGCTGCATGCAGACTAGGGCTGCCGGGATTCTTTGAAGCAGCAGCGGCGGCGCTGCGTGTGTGTGCGTGTGCGTGTGCGTGTGCGTGTGTGTGTTTCCGTGCTCATCTCCATGCTGCACGGTTCAGTTATCATTCCTCAGCAGGGGTGCAGCGGTGCCCTCAGGCCATCCCCCCACTCTCCTTCGCGCCACCTCTCACTCACTCACTCGTTCCCTCTCACTCTTTCCTTCCCTACCACCCCTCGCCCCACCCCCGCAGCTCTCTGTGAAATCCACCGGCACAGTGGAGTTTGTCATTCGTCGTGTGAGTGAGGAGAGGCACAGGGCTGTGTGGGGCTGCCGCTGCTGAGAGAGAACACAGGTCCCTGAGCATTCACTGATCTGTTGCCCTAAACCGCCCTGCAGGTTCTCCCCGCTGCAACTCAAGATTAATGTTTTCAAGGGATAATTGCGTGACGTTGAGATTCAAATGTACCTGGTAAATTCTAGATGGATGGCTGTGACAGGAACTATCCATTCTATAATATTTTATACATTTTATGAAATATTTTTCAGTATTCAAGGGAGAATCGTTTTGAAACATTAAACACTTCACCATGCCTGATTATCTTACTGAGTAGCTGCAGAGGTTCCTACTTGAATTCTTATGGTTGCAAGTAACAGTGACGTGTGCTGCACCTTAAGGCAAATAAAGGTTTAATAGCTACTGATTTAGTTTTTCCCCCCTGCCTCAGGTGCCCGTGCTGCAGCCCATGGACCTGATGGTGGAGGCCACAGCCAGGCGGGTGTTCAGCAACGCCCATACCTATCACATCAACTCCATCTCCGTGAACTCTGACCTCCAGACCTTCATATCCACCGACGACCTCCGGGTCAACCTGTGGAACCTGGAGATCACTGATCGTAGCTTCAGTATCCTCTTGTCGGCTTGTTGGCCTAATATATACACACACACACACACACACACACACACACGCACACAGAGAAACAAAACAATGCAAAATGTGCGCTCTATTTTGTATGAAAAAGTTATAGATATAAATACACTAAATAAAAAAAATATGTTTGGGGAGCTTTGACACAACACTGTAATATGAAGTTATAAACCATTTCAAAACAGTACTCCAGAACCAGTTCCCACATGGCCGTGTGGTGCGGGTGTCCCTGGTGCTTGTGTTGTTCCTCAGCCCGTTGCTCCTCAGACATCGTCGACATCAAGCCGTCCAACATGGAGGAGCTGACCGAGGTCATCACCTCGGCAGAGTTCCACCCCCAGCAGTGTCAGACCTTCGCCTACAGCAGCAGCAAGGGCTCCATCCGCCTCTGCGACATGAGGGAGGCCGCCCTCTGCGACAAGCACTGTAAATGTGAGTGTGAGCCATCGACAGTGGGGGGGGGGGGGGGGGGGGGGGTATCGAATCCGGCTGAGACGTTTGTATCACAGTGTGTTTGCTCCGCGAGAGAGAGAGAGAGAGAGAGAGAGAGAGAGAGAGAGAGAGTGTGAGAGGGAGACAGAGATACATTTAGTGGTGGTGGTGCCTGATGAAAGGGAGGATTGTAAAAGGAAAAAAAAAGCATAGATTGATGGTTTTCATGGAATCATGCAGAAAAACGACACATGAAATAAATCAAAGGAAGGCAAGAATGGAATGAAGGATTGTGGGTCATGGTTGTCCATTTACATTTTTAGGTTAATGCCACAGCTCCACCCTTATCCTGTGGAGTTGACCTACAGCCCCACCCCCACCCCCCCCCCCCCCCGCCGGCTCAATATGCTTTAACTGATAACCGCTCACAGCTCCCTTTCTCACGGCCTCGGTAAAAAGGCCTGGCGTCCTAAGCATGCGCTCTGATGGGATGAATAATGAATACATTGACATTTGCAGAAGGAGAAATCAATGGCGTAAGAGCAAAACCCGCGACTCCCTCGTGGACGTGCCCATAGTTGTCCGATAATGCCGGTGATCTCCTCAGACGGATTGACGTGCTCACAGTACCGTGCGCTGGTACATCCTGTTGAATTTCACATGAGCCTCCGGGGCCGAAAGTGAACGGGGAAACGAGTCGACATGAACAAAGGAACAAACAACGACAACGGTGAGGCTCTTCGGTCGTAAGCCACCTAATCTATTTCTTCTGATAAGTGCAGGCAGCGAGAGAGTGCTTTAGTTTTACACGACATCGGTGAGCAGGTGCAATTCCTTGACAGGTGCTTGCAACAGAGATATACACACATGCACAAACAGACAGACAGACAGACACACACACACACACACACACACACACACACACACACACACACACTAATATAAAGTACATTCACTCCCCCAATCTCACACTCACACACTCACTCACACACAGCAGGCAGGTGCACTAGCTAGCCTAGGGACAGGTCTGTTAATCCATTCCCAGTCTCTCGCTGCATGAGCTCATATGGCTTAGAGCAAAATATAATGCCCTCCCTCCCACACAAGCACACACACACACACACACACAGTCATACTGTATTCCCATCTCCCACACCAATAAATCTGCCAGACCGAGGGTATCCATCAGCGTTAGGGTGAAGGGCGGAGGGGGGGGGCAGGCAGGCAGATAGATAAATAAACAGATAGATAGATAGTGATGGGGGGGCTAGTAAATCGCTAAGCCCCATGCAGCCCTGGGACAGAGACCCCAAACAGCCCTCCACACCCCACCCCAGTGTCCCCAGGGATCCCATTATACACCCCAGGACTGGGACGCAGGGAGGCGAGGCAGAGGGGAGGGGTAGGACGCTGCCCGCTGTCTGAGATGCACACATATAAATCTGGATCCAGGCAGGATCTGCATTAGACTCAACACATAAAAAAAACTAAATTTTAAAGATACAGATGAATTCTCCGAAACAAGTGTGCTTGCACCGACACATGCACAAAAACACGCACAAACACACACACACTGCTATTGAGGAAAACCACCTGCAAATCCAGCAGGGCTCAAATGGTTCCGGCAGTTTGACATTGATTTGTTTTTCTCCTCCCCGCCCTCATCCACCAATTTTTTTCATCCCTCACCCTGAATCCCTTGTTAGACTCCCCATTGACACATCACAGAGCTATTCTCCGTGTGTCAACAGAGCCGGGCAGGAGAGGGGGGTGGTGAGGGTTTGGGGGGGGGGAACGTTGAGAGAAGGGGTGGGGGGTGAGACGAGGAAAGGGAGGGCTGTAGCTTGACAGCTAGCGATGGAATGCCGGGCTATGAGCATCCCCAGTGTGCTGGCCCCGCACACAGACCGGCAGCTGGCACAGTCGATAGAAGTCATTACCAATATTTACCCAGCGTGTCGACCTCGCGGCTCCATCCCCGAGCGCGGGGGAGAGCGTCTCTGAAGAGAACCCGCTGCAACACACAGCCACAACCCACCAGTCGTTGTGTTGCTGGAGAAGATGTTTTTCTAATGGCGGCCCAAGCACCGAAGAAATGTCTAGCCTTTGTTGTCTGAAGAATAAATGATTAAACAGCGTTCTCGTTTGAAGTGTAGACCCACCCGCCCACAGTAGTATTAAAACATGTGATTTCCCCCCCTGCAGATTTTGAGGAGCCAGAGGACCCCTCGACGCGGTCCTTCTTCTCCGAGATCATCTCGTCGATTTCGGACGTGAAGTTCAGCCACAGCGGGCGCTACCTGATGACACGGGACTACCTCACGGTCAAAGTGTGGGACCTCCAGATGGAAAACAAACCTCTGGAGACGTACCAGGTACGCCGTGTGTCTGTGGCTGTGTGTGGTTGTCTGTTGGTGCATAATATGCCTCCATGCGTCTGTCTGTCTGTCTGTCTGTCTGTCTGTCTGTCTGTCTGTCTGTCTGTCTGTCTGTCTGTCTGTAGAGCCCATTGGTGTTAGCGGATGCCAGTATGTTGAATAACTTAGATTGCCGACTATTGATTGGTGCTGGATCGTTCAACATAATCCCATCCCACTGTCCCTCTGCCATACGGCGACCCTGTCCCTTCCACCAATTACCCCGGGATGATGTATTGAGTCTGGTGTCTGTAGGGGTGAGTGATGGTGACTCGGGACGGGTAAAGCCCTGAGGGATCAGCCGCCCGCTGTGTGGTCCTCCTCCTCAGCCCCCCCCCCCCCCCCCCCCCCCCCCCCCCCCCCCCTGATTGATAAGGTCACCAGCAGGGAGACTCAGGGGGATTCCAGGTCCAATTCTGGCTCCGCCCGCACCTGCTGCCCTCCCAGGGTCTTAGTGCAGGTCACACAGTCTGAGGAGATTAGCTGGATAAGATGAGCATATGGTACAGTAATAGGCTGGCCCTGCTGAACTCTCTGGAAGGCTGGGAGACTCACTCCCCCAACGCTGCCTTATGGACCTGCTGAAACAACCTCTCCGGCCCTTCGTCTGGTGTCCAGAGAGATGTGTCGATGAGCAATCGAATTGCATCCTGCGTCATGTAACCACGGCAGACGCAGGGTGATCGTGTCATCGGTCAAGCGCGTGATGATCCTGTCATCGATCAGCCGCATGGCGGTGTCATAGCGGGACACAATCAGAGGCCAGTCAATTGAGCTGTAGGGCCCCGCTGTCCACCGCCCTATGTCTGGCTTCTGGTTGGCAGAGGAGCTGGAATAGGAGAAGCACTTAGGCCCTGGAGTCAGACTGGAAATGGTGCTATCATTAGCTTATATCGAGCGTATTCATTTAGTGTAGACCATGACAACGAGGCTTTTTCTTGTTTGTACGTGCAGGTCCACGACTACCTGAGGGGCAAGCTGTGCTCTCTGTATGAGAACGACTGCATCTTCGACAAGTTTGAGTGTGTCTGGAATGGAACGGACAGGTGAGTTTGGGTCCTCTCAAAGTGCCTCTGAATCTCTGTCTTTATTTTCTTCTTCTTTATCCGCACGTCAGATGTCCTTCATGCACTCTGTTCCCCCTGCAGTGTCATCATGACGGGCTCCTACAACAACTTCTTCCGGATGTTTGACCGGAACACCAAGCGGGACGTCACTCTGGAGGCGTCCAGGGAGAACAGCAAGCCTAGAGCTATCCTCAAACCACGCAAGGTACTGGACACCGCAGCGCGACGTCACATGACAAATAAAACACGCTAGCTGGTTTTTATATGTTGCTGTACAATTTATTCATATTCTTTTAGATTATCTAGTAGTTGTTATGTATTTTCAACTGTCTCTATTTTTGTCATGCTATGCCACTGTGTCGCCATTTTGTACAGTCACGTCTAATATTACCATTGTAGTCAAGACAGAATTTGTTTCTCTTCTTGTAAATTAAATATTGATGGCTTTTTCTCTTCTGTGTAAATCAATAGCTATCCTTTGACATGTTATTTTACTGTGTGCCTTATATCGTATATCCTTGTTTACAGGTTTGTGTGGGTGGGAAGCGCCGGAAGGATGAAATCAGCGTAGACAGCCTGGACTTCAGTAAGAAGATCCTCCACACCACCTGGCATCCCCAGGAGAACATCATCGCTGTGGCAGCCACCAACAACCTCTACATCTTCCAGGACAAGGTCAACTAGAGGTCAACCGCCCCTGGTGACCCCTGACCCCAAGCATGAGGGGCAGGAAGGGAGAGGTGAAGATGGAAGGAGAGAGAGAGAGAGATGGTCTCCTCCTCTCCTTGTGTCTTGTTGCTGTTGGCCCTGGAGTTTCACAGCTTTGTGGAGGGGATGCAGAGTTTTCCTCGATGGACATTATCCAGTGACTGAATGGGAGAGCGTAGATTGGGACATTGGGAGTGTTGGAACAACGGGAAGGACCAGCCTGGATGATAACTAAACTCTATCTGCACTAACCCCTCCCTGTACCCCATGTGACTTGATTTTATTTATTTAGCCCTGCGGACACCTGAAGGAATGACCCTGCATACAAATGCAGCAGAGGGGGATTGCTGGTATATGCACCGAAGTAGCAGCCCTTTACTCCCCTAATCCATGGAAAGAAACAAAAAGGGGGAGTGGAATGAACACAGAGCACACATACTTACAGAATCTGGTTTTCCTGACGGGTCCTGTGTAGTAGCAACAGCGCCCCCTGGCCTTCGATTTAAAGAACACGCTTGCCGTCACAAGGCCTCACACACTGTGGAGGCCCGAGGCGATTGGACAGCGCGGCCAGCTGCAGAGCTTCGATCCTACAGGACTGGACTGTTACACTCTGAACTATAACCCGTGACGTTCCCAGTAGCACTGGAGCTGAGACAGTCAACGTTGTTGTTTTTTGCCTGTAACTTAACAAAAGACGCAGCACATTCTTTCAGTCCCCCTATTTTGTGTCTCCATTAGAGACATCTGTAGTCAATGTGAATGAGCTAGGCCCGTCATGGCCGGAGTTGTAGTTTTATTTAATGCTGTTTTTTTTCTTCTGATTCTTATTTTCGGTCATTGATTCTGTTTAGAAGCTGTGGTGCCTTCTTTTGGTATGTGGGGTTTGATGTAGTGGGTGGGTGGGTTGTTGAGGGAGGGGGGTAGGGAGCTGGATATGTAAAACGCAGGAGTGTGAATGTTTTAAATGAAATGTTAACTTAAGTTAGGAAAATGCTCATTTTCGTTCTCTCTAATCAAACAAACAAACAAAAAAAAACTGTCAAGTCCCAAGTGAGCAAGTTCTTAAAGCTATGTATTCAACATTACATAAGCGCTGAATACAAGTTAAGGAGTTAAAAGAAGTATCCATCCACTCGTATGCTGTTCTACGTGTAATAAACTGCTGTTGCACCAGTGACACCGCAGTCGATTTGATCCAGCCAATCAAAAGACAAAAGAAAAGACAGTATCGGAATAGCAAACAAGCTACTGAGCTCTGAGAGCTATACAGTACATGATTCCTTAACGGTGTCACCTTATTTGGATGTTCTTCTAAAGACCATCTGTGGGTGCTGAAACCATGATTAAACTCAATGGTAACCTCAGTGTATTGGGTATAGACTGCAGTCAGGTCATCTGAAATAAAATAACTTCTCAGAGAGCGTCGCTCTTAAAGTTGGTGTTGCATGTTGCATTTGAATAATAAAACTGATAGCCTGCTGCATACTATAGTTATCAGAACATCTAAAGTTGATTGGGAGGGAACTATGCAGGAACGTGTCAGTCTCTTCTTTGCTCAAAGAAGAAGCCCATTTCAGTACATTTAATCCCAGACCATGATTCAGCTGGTCTGGGTTTCTTCTGTGATCTAAGACAGCCAATCTTTTAAGGTACATTTAGAAGCTGACCTGCAATCAGCTTTATATTCCACCCTTGATGTTAAAGGTTAAAAGATCTGGAGAGCCAGGTCTCATCTGAGATCTGATTAAAAAAGGACTAATTGATCAACTCCCGTTAGAGGTAACCAGACAAGGGACTGATTTACTCTGTGAAATCAGGGAATTATTGAGTGGGATTCCTACAGTAATGTCTTCTAAACAACTTCCTTTGTGAACCATCTAATTGAAACAAATATTTTATAGCTCAGAATGTATTGAAATGCAATTAAATGTGACGGAGTCTTTATGCTTACCGGATTTTCTTTGAATAAAAAAAGAATAAAGATGTGCAAGTTCAATCCCGTAAGAGTCGATTTCTTTGTGTGGTTTTCTTTGGATGGACAAACAAGTCTAGACAGACAAGCATCGTTCACCAGAGTCAATGCATTATCAAAATGACTTTGTCAAATGACAGAATTATTTATGGCACATGAAGAATTATACAATGGCACCCTCATCTGGATTCAAAAGGAACTAGCAGTAAATGAAATCGGGAGGGATACTATCTGGCAGTTTAGATGCTGCTGAGTTTTTTTTATTTTATTTATCTCAATTGAAATGTGACATAACAGATAAAAGTAAACTCTCTGTATTTACTTTGGCCTAAGATATTGTAATAAATGCATGTCCTAAACATATTTTTCAGCACAGTTTTATGGAGCGATCTTCAAACAAAAATAATCTTGCATGGTTAGCTGCTGTGCCAATGACCTCAGTAGAATTTTTTTCAAAAAAAAAAAATAGATATGCAAAAGTCGATATAAAGTATTTATATTTAGGGAAAACTATCCTTCCGTTGACAGATTAGAAGTCCCTATTCAATGTTGGGTTACCGTTGTGTCGTGTGGGGCACGTTAACTGAGAGACGTTCTAATTGGCCCCAGGAGGTTGTCGACGAAGCACACTGAGTCAGCTGGGGACGGCAGCTGTCAATCAAAGAGCATCTTTATAACCGTGTGCTGGAGCTCTTGTGCTCCTGTCTCTCAGGAAAAAGCCTTACTGGACACAGAAACCTGCTTGACTGTGACTTGATCGATTTATCAACAGATGTCATTGGGAGTAACCCAGTCCTTGGAAAGTTTGAAGACTGATTTGTATTTGTAGGATATCTTGCTCATATTTTTTGATGTAAATTTAAATTTTCAACAACCTACAATTTTCATCACTATTTTCCCGCTTTTTTTCTCTAAGTAGTCTACATCCGTAGTTCACCTGCTTTGAACAAGATGAACAAATTATCCAGTGTCAGCAATGCGACCCAGTTGAACAGCTCCATAGACCGCCGCTGGTTCAACGAGCGGGGCTCCTACCAGCACCTGGACCCTGGGGAGCTGAAAGTCCTGGTGCCCGTCACCCTGGGGGTCCTCTGCTTCCTCGGCCTGGCCTGCAACCTCACCGCCATGGGCATCCTGGTGTCCAACGCTCGCAAGGGCAAGCTCTCCCTCATCAACTCCCTCATCCTCAACCTGATGTTTGCCGACGGCCTGGTGCTGGCGTTCGCCGTGCCCTTCCGCGCGGCCGCCTTCTCCAAGGCCAACTGGACGCTGGGCTGGGCCGTGTGCAAGACGGCCGACTGGTTCCTCCAGTCCTGCATGGCGGCCAAGAGCTTCACGGTGGCCGTCATGGCCAAAGCCTGCTACCGCTACGTGTCCAACCCCACCAAGCAGGTGACCATGCGGCTGGGCTCCATCGCCGTGGTGCTGCTCTTTGTCTGGCTGTCCGCCTGCTCGGCCACCGTCCCCCACTGGCTGTTTGCCACGCTGCAGAGGGAGAGCCGGGGGCTGGTGTGCGTGCAGGTGGTCCCGCCCGAGGCCAGGGACTTCATGTCAGTCTACGTGAAAGCCTACCCCCTCGGCGTGTTCTGCGCCCCTCTGAGCTTCGCCCTGCTCTACTTCTGGAAGGCGTATGGCCGCTGCCAGCGGCGCTCCAGCAAGACCCAGAACCTGCGCAACCAGATCCGCTCCAGGAAGCTGACACTGATGCTGTTCAGCCTGACCGTGGCCATGGCCGTCCTCTGGCTGCCCCAGTGGGTGGTGTGGGTGTGGGAGCGCCACGTGGCTGCCAGGGAGAGCGAGGGAGCGCAGCCCTTTGTCTCCTCTCCCCCGCTCCTCCTCACCCTCACGGCACAGCTGCTCACCTTCTCGTTGTCCCTGGCCAACCCCATCATCGTTCTGTCCCTGTCCGAGGAGTTCAGGGAGGGCTACCGGGGACTGTGGCGCCGCCTCACCCTCCGCAAACAGCCACCGCCCAAGCCCAAACCGGGGCCCCACACCCCCACCGCCACCCATTCCCCCTGCCCCAGACCGGAGACCTCCGGCCAGCTGAGAGGAGACCGGGGCCTGGTCTCCAGTCAGCTCTCCATGGAAGAAGCTCCACCCCAACAAGAGGAAGGCGTAGGCGGAGAGGCAGACAGGGAGAGCCTCAAGGACGGCATCGTCTTGCCGGACGTGGAGCAGTTCTGGAACGAGAGAGAGACCGGGGCGCTCACCGACGAAAATGATCCCGTGCCTTGGGAGCACCACGAGGGCAAAGCAGCGGAGAAGTGAGGAGTCGAGACAGAACGGCTACGCTTCCAAGCATTTTCCTCAATCGATCCCGTTCAATTCTTCATTGCCGAGAGTAAAAAGACAGAACAGCCGGCACACCAGACTGACCTCACCTCATTGAAGTGCAGAACCGCTCAACTGTACATTCACCAGCACATTCACATACACGGTGGTTGGTATTCTCTCTCAGATGTGTTATTGTGATATTATTCATCAAGTCAGGTGAAAGCTGTGTTGTATTTGTCATGAATTGTAATGATACACTTTTAAAATATGTGAACGTTTTAGAGTGTTTTGATTGTTTCAGCAAGGGTTTGAGTATTCTCCGTCTCACAAGTGATTACCAGCAATCAGCCAATATGGATGACTGTAAATATTATCTTACTAAATATCAAAATGTGTAAATATACAGTAAACTTTGACGTTATTGAGATTTATTATTATCTAATCGTAAATAAACATTTGTAAACACAACTGTCGAGCTTTGAAAAGGATACATAAAGTGCATGTCATTACAAAAAATGATATGTGTCAGTTACTGCTGTTACTGGTCTTTGTGTCACCCTCCATGTTTCATGGAGTTTGTTTTGATCATGTGTTTGTATAAAGGTTCTTTACAATAAAGTGTTGAAAAGTATTTCATTCTATTCATTTTTTTGGTATTGTTCATCCCCACAAAACTATATTTCTATATTAGGTGTGTGTGCTCTAACATCTGCTGCAAGACAACGTATTATTGTTTACACATTCACACGCACACAACCACACGCGCATACACACAAAAGCACACACACACACACACACACACACACACACACACACACACACACACACACACACACACACACACACACACACACACTAAATACAGTAGGATTGATCAAACAACTCATGAGGTCATATACGTAAAGTACACTTTCATAGAGAGGTTACTCTGCAAAGGGTGCTAATTGCATGCAAAGGGATTTCCTTTGAACTCATATGGCATCTGGGTGGACTCATCTCAGCGTGACACCTCTGATGACATTTCACAGATCTCCATGGACACGATAGGTCAGTACGATGCACTGCAGACCTATCCAATCCATTCGCCACTCAGTTGGCACGGTGGTGAACAAGATGAATAGAAAGGATACTGAAGTGTCACAGCCACTGTTTGATTGATTGCTTGTCTGTCATACCAGCAAGCCAACTGTGCTTTACATTAAGACAATTGGTCGGAGATAATCCAAAAATATTTATTGCAATTGAATTGTAAACTGTCAATCAAACTCCCAAAGCCATCATTGTTTCGGCAGGGGTGAGTCCTGGTCTGAATAGAGAGAAAGCAGAGGATGGAAAAGAAGGGTACAGAGTGGTTGCCAGTGGACCTCCCCCCCATGCTTAACCACTTCTACCCTCTCCATCCCTCCCCACAGACAGACGACATTTTACTCTTATGAATCTTTGATGACAACCTTTCTCTGCCAGAGCCAAACACCTCAACCAGAAGAGCACTTAACATGCACAACCACCCACCTGTCCATGGGTTGGGGTAAGCTCATAGCCTGAAATGGGTTTTCATAAAGTTAACAGTGACTTTCATTTTACAGCTAGTCTAATATGTACTGACAGATTGACATGACAAACGTGTCAGCCTTACATAGCTGAATAAAACTCAACCAACATGCTCCAAATGTTGTTGACTAAGACAACACTAAGACCAGGGAGGATAAAATGTCTATAAGACTACAACGAGCAGGCTCTTGGGTTAAATCAACAAGACTGGAATAGCTGCTAAAATGAATGCTGTTGTGAGTGTCCTGTCTCACGGATAGTAGTAATACATAAGGGTAGGGCCAGCAAATACCTTACGTCTAAACTGACCCGTAACGTTTTAAAACGTAATCCCCCAATCTATACGTCAACAATCGATCAAAGATGAGTTCTGCTTTCAACTGACAAAGGTAGAGACTATGGTGGACGGTGACATGGAGAACCCTGAGGTCACGATATGGAAAAATACAGAGAGAGACCGCTGAGTGGTCAGTGGACGTCAGACTAAGAGAAGGAAGCAGAGAGTGGGTTGATTGCAGTAATGAATGCAATAATCAACGGCGCCAGCGAAAAAAAAACAACTTAGACTTAATGAGGTCATTACGAGAAGCAAGGGGGTGCTTTCAGCAGGTGAGCTCCTCTCTCCTTCTCTCTCTCTGGCCCTTCCCTTGCTGTGCCCCCCCCACCCACCCACCCCTGCAGCGAGGAGTGACGGGGGTGTCACCTCCGTGTGTTTCATCCCCCCATCCAATCATCATCTCTAATAAATGACACTCCGCGGGGAGTGACAAGCTAGATGACGCTAATTAGCGCAGACAGGAGTGGCTGTCTGCAATTAGGCAAAACACCGCGCGTTCCTCCAGCCCCCTGCCAATCCCCCTGTCTCCCCCCTCAGAGTTCCGTAGAGAGCCACCCCTCTCTCAAGTCCACAGAGAGCAAAGCAGGGCTTACATGGGATGAGTTGGCAGGGAGACTGCTTTAGTGTGTGTGTGTGTGTGTGTGTGTGTGTGTGTGTGTGTGTGTGTGTGTGTGTGTGTGTGAGCGTGTACATGGTTGTGTGCACATACATGTGTATGTTTGTGTGTGCTGGTTCAGGGGGTCTGGCCTTGATGTTTGGTGGTCTTTTGATTGGAATATATCGGTCTTTCATCTCAGTGAAGGGGACACAGATGCAAAGGGCAATCACCTTTCAGCCCCACCATCAGGGCTATAGGGGGGCCTCTTTTAACTACCTCTATCCACTTATCTCATCGAGCTGTCATGGACGGATAAAAGCACATGCTGCTGCTATGGAGGATGCACACAGTATCGATCCTCTCCAGCAGCGCTGACATACTGTACAGCTGCTATGCTCACAAATTGAGCATGTCTCTTCTAAAAGGAGATTACAGATTAGCTAAGGGCCCTCCTTTTTACATAAACTACCATTCCTCATTTGGAAACCATCTCGCAAGACACCTTTCCGGTTTTGGGAAAAAACGACGGTGCAGTAGTGAAGCATAAATATTGTTGTCCCTCGTTTCAAGGTGCACAGAAAGGGTGACGATGGATTCTCCGGTCTGCCATACCATGACGGGTCAGCGAAGAAGCTGAGAGGGCACAGCTGCTTCAGACAGGGGAGCACAGTGAAAGGAGAGCAGGGACCAGAGAAACAACAACTGACTATCCAGTATGCAGTAGTCACGGTTACACACACAACCGACTGTAAATCCAGAGCTTGAGTTCCAGACATGCAAGAGGGGAGATATATTTATAGTCCGAGTCAGAGCCTCTAGAGGGAGTTGAGTGGGAGGACGTGCTCTGAAGTACTGCTGATGTTACAAAACAGAGAGGCTCTTCAAGCCCATGTGTTATCATGGATGGCAGCTGACTTACATTACATTTGTTGCTGTTGTAGTTCTCCAGTTTCATATGATACCATTGACTGGAACAAATATTTACACCGCTTTAGTGATTATAACCAGCTGTGTTGGGAACTTTTAAGATCATCCTCTGTCGAGTTACAGGAGAATATTGTTTAATAATTTATAAATGCAATATATTTTTTGTTTACAACTATTTTCAATAGCTCCGTTGGGTCTATTTCTTTGACCCAGAGTCTACAGAGAGTATTCTGGAGGATAGCTGATACTGCCATCTGCTGTTTGTAGTCATTTGGACACATGGAAAAAAAGAGATCCAGCTTTTGTACAGTTTATTTGAAATCAAGGTAAAGGCACAGTGTTTTGCTGCCTCTGAGTTTGCTAAAAGTCTAATGTAGGCGAAGTTTCCTTTACATAATACAGTTCCATATTTCAAATATAACCAATGATTTGAGTTCACTTTTATGCCGTGCATATTTGCTTTTAGAGATTTAATTGTAGGTAAAAGGACCCAGCTAAGTTTGAAACAAGTTACAAAACGTTGCATTTTAGAAAGGTTACTGAAACTTCTGAAAGATTTAAAACGCTGTAAAGAGTGAAAACTACAGACTGATTGCCAAAATAAAAAAGGAACACTACGTATAGGCTTAACTTACCTCAACAATCATAGCAATACAAAATAAAAAAATTAACCAGCACAGCTGTTTAAAATACAATAAAGTCATAACCCAAATATTTAGAAATAGTTATTGCTACTGTACATTCATCAGCCTTCAGTCATATAAGTGTAAGCATGAACTTACAACAGGCATGCGAGGTCATTAGCCTTCCTTGATATTCCATTTTCTACATCCATCACAATCATGTATTCAGACAAGAAGCATAGAAGCACCCTATTATGTGCACGTGTTCTAAATGTGAGATATCCCTTTACAGCTCATGCTCTTGTAATAACAGACACACACCACACTGATAGGCTACAGTCTAAACATATTTTCTTTAGCAAAATAACTACAATGAAATACATATAATGCACTATTATTTTGAACACTGCCAGCGTACAGTATGGAATATCTTATCATCGACAGAAACCATTATTAACTATAAATATACAAGTACACAGGATGTTTGGTTTCAAGTAAGGTAGATTTACAGGGCTGGTATTGGATAGGCTCATATCCAGGTGTGGCCTAATCCAGAATGGATTTAACCAGTGTCCAGGACACTGCAGCTCCATAGTACTCCAAAAGGAGTATATTATGGTCCACTGGTCAACTGGTCCCGCAGTGCAACACTCTCTCACATACAAACTTCATCTTATTTAGGCAGAGATAGAGAGCATTTGTGTAATGCGATAGTCCTTAAGTTTTTCCTGAGATCTTGACTTGGGGTCTACAACACAAAAAAGACAAAACAGCAAAGCGAACTGAAACACATTACCTTTAAAGGGTTTTCAAAGAAACCCAAATTTGAAATATGCTGTGAAAAATGTATGTACAAACAAATAGATTAGTGATGAATGAAGGTGAGTGACATAGCACCACTGAGCAGCTGATAACGCAACTTACCTGCACTGTTGTATGTGGCCAGTAGATAGAGCCAGACTTGTCTTTCCTCTCTGGAGAGCATCAATAGTAAGACGGACTTGACTTTTCGGAGGCAGCTTGTCCTACAAGCACACAAACACACACACACACACACACACACACACACACTGTAAAATGGGACCATCTTATGACATCCTGCGTGCGGTTGTGTAGATGAGCTTGCTGCCATAAGAAAGGACAAATACATGAACATAAACCAGACTTTGTATTTCTGCTCCTAGTCTCTTACCTGGGGCGGCTTAGATATAGGGCACGGCGGGGGCGGTCTGTTAGGGGGGTCTGGACGGAGCTTAGGTTTAGCCCAGGCGGAGTGATTGGAGTTGGACCCCAGGGAAGGTGCACCTGGTGGGGCCGAGGGTAGAGGAGGAGGTTGAGCTGGTAAGGGGCTGTGAGGAGTGGCAAAGTGCTGGGGTTTTGGAGGAGGTTGGAGTTGGGCAGAGGCCTGTGTTGGGGATGGGTTCTGCCCCTCTCTCCTTTGGGCAGCGTAGGCGGGTATGGAAGGAGGCTTCCCTGTAGGACGAGCAAAAGAATGTCTGGGCCGAGGAGGGCAGGAGGGACTGGAACGTGGACTGGGTTGACCCTAAACATAACCAAAGGAAAAAGAAGGAATGGTCACATGTTACTTTCATACCCTTTAACATTACTTAAATGTGCATGTGTTATTGTGGGGGTATAGAAAGTGTCTTTACCAGCCTGTCTGAGTCCTGTCTTGTCAACATGAATGTAGGGTTGGCATGACCGTTGGCATAGGCACTAGAATGGTAATTGGCATGGATACCAGAATGACCGGTGATATTGCCGTTAGAAAGAACATTGGCATGGACAGGCTTTGCCTCAGCGGGGACAGGACAACTGAGGGTTAAAACACACACACTGTCAGTCATGCACACACTCACTTCAAAACAGATCGCAACAGTGTACACATACAGGATATGTATATTAATCCCATTCCATTTCTTTTTAGGGTGGTTAGACATAGTGGCTGAACCAATGGAAAGTAGTCCGAGAATAGTGTTGATGACCGTTCACATACACTGGCGTTGGTGAGGGCCCTGCATTTTTCATCGGGCGGAACTTATGCCTGTAACAACACCAGAGTCCCACTGCAGCCAATAGAACGAGGACAACCAGGGGGAGGAGCAACAGGACAGGAAGTAGACTATCTGCAGAAGCAAACGAGGTGCATATCATTTGAAACACATGCCTTATCATTTAATATCATTTAATATAATTATTCAACACTTGGACTAGGGACCACACACAAACAGCTTCTAAAATAACACAATGTGATCGTTTAGACGACACAGACGACTGATTAACGGAACAAGGTGTTGTGATTGCAGAATGGTGAGGTAGAAATGTCTTACTGTGTTTGATGACCGGCCCACTGTCCACACTGCCTCCACTCCCCACCTGGTCGCAAAGAGGAGGGGCCCAGCCCGGGTCACAGTGACACTGCTGGTTGTTGTTACACAGCTAAGGAGGGGAGATAATACAATTAAACATCTCAAACTCCTTTTCCACGCATTATTGTCAACCACATACAGATATACTATGATACGTATATAGAGAAAATATTTACATAAAATGTATATTGTGTGTGTAGATATATTGATAGGATGAAATTTGCTTTGATATCTGACTTTAATTAGTGTTACATACATATATACATACATCCATAAAAGGATATATATATATATATATATATATATATATATACACACACACACTCACTTATATATATTGTTTTAAAGATGACTGATTGGAAGTTTTGAAACTGTCGTGGTAATTTAAGGTCACTATGAAATTATAGTCCAAGGCTGCCAGCTTTACATAGCGTTAGGTTGGCTCTAGTCCAATCCTTTCCCGGCTATTCTAAATCCACCCTTCTCCCTCACCCCAACCCGACCCCCTCCTTCCCACCCAGGGAGAAGCCTACCCCACGGCTGCGGCACTTGGCGTGGCACTCATCAGCCCGCAGGAAAGACGCGCTGCGGCACTGTCCGCCAAAGCAAACCTGTGGGAAGAAAGTGGGACGAGGAGGCCGATGAAAATCCAAGGGAGGAAGAAGCGGCAGGGGAGACAGAGGAGGCAGAGAGGCAGAGAGGAAGACAGAGGGAGAAATACATGAGTCATACACCAATGGCATATTCAGCAGTCTGCCACGTGAAAGAGATCAAAAAGATCAAATGCGGAGTCCTATCAACACATGCTCCATTGCACCGAGAGTCAAAGGCGACGTGGTCTGAGGGGCCACACTGCACCGCCGCCCCACCAGGAAGTCTCACCGAGTCGTCCCCACACTTGGTGCCGGCCATGACCAGGCCAGGGTCCAGGGTGTCCCCGCCTTGGTCCTCGTCCGTCTTGCCCACCTGGTAGACATGTGTGCCCCTGCACAGGACCCTCTCATTGCCATGCGGGACCGTGGTGTCTATGGTCACGGCGTTGGTCCCGATAGGCTTGGAGGCGGAGCTCACACACTGGATCTTCCCACACGTGGCGTTCCTGGTGGAATGCAAGTGCATTTGGTGACTGCTGTCACGCTAAAGAGCTTTCACACAAAACCCTCTGATATTTCCATTCGAAAGGAGTGTGTGTCAAAACCGCGTTGCCTTTTCCGTCTTCCTTACCGGCCCATGCAGCGCTTGTACTTCCCAAGCTGGTCTTTGCCACAGTTCCCGTATTGGTCCCCTGCTTTGTTCACCTCCTGAAAACAGAGGTCTGGGGCAGAGCGGGCATCTGAGGATGACAGACACACACACACACACACACACACACACACACACACACACACACACACACACACACACACACACACACACACACACACACACACACACACACACACACACACACACACACACACACACACACACACACACACACCCAGCGTTACACGACCACCTGAGGAAGGACAGATGGAGACCCATACTGTTGGGTAGAGCTCCTGTGGTACTACAAAGCCTCTCCAGGGAAGTCCTCTCACGGTGAGGTCAAACGTAGCACCAAACATGGAGCCTCGCCAAATAACAATGTCTAATCCCCCCTCATCCATCTCCCCTTGATCCAGTCCTGGAGAGGGACGGGCAATATGGCGTGGAACAAAAGTTCTGTGATGATCAGCCATGGTTCTAAATGAGTGCAATCTGGCTTTTGTTGATCTAAAAATATATGAATGTGAGGAATGCTACGGGCTTGAAATACTAAAGTGACATCAAGCCTCCTGCTGAAATGATAAACACACGAGAGGATTAGGAATGCTAGCGGTACATGTGAAGTTATAAATGTGGTGCTAACCGGGTCCCCAGAGTGACTGACACTGCTGCTCCAGGGTCAGACACATGCCAGTGTAGCAGTAGGCCCGCCCCCCGGCACAGGAAGTGCCGTCCGCCAGGTAGAAGTTAGACGGACAGGACTCTGCCTTCCCGTCGCAGTACTCTGGGAGGTCACATGACCCTGAGGGAGCGCGGCACAGAACGCCTGGGCTCTTCAGCTACACAGAGACAGAGAGAGAGAGAGAGAGAGAGAGAGAGAGAGAGAGAGAGAGAGAGAGAGAGAGAGAGAGAGAGAGAGAGAGAAGAGAAAGAGAGAGAGAGAGAGAGAGAGAGAGAGAGAGAGAGAGAGAGAGAGAGAGAGAGAGAGAGAGAGAGAGAGAGAGAGAGAGAGAGAGAGAGAGAGATAAAAGGGAGGGCGGGGGGCAGAGAGAGATGTTAAGATAGAACAGGAACAGGGGGAATGACAGGGTAAACAAAAAAGCAAAATGGATGACACCGCGGGCTGATTTGAGTGTTTTAATTTCACAGCAGGAAGGTAGACAAGGGACATGGGAGGAAGGACAGATGGATAGGAAGGGAGAGGACTTAATTAGGTTAGCTGTCATAGTTACCTTGCAGTCGTGACAGCAGACTCCGTGGGCGCACTCTGCTCCAGCCTTCAGAGTGCAATTGTTGGCATTGCAGCAGGGACTGGTACACTCCTACACAACACATTAACTGTGATCGGCAGTGGCTCTTTCTGCCTCTTAACACCCAAACAAAGGGTACACATGTGGCCGCATACTTCTGGTTTAAATAAATGTTCGAAAAATGTATCACACAAGCCGATACACCAAAGACAAAAATGTTGCACACTCTCATTCCTTTTACACTTACACTCTCACACACTCACACACACACACACACACACACACACACACACACACACACACACACACACACACACACACACACACACACACACACACACACACTCTTCGTCTCCACAGTCACATTCCTCTCCATCCTCCAGGTATCCGTTGCCACAGCGCTGGCCCCCGTACATGGCCCTGGTGTTGGGCAGGTTAAAGAGGCACTTCCCTCCTCCAGAGGTCAGATAGCGTTTTAGCTCCCTCTGGTTGCAGGGGTTGAACACACGCGGGTACGGATGGCTACCGCCACAAACAAACCGGAACAAATCGTACACCAGTTAAGTTAGACAGAACTCCATTCAATTTCCTTTGTTACATCTTATTATAAATGATAAGGATCAGAACTCCATCATGCTTCAGAGATGTTTTTCTAAAATGGTTGCCCTTCCTGTTTGTTTGTGTGGGGTGGGGTTCTCACCCGGTGGCAGCGGCCATGATGCAGCCTCCGTCTTCTGGTCTGGCCTGGCAGCACTCCCCGCTGTCGTGGCTCATCCCAAAGTTATGGCCCATCTCGTGGGCCACGGTGGCGGCCACACCCACTGCAGTCCCCGAGTGGTCCTGTCCAACACAGAGGTTCAGGGGTCAGAGTTGAAAGGGGACTGGCACAGCAAGTTGCACAGGGAATAAATAAGAGGTTTGACTGGCGCCTAATGTTTTCTTACAGAGTTGACTCCCCCAGACTGGTAATCGGAGCACATGGCTTTGAGAGGTGCCAGCCCGATGGTGGTGCCCTGGAATGAAACCCCCCTACGGAAACAAATGACAGTGGCTTTTTTGGTTCCAGTTGGGAAAACATTGTTCACATTGGTGTCATTTCGCTTGTTCGAGAGTATTGAGAGAAACAAATAAGTTATAGAGAGAGCGTAAAGATGATGTATCCAATGAAGCAACACATTGCAATCAGAAAACCGGGGTGCACTAGGACCCGGGAGGACGGGGCAGAGACGCGTGCGACTTACGTGATGAGCTGAGCGTTGTCGTTGGGCAGAGTGTGCAGCTGCTTCCGTCTCCAGGCCAGGAAGTCTCCCAGGGTGCTGTAGGGGTTGTCCGACACGTCGATCTTGTCCCCGTCGGACCAAATCTCCAGGCCAATCACTGCCACGCGGATACTCAACGCCCGGTAGTACTGGAGAATACAGACGGAACAATCACTTGTTTTTAGACAGAAAAACGACGACACCTTTAACAACTTCACTGTCCCATAGCCGAATATGTGTGAGGGCTTTGTTTGAGAAGAGCGGAGTAGTACTTTGTCAACGTGGTTGGCCGTTTCAAGTAGGTGCATCTTGGTCTTCTCGAGATCACCGCCGTGCTTCTGGAACTGCAAGGCACACGCACATCCATGTAAATGACTTCAATGCAAAGACAGCACTTGAGTAAGAGCTACAAATAAAAGAACCTTAACCCATCAACCACTTTGCAGGGGCCGGCTGACATGTTTTGTCCAAGTGGGCAGGATGTGGTTGAGATGTGGTGGGTGACGGGACGCCCAGAGTAGTGTCACAAATGACTCTCACACAATAAATAGAAAAGCATCAGACGATAAGTCAGACTAGGGGAAGTATTATTTTCAGTACCGGCCACTCTCCCACTGAGCCTACACTCGATAAAGGAAGGGGGGGGGGTGTTCAATGTGTGGGCACCTCAGCGCGATCCGCCACCAGCAGCAACTCCACGTACTTCATGCTCTGGCTGACGTCCCTCCGCTCCTGGCAGGGGACCGACAGACACAGGGTTTAGGTAAACAAAAGAGATCGTGCCAGAAAAGGTTTCGGGAGCAACACTTCAATCCCCGTGGAAGGTTCGTGGGGGGAAGGGTGCCTGGCTCCGCGATTGAGATGACTCCCGGCTCACCCTTCTGCCGTGCGGCGCCATCATTCCGCTGATGAAGTTGTCAAGCCCATCCTCCTGCTCCTGGTTGCCATGGTGATGCAGGCAGGTCCCCATGGGCAGACGGAGGTTTTCGGCCCGGAAAACAGCATGGGGCTGCTGAGTGTCCGTGGCGCCAGGAAGAGGTTCAATCAGGTAACTCACACTGGTGTTGAGCGATATCAGTCCCCTGGGAAAATAGACAGAAACTAATGGTTCCTGGCAGGCATGCTGAGATTTTTATGGTAAAAAGAAAGGTCATATCACCAACTGGCACTGGATAAAGAATTCATATATTATACTATTTGTTTACTCCATACACCAGAGATTATTACAATGGAAAATGCATCTCAATCTCTGACACAGATCAAATTAAGTACAGGCAATCAAGCTAGACAGAGAGCCTGCAAATACCAGATGACAGCGTGTCAAAAGGAAGACCTCTCTATCGTTTGATGAACACAACAGCAGGTCTTCAAATCGGCAGGACGGGTGGGCGGAGCACAGAGAGGCATGTCTCAGGTAGACTACTGGTGTTTGCACTCTGTTAGCCAAGGCCAACAAGAGCAGTTAGCTTGTCTTTCCATGAACGTTACTCTATCTCTCTCACACGCACACGCAGACACACGGGCGCGCAGGCGTCCAAATTCTGCTTGCACACAGCCAAGCAGCTGTATAAAGCATCTGGATATCCGACGCCCACATGTCCCCAGTTTGATACCTCTCTGTAATGAAAGCCCCATAGGTCCTTGGTGTGTGTGTGTGTGTGTGTGTGTGTTTCTGTGTGTGCCTGCGTGTGTGTGCGTGTGTTTTGCTTCTTCAATCCAATTTCTATTTAGACTACAGAGGATGTTCATTAGTAGGATGTATTCATTCATTCGTCCTGCAGATGTGGGACAGGGAGTGTATGCAATACACACACACACACACACACACACACACACACACACACACACACACACACACACACACACACACACACACACACACACACACACACACACACACACACACACACACACACACACACACACACACACACACACACACAAGCCACACAAGCCTGCATGATGTGTGAACGTCCTCTGTGTCAGGGCGAGCCTGCTCCTCTGCTCTTAGGTGCATGAACCCTGGACAGGATGTGTGTTCTCCACAGGACCCTGGCCAGGACACAACCCCCCTCCATCTCCTCAGCGCTTCACCACTGGGGCCCGGTGACCAACATACTGCCATCTGGAGCCAACTCAACCACCTCAACCATTCCACCATGGCGCGATCAACAGACCCCACAGAGGGCAGCACAGACATTACTGTTACAGACCAGCCTCTGGTTGGGACGTACCTGAGTCCGGAGCAGGTGCTGAGGGCTACGCTGGAACCCTCCACACCCCGAACCACACCTTGAAAGTAACAGTGACCCTGGAATGATAAAGAAACCTATGTAATGATTTGTCAATGCCTGTCTATATAGCAGGATGCTAACAATCATCCTAACCATTGAACTGTATTCATTCTTACTGCATCCTGCGTAGAGCACAGGTATTTTGAATAAACGCTGATGCTAACATTTCCACGTGTCCCGTTCCCCATTCCAACATGCTAATTTGAACTCGTCTAGTAGTCTTACAGTGTTGTTGGGGGAGGAGGTCAGACGGGAACCGCTGGGACTGTACCATATCTCCTGATATCCGGGGGCCAACAGCTGCCTTCAAACACAAGACAAAGGACAATGCAAATTTCAATGACATTTCATTGTACACAGGACAGGATGTTACAATCTCCATTATGCCATACTCCAAGACGAGCACAAGTCATACCTCGCTTTGACCTGCCGCACACCGGACCAATTACGAGAAAGGCAGAGAGAAGGACAAAAAAGACATGAATATGGGCTGATGGAGACGGTTAAGAAAAAGGAAAAGGACGGAGAGAGGAGACACTGCAGCCGCCCTCGGCACGCCCTCAGCACATAAAACAGTCATTCTGACAGCGCTACCGAGTCTGGGAGCATTAGTGGGAGATGTTCACATAGATGAGAAACAGGAGATGATGCAGAACAGCGTTGTGGAAGCCTCGATATGCACTACCTCATACTGGACGGTGCAGCCAAAGCTAGTCGATGATGATATCCTGCTCTGAGAGTTGGCATGAGTTGGTGTGTGCATGTGCGTGTTGGTCTCTGTCCAAGCAGTATGTTTGACAGGACCATCCTTCAGTGAAGTTCTTCTCTGGCCGTAGCATCGGTATATTCTCTAGCTAGAATTTCCTCAATTGAACCAAGACAAAACACATAGGAGAA
>JAPMUY010003657.1:267500-272780 GCA_026901105.3 Galaxias olidus
CTACTGGCTTAGAACAAGTTTCAAGTGTGTCATTGTCTCCATTATGGCAATACTGCTAACTCATCTCCTCCAGTCTGTCATCACTCTGTCCCATTACAGCAGGAGCACAAAGGCTGAACCCCTCTTCCTCTCCTGTCACCCTGCCATTGTAACCAGGCGGCAAAAGCTCCAACGTTCGACAGGAAGTCTCCCTGAGACGCGACAGCCTCGCTTCCTGTTTGCCTACGGCACACATATCAGGTGTCACCCTTCCATTCTCCATCTAAAATCCCCCCTTTTATCCCTTCATTCATTCATCTGCCCCCTCTCCATCCTTGCAGGGGAACTGACCCTGATCCATGGGACAGTGGGATACATCTGGTCAACCATATGGGCTTACATACACATATCATATGGAGCTTTTGGGACTGCATGGGATATTACAGAGCAGTATACTTAAAGACTCACTTGTTTCTCTCAAGATGTAGCTTCAACTGTTGTCCCTCAGCTGTGATGAAGACCTCCATCTCAGAGGGCTGTTGTTTAGGAGCCTAACACACAAAAATATCAAACCTCTGGATTATCCATTGACTTTTAACACAGCAATAACAAATATTCATCACACAAAAATTTACTTTTTTATGTACATTTATTTTTGACGTTCGTGCAGTTTGATTTGCTACGGTAATTTCCTGATGTGTGTTGGGGAAAGAAGATGAAAGAAAATAATACTTTTCAGCGGACCAATTCAAGATCTCACCTGTCCTGTGTCGGAAGACCTCTTGTGTCTGTCAAGGCCAAGCCATCTGGGATAGGTAATCTCATAGCTCTCGATTCTATCTAGAATGCTACTTTGTAAACTCTGTCTAGACAAATCTGAATGGGAGAAAAAAAACATAAGCAAAACGATCATATAAAAAAAAGATTAGTTAGGCCTATAGTTCGATTGGAAGGTAATTTAATTTAATAAAATAAACGATATTTAAAATATTATTTGGCAAAGGTAAAAATTGCATTAACAAAATTTTTTATTCCAAGCATATTACCACAGGCATTTTGTTAGATCTGCTACAATGCCTTTTTATTTAAACGACCTACTTGCTGTACATTGTAAAGGTAATAACATGAGTAAAATACTGAATCCATACAAGAAAGCATATGCTGTCTATACTAGCACAAAATATGGATAGGAACATGCCATCTTTATGCTCTAGGCAATAAATAAACCAACTTACCATAAGAACCGCTGGCAGTAGATAACGTACACTGTAGAAAAACTATAAAATACAGACACAGATTTGTCTGTAAATTAGTAAAACATATATGAAAGCATTTTGGACGTGTTCCAGCACGCATTCTAAAATTAATGGCCACTACTAAATATGCAAAGTGTCACAGTAATGTACAGAACCTGGGCATTAAACTCGACCCGACAAATCCCTGTATAGGCAAGAGACGCTGGTCTATATGTCCGATGACATCGCGCTCCCTCTCTCAGTAGGATTTTTGTACAGACCGTTCGAGCGCATCTCTTTCCTTCAATAACCCCTCCCCTTCGATAACGCAACGAAAACACTGGCCATAACCAGAGTAGTGATACAAGGAGACCCATCTAGGCGGCCGTATCCGGGCAATTTCATTAGCCATCGCGTCCTGCTTCCAGTTTATACAAAGTCTGCATATGTACAGGTAAACCAACCAGGGGATTGGAATCCTTATCTGAAAGCCCAATAATTAAACTGTTTTACATAAAAAATATATATTTTTAACAACAGTTTAGACTAACACGGACAGGTGGTTTCTGGGCAGACAGGCACCACATTTCAAGGTACAGCCTTTATTCAACAAGCCCAAATATATGGCAATTAATATTGTGTTGTTTGGATGAATTTCGGCAGAACCAGGTCACTTTTCTGAATCTGGTAATATACTCAATAGTTAAAAAAACTGAGCTAGACAGGTATTTTAGTGGCCCCTTAAAAACCATACCCTGAGCAGTATTAAAGAACCATGTCACAAACACAAGCATTGAAAAGTCATTCATTCTAAGTCACTTATATCTGTGTTATAAATGTCCCAGGCTATGTCGGGTGGATGGGTGTTTGCGTAGGTGCTGGTGACAGATGCATTGAGGTCCTTTCTAAATGCAGCCCTGGCAGCAAGATGACACTAGTCTTCATTGACCAACTATTGATCTCCCTGCAATTCCATTAAATACCACGCAGCCTTCCTTTCAAAGAAGCCTTCCCATGTAGTGTTGACCTTTGAGCAGAATAGCACAGAAACACAATGACTTCAAATTCAAACCTTGGTATTAAAATTGACACATTTAATTAAATCATCCAGCAAAAGAGCAAAAGAGTCCTACAAAGAACAATTGTGTGTCCATTTGTGAGACAGCAAGCAAAAGAGAGAGCCATTATTGAGTGGGCCAGGGAGGAAGTGACAGACACTTCCATCGGTGTGATATCACAGTTCTGCTGAAAATTGGCATTTCCTCCAGTAACTGCATGCAAACATAAAAGCAGGAACAAATGACAACAAGCTTTGACTAAAAAGTGAATAAATAAATGCAATAAGTTAGCTTACTTTTAGGATAGATATTACAGTGGGTCATGATCCAAGAGTAAATGGGAATACAAAATGGAGGCAATGCTGAAGGTGGGAATTTTAAAAGGTAATCGGTTATACAAGGCAATCAGATTGGCCCGGTAAACGTCATCACTGAAACCAAAGCTGACTTCAGACACTGTCTAGGAGCCATCCAATCAGTCACTGACTGTGTATTCCACCATTCCCTTTAGGTTTCACCAACCTACAAAACTCTTCTCCGCAGTCATCAGAGTTCTGCAACGGCTCAGCAATCGTCGGCTTCTAGAATATCTGGGTGTTCCTCCCAGAACTGGTCTCCTATAATGTCACAATGGTGGGCGTTCACCCGCCTCCTGGAGCGCGTCACATGCACCTCCTTCTCCTCCTCGTTTGGTAGCTTCACTTGTTTGGTCACGATCTCCTCCTTCTAAGAACGGGTGATAAATCCACTGGATGAATACAAATAATACGACACTGGTTTTGTAAAGTTATGATAAAAACAAACAGTAGTTCACCTTTTCCCAGATGAGAGCAGTGCCTTTTCTATGAAGAAGAGGTTCGGTATTGTAATTTATGTTAAACTCAGAAAATAAGATCTCGTTTTTGTCTGCAGCTAATGATCCCTGGAAAAAGACAAACAAATTAATTAAAAAGAAGATAAATCCCTCTATGAATAAATTAGATATAAAAATAAGCAATATAATACATAAAGTTAGTGTGTATGTCTATTCAGTAATTAGCACCTTTAAGCGGTCTTCAGCCTGGGCTGTGGAAAGGCCTCCCCTTTGCACTAATGTCCAAAAAACGGTATTGTACAAGTTGTTGATGTGACCTGGAATTCACACACCAAAACAGTTCACAGCGAAAAAGGCATGTTTACATAGGTTGTATGTGCAACACTTTATCGGATCATCAAAGAGACATTGGCAAAGACAATAATTCAAATTAAGTTAATCGAAAGAAGTAGAAAAAGTGTACAACTATCTTGCAGCATGTTTTACTAATGTATAAGACAACAATGAATAGTAGATGTATCTGTATGAGACAGACAGACAGACAGACAGACAGACAGACAGACAGGGTGTCATAATGATCTTTGAGCTTACAGTCAGCTTGCCTCCAGTTGAGGTAGTCTCTCAGGTTACGGTTGCTAGGATACAGCACCACCCGCCCATCAAAGCCTGGAGGATAAAGGAGAGGTTGCTCTCCAAAGAAGTCTTTCCAGTAGAAGACATAAGACGAGGAGAACTGGGAGGCCACATGGGTCATCAGTTTACTGCCAGAGGAGGGTGGAAAAGTATTCAGTATGAGGATAGGGAGTGGAGGTAGACGAGAGAAGATCAGAAAAAGGTTGCAATATCATTCCGTTTTTTTTATTTTTCATCTTAGGTTTTTTGTACCTTGCTCTTCTTTTGAACCAGGTGGAGGTCCTCTTAAAAACGAAGCTGAACTCGTCACTCTGTCCATAAGCGATGACAATGTCCTCCAGTTCTTCCATGACAGAGAAAGCGCTTCGTGTCATCAGGCCCAGGGCCCGGTTGTCATTGGGCTTCTCAAACTTATGCTGCTCCGCAAACCTGGAACACATTTATTATACCTATAACTCTCTGAAAGGGACAAACACACACAGCATCTCACTGGTGGAGGATTCCATTAATACTTCTAATTTAGCCAACTCACTTGTGGAAGTTCCGACCGTCCAACCTCACAACAATGTAGCAGTTTCGCAGACAAGTGTCATCTGTCTCAAAGTTGCGGACATATTCAAACTTGCTCTTGGCCATGGTTCGGGTGCCAGTGAAGAAATGTAGCGCTGGTGTGAGGATGCTAGTCTTGATGCCTCCAGAGATTCTGCACATCAGTTGAGTAAGCATGAGGGTTCTGCAAGGAAATTCAAACAAGTGAGTCTTTTTAAGAGCCTGGCACAGCCAACCCAGCTGGGTGCTTTGTTTTAGTGTTGTGGCAACTAATTGTTAAACTTTTCATTTTTTTAAATGGAAGTACGTCATTGGTCATAGGTTATGGAAGTAAAAGAGACTAAGGAAACTGCTGACATTCATTGTAGTTTGATTGCTACAAGAAAATTACATATTTAATTGACTATGCTAAGATCAGAGTATAAAATACATTTTAATGGTTTTTGGTACGTCGGATGTAGACCCGTTTATGGATAGCTTGCTAACATTATCAGATTGATAATTTTAGAGAACCTATACGTTACAACTTGTTCTGGTTGTCATCATCATTGTTAGCCCAAAGCTATGACAAAATCCTTAAACTAACTAATGCCATTTTACAGTAACGTTATCAATATTATTAACAACTATATGGTTTCATAGGAAAAAACAATTTATATGGTACAAAAATGATCTATTTGAAAGGTTGAAGAAGAGCACATCACACACTTTGGGTTGAAAGCAGTCCGTCAAAGCTAAACGTCGTACTGAAGACAAAAACAGACAAAAATCTTAGTTCCGGAATCCTTTGCTGGTACTTTTTCGCCTCCCTGTGGTAGGAACTACTTGCTGCAACCGCATGCTTGAACCTTTCCAATGATTCTTGGCTGTGTTTTTGACTGCCTGCCAGAGTTACATTGCCATAGTCCGCCATAATTTTAAGTTTTTTTTTTTTTTTTATCAAAGTCGCTTGAAACAAAGAACGAGTCGCGGGTGGCGGTTTTAAAATATGGTGTGATAATAATACGGGACT
>JAPMUY010003658.1:0-82500 GCA_026901105.3 Galaxias olidus
ATGGACTTGACCATTAGTCTCTGCTAGTCACAGTGGACCGTGACCATTAGTCTCTGTGAAGCACTTTGCATCAATACAGCCTCATCTGAACTGGAATGTTGAAGCACACTATAAATTTAATTTAGACGGCCTTATTTAAACTGCAATATTGACTAGTCGGAAGATGCATGACAAACAAACAAGAGTTTTTCCTGCCGATCACATTTTTCACCTGGGGGAGTGAGCCAGGGAATGAGAGAGAGAGAGAGAGAGAGAGAGAGAGAGAGAGAGAGAGAGAGAGAGAGAGAGAGAGAGAGAGAGAGAGAGAGAGAGAGAGAGAGAGAGAGAGAGAGAGAGAGAGAGAGAGAGAGAGAGAGAGAGAGAGACTCTGTTTGGGGGAGATAAATCAGATAACAAAGTAATCCTCTTTCCTTGTGAATAGGATGTTTCCCCTCTGCAATTATATGCAACATGGAGGGGCCAAAATGAGACTTGATTTAATGTTTTATGTCATTTTCCCACTGAGAGGACAGACAATGAGACTGAGCATTTTGTTGATTATTGACTCAATCTTTCAGGCATTAGCATGCATTTCATCAAATACATTTGCATGCATTTACATGCAATGAAAAATGCAAAGAATACAATTGTGCAGCATCTTGCATTTCTTTTGTTGCCATGGTAATTCTGTGCTATTTCAGATATTGTGCGTATTGTAAGTATTGGGAGCTGTGTGCATCTGTGTCTTTAGTTAAGAGTAGATTTAGCATGTTCAACTTAATATTGGAGCAGTGTATCTCTCTTCTTTCCTGAGTGTTTATCTATCTCCAGGGTTTTTGGGTGGAACCCAACACCTTAGTCTTTGGAAGGCAGTGATAAAGTGCTCCCAGATCAGACGGGGCTTGGCATTTAACGAGACTCATCGTGTCCACAGATGACTGGCCGCAGCAACGGAAATGCAACTGTGATCAGTATGCCACACTGGAAATAAAGATGGAACGGCTGAGTTTGCCCATGCAGTTTACCACTGAGGGATAGGATGACAGGGGACCTTAATGATGGCTTGTCATTAGAAACGATGGCAGCAGCTAGAGCAGAACAGAGCAGCTATCACCTATACTTGGTGTCAGTGTCTCCAGCTTGGGTTCCAGTTGTCTGATATGCTGCTGGGCTGACCTGGGGACATAGTAGCACCATAACTCACCAAAGGATTGGCTGGAAGCTGCAGTTGTTCAACGTGACTTTTTCTCCTGATTTTTCCTTAGGTCCCGATTTAAACGAGCACACTATGATTTTAAATGTCTCCGTGAGCAAATTGGCAGATGGAAGAGTGAGCTCTATCCATGTCTTAAGATTGCTGCTGCTCTATCCATGTCTTAAGATTGCTGCTGCTCTATCCATGTCTTAAGATTGCTGCTGCTCTATCCATGTCTTAAGATTGCTGCTGCTCTATCCATGTCTTAAGATTGCTGCAGCTCTATCCATGTCTTAAGATTGCTGCTGCTCTATCCATGTCTTAAGATTGCTGCTGCTCTATCCATGTCTTAAGATTGCTGCTGCTCTATCCATGTCTTAAGATTGCTGCTGCTCTATCCATGTCTTAAGATTGCTGCTGCTCTATCCATGTCTTAAGATTGCTGCTGCTCTATCCATGTCTTAAGATTGCTGCATTTGATTACCATGTATTATTTTGACTGCAGCTGGTATTGGGTGGAGTAAATGAATAAAATTGTGAAATAGGATTGTGTCTTGCATCAAATCATGGACCTAGATTACATTAGGTATATTTTATTCTTCATTGTGTTAGCACATGCACAAAGTCATCCTCTTTCCATAGTTCATATTCACCTTCTGCTTGAGATTCCACGTATCTTTGCCGTTAGGATTTGATATGCTGGTGTTATCCGCGTTGTGGGATTGTATGGATCTGCACTGAAATGTGAGGTGAATACAGAGGTGGGCTAGCTGTCTTGTATCACAGTCCTTCAGCTGTCTGTCTCTGCTACCTCAAGCCGGAAAAAGAGTTGTTGCGCAGTGAAATATGGTCGTATCTATTTTGAAGGGAGCGCTTGTTTTATGACCTCCCGGAGTCTGGACGGCTTGTTCTGTTCACCGGCTCATTCTCTTCTTCTTCGGTGTCATTTGGGTGTGTCTGGTTTTACTATTTTAGTAAGTCAGAAGTTTCCTGTCTTTTTAAATGTTCTCCAAAAATGTTTGAAAATAAAAACATCTGTAATGATTGGATGTTGCACATATAGTCCCTCTATGTGGTGTAAGGTTAATATAATCAATACTGCCATTTGACCACCGGGAGGAGGAGCAGAACGTCGCTCCCTATCGGTCAGTCTGGGCTGATAAACTCAGTGTGACTGAACCGGCCTGGCCCCTAACCCTAACCCCAACCCTAACCCTGACCCCAAACCTGACCCCATTTAATCTACCATGCCATGTACTAAAGGAACCAGCAAGACCATCAAAGACGCTGATCCCAACACCAGGGGTTATGGTACTATAATCGAGGATCTCCTCCCCTGCCCCTTATAGGAACTACACTGAAGTCTGAACCACAGTCATCAACGGATCAGAGAGAGACTACAAATGTTGTTTATCTCTCTCGCTAGAAGAAGAGTTTGGTGAGCTCCCTCAAAGGATGCTTGTCTTCGCGCATTTGATGTCACATCTCTAAATGCTCAATACCAATAATAACAATATGATTATTATTATTAATATTAGAATGCAAATGCTCTTACCGAGCCACAGAATGAGCTTCTGCTCCAGCTCCAGGGCTTGGTGGCAGAGCACAAATTATTAGATAGTGTTTAAAGTTAAGGCTCTTGTCTTGGTGGAATTCCCTCCAGCAGTTAGTGAAGGCCACAGTGCTGATATGCAGAGGAGATTAGGCAAGCGTTGGCCTGTTTGATAAGCTGGAGCACAAAGAAAATATTTACAGACAAACGAGGGAGGCAGGGAGGTTAGCTTTGGCATGTATGAATAGATAGGAACTGTAAGTACTCCGGAGCAATGGATGTCTTCTGTAAGTCACTTCAAACTGGGCATCCAGAGACACTGAGCAACATGCTAATGCACTGCTTATGTGTGGCTTTGGGCCTATATAGGTTAGCTTGGGGCTAGCTCTAACCTGGCATGTCTCATGCTAATGCACTGCTTATGTGTGTCTTTGGGCCTATATAGGTTAGCTTGGGGCTAGCTCTAACCTGGCATGTCTCTGGCTTAGGGTTAGGGTTAGGCCTAGTGACACTGGACACTGGATAGTGTCCTGGTCTGCCATCTTTCACATTATCTGTCAAAGGGAGTTTGCATGCACTTTGTCAGAAAGCACGACACCTCAAGGAGCAACCAGGACCAGAGCTAGGACAGAGTAGTTTTAGTATTCATTGAAGGGGTCTCTGGGTGATTCAAAGCATGTATGACCCATGCGCTCTAGAGGGGCCTCACTAGGTATGGTAACTAGGCAGCCGTCTTTGAATTAATGTCTGGCACTGAGAGTTTCAGGCACCTTATTCTATTTGAAGGCCTGACTGGTGGTTGGCTGTTTGCTGTTTGCACTAAAGTGAGCGGATGTTGTTGGGCAATCAGACTAGGGTAGCATGTGTATATGTGTGTGTGTGTTTGAGGATGTGTGTTATTGTGTGTTTACGACTCCCGAGGGTGTCATGTGAGGGCTGCTGCATCAAGGTTTTGCGCAGGGACGAAACTTGAAACTTTGTACATGTGCATGTGCCCACACACAAACACACACTCACACACACACTCTCACACACACTCTGACACACACACACTCACACACACACACACACACACACACACACACACACACACTCACTCACTCACTCACTCACTCACTCACTCACTCACTCACTCACTCACACACACACACACACACACACACACACACACACACTGTACCCTCAGGAGGGAAACACACACGCACACACACACTCACAAACACACTCACACACACTCTCACACACACTCTCTCTCACACACACACACACACACACACACTCTCACACACTGAAAGAATTGCTGGTTGTCTTTTACATGTATACGCCCATTAGAGGGCATCCTGGAAAACATGTCCCATATTTAGACCAGTAAATATACATACATACATACATAATGAAATTCCATGCAGCTATTACTGAGAAAATAAAGACATCACTTCAGTCCATTCCTCTTTCTTAGTTTAGTTTGTTTGTACTTGCTGTAAAGTGTACTAAGCCATATTCACCAATAAACATACTCCATAATGTCTGCTATAAACATATCTTCAACACACACGTTCATAACCCCCACAGTATGATTTAGGTCAAGACAAAACTACAATCCCCAGAGTCATGTTAATTGACAGGAATCTGCTGGGTCTTTGGTGGGGGCGGCTGAGGGGTATGCCCGTGTTTGCACACTTGCCTTCTCCTCTAGGCTTCCCTCGTCTGTCATAACAGTAATACTGAACAGTGGTGAGTCTTTGGCTTTTGAGGTTGCAACATGGCTAGCTGCTCATTAGCGTTAGCGGAGGGATGGAGCACCTCTCTCAGCTGAATAACTGGGTCACTTTATGATGGCGGTGACACTTTATATCTCCTCAGCTCCCCTGTGGTAGGTCGCTGACTGTCCACTGGAAACCTAAAACCACTCAGGTCCCTCATCCTCCTCTTCCCTGTGTTTGCTTCTCTCGTTCCCCCTCTCTACCTTGTAGACTCTCCTCTCTCTTCACCTTTGATACCTCACTCTCTACCTCTCCACCACAGATGGGGGAGGTAAACAAATTATCCTCAAGGAAATGTCAGCGTATGTGGATATGCCTACTCAAGTGCACGTGTGAGTGTGTAGGCGTTCATTTGTATGTGTGCCATTGCCAGCTGGTGAGTTAGTATAGCTCAGTGATCAGAGGCATGGCTGTGCTGGGGAGAATGATAGAAGCAGGGCTGATGGTGGCTAGAAGACTGGACTAGTGTGGACTACACCGGTTCTGCTCTGTCCTGTTTAGGAAATCTATCAGCAAAGTCTCACTGATGCATAGACCAACACTGGACTGTTGGCTGGCCAGAGAATGTGTGCACTACTGAAGCTAGCTGTACCTCTGCCGGACGTGAACCGTGCCAGTGAACACACACTGTACCCTCAGGAGACACACACACACACACACACACACACACACACACACACACACACACACACACACACACACACTGTACCCTCAGGAGACACACACACACACACACACACACACACACACACACACACACACACACACACACACACACACACACACACACACACACACTGTTTTATGTGTGGGTCACCTCGGACATACACACACACACACACACACACACACACACACACACACACACACACTGTACCCTCAGGAGACACACACACACACACACAAGGAGACACACACACACACACACACACACACACACACACAAGGAGACACACACACACACACACACACACACACACACACACACACACACACACACACACACACTGTACCCTCAGGAGACACACACACACACACACACACACACACACACACACACTGTACCCTCAGGAGACACACACACACACACACACACACACACACTGTACCCTCAGGAGACACACACACACACACTGTACCCTCAGGAGACACACACACACACACACACACACACACACACACACACACACACACACACACACACACACACACACACACACACACACACACACACACACTGTACCCTCAGGAGACACACACACACACACACACACACACACAGACACACACACACACACACACACACACACACACTGTACCCTCAGGAGGGAAACACACACACACACACACACACACACACATACACTGTATCCTCATAAGGGAAACACACACACACACACACACACACACACACACACACTGTACCCTCAGGAGGGAAACACACACACACACACACACACACATTGTACCCTCAGGAGGGAAACACACACACACACACACACACACCTCCTTAAGGGCATAGTTTATCTCTTAATGGTTGGACCAGTTGATGGTCACCTGACCAGCGTTGAGTCCACCTGCATAATGGACGGCTAACTGAAGCCCACTAGTTCAGGGAGAGTGTAGTGTTCATCAGGCCTGAGCATAATGGATGGCTAACTGAAGCCCACTAGTTCAGGGAGAGTGTAGTGTTCATCAGGCCTGAGCATAATGGATGGCTAACTGAAGCCCACTAGTTCAGGGAGAGTGTAGTGTTCATCAGGCCTGAGCATAATGGATGGCTAACTGAAGCCCACTAGTTCAGGGAGAGTGTAGTGTTCATCAGGCCTGAGCATAATGGACGGCTAACTGAAGCCCACTAGTTCAGGGAGAGTGTAGTGTTCATCAAACCTGAGCCGGCATCACGCGATCCCTTGGTCCAGGGTGCCTCCTCTCAGAAACTGTAATGCTACCCCAATGGTGACGACCACAGGCTGAAAAACCCTCATCTTAATCCCAGTCACCATAGACATCCCCTGAAGCAACCATTAAAAATGGGCGAGGCTGTTTGTTCATTACTCCCATTACAGTGCAGTGGTAATTCAAAGGACTATAGCATGAACATAACCGGGCCCCCATCATCTATAATGAATGGTTCGATCAGGCAGGAGAGAGGACGCCCATTGTGTGCTCGTGAATAGGAGAAAGGACCCCCCAGAGGGGGCTATTGTATGTCATTGCTGCTGTCAGTCAGTACAGGAGGAAAACGTAGAGGCGATGATAAGGCCATTCTCCATCTGCTGTCGAGTCACTTTGCCACCACGTCAAGAATAATGGGGGCAAACGGCCGAGTGAGAGATGAGTGAAGTTACAAGACAGCTTTACCATTGCTCTCTTTCCTTTCATCTGTCAGTGGACCGGAGGGAGAATTCTGAGTTTGACATTCAGATCATGTTTCTCTTTGGAATCCATAGACTCATTGCCCCCTTCCAAATGTCTCTGTAATGTTACCAGACTGTGATCATGGTCTCCTTCCAAATGTCTCTGTAATGTTACCAGACTGTGATCATGGTCTCCTTCCAAATGTCTCTGTAATGTTACCAGACTGTGATCATTGCATTGACACCAGTACACTGGCACTATGTCCCACTGTACTCTTCAACCTTACTATTTGAACGCTGTATGTCACACGGTTACTGTAACTCTTCACTGTACAATAACGCTGTGGATGACACCTAGTCTTCCTCTCCCTACCGAGGACAGCCTGTCAGCACATGGTCCCTCAGCTCTGTCTGAAGGCCTTCAGTCAACAGACCCTATTCCCAAGGAGGCTCCTGGGGTGGCTTGCTTTACACATTTCTCTCTCTACCTCTCTACCTTCACTTACACAACTTTCATTCAATTGTCCACACGGACATGAACGTGTATTCATTATTCAGATGCCCACTGTCCACTGTCCTGTGTGAGGCTGGGCGCGGCCTTAATTACAGATAACTACCCGTGTTTACGGTTTCAAGGCCCTCCCCTCAGCAATGTTTGATGAATAATTGACGTTGTAGTCTGCTATAAGCTGTGATGTGCTGTAAATGATTGTATTTTTCACAACTGTTACTTGCTTTGCATGTTGTTCTTAACCCTGTTAACATTTTGGCTCTGTGTTGTTTCAGGTGGTGCTGGTCTTTGCACTCAGTATCGGGGCCCTAGGAATATACTTTATAGACTCTTCAGAGTAAGTATTACAATTATTACATTCATTTAAGCTTATTTGTTTTTAGATCAGTCAGCTATTACCATGTTCACTGAAACTCCCTCATTTTAACACATGTGCGCATTCTGCACACCCACACACACACACACACACACGCATGCATGCACGCAGACACACACATCTGCACAGAAGGATTTGTCAATGAAGGCATGCTAGTTTCCATGGTAACAGCAACAGGCAGATCTATCCGTGTGTCGCCTCTGCCTGGTTCTCTGAAGCAGAGGGTGGGTCTGTGCCTGCTTCAGTCCCCCACCGCTGGTGTCTCCCTCCCTGGCGTCTCCCTCCCTGGCGTCTCCCTCCCTGGCGTCTCCCCCTCATCCACACCACCCTCTCACTACAGGCCTCACACACAGGAGTCTGGGCCAAACCCAATAGCATCACTCTACATTTGGCAGCCTCTGACACTGCCCAGCCTAAAAAGTCAAAGTGGAGCTTAGATTAATGCATGCTCGATTTATTGATAGGCTAATAGAATTGGAGTGCGGTAGATGGGATACAGCTTGTAGATCGGAGGATCTCCCCTGAAACTTGAATATGATGAATATTTATTTGCCTCATCTCTGCAGAATATGAGTTGTAGTATCTCTCCTGCTCTGCAGCTAGCGCTGCCCCCTGCTGTGTGTGCTCTCTTTGATGCCGTACAGTGGAATTGTGCCCTTGGGTGCTGCAAGCCAAGATAGCCCTCCAAAAAGCAGGACTAAAGAGATGAAAGAACAGCCAAGGCGTCTGAAGCGCTCCGTGGGCCGATCTAACCATAGCAGCAGTGGGTGTCATTGAAAAGGCTGGCGGCGTGCGTCCGCTCCCCTGTTTCCTCAGCATATAAAGAAATCCTTCCCCTTTTTTATTTACCTCTGACTCTCTCTTTTTCCCATCCCTTTGTCCCGTATCCCCCCCTCTGTATATTCCTCCCTTCCTTGGCATATTTTAGACAAAAACAGAGAGTCCCACCATTGCTGGGATTATAATCCCTTATAAGACCTACGCCAGTCAGGTCACCTCCCCTGACCTGGGGGCTACAATGCCTCTAGAGAGAGATGGAGAGAGAGAGATGGAGAGAGAGAGAGCAAGAGAGAGGGGGAGAGAGAGAGAAGAGAGAGAGGGGGGGAGAAAGAGAGAGAGCGAGAGATAGAGGGGGAGAGAGAGAGAGAGAGATAGCGAGAGAGGGAGATGGAGAGAGAGAGAGGTAGAGAGAGAGTAAAATTAGTATTCTCTAAATGAATGCGTGTTGAGATTGATTTCCACGTTGCACCGCAGCTTCTGACATGGTGCCAGCGTAGCGGGACTAACTGGAGGGGGACTCATGTCACTCACACTGAAATGAGGTAAACAAGCCCCATTAACCAGGCAGCAGCCTGATCCCTGCCTCAGGCTCACAAGCAGAGAGGGAAAACGAGCGAGGAATTGATGGCTTATTGTGGCGGTAAGCAATGGGACCATTGATTGGCGAGGTGTCATTGGACATTGAATGGTTTCCTTGACACCTCTGCACTGACACGTTAAGCAGTGCTGTGATTGACAGGTAAGGAACGAACCTGAAAGGGGAAAAGTCAATAAGAATTGATAAATTCACTAAGTAGGAGTGAGCAGCCTACGAGACCCTTGTGGAATATGTCTCCGCAAAAGGAACCGCAGTCTGGGGACAATATCTGGCCCCACTATCTGTCGACAGTATCTGTGCATCTCAACCACTACCCCCCCCCAACGCACACACACACACACACACACACACACACACACACACACACACACACACACACACACACACTCACACACACGCACTTGCATTCACAGCCCACCTCATTGTGTGTTTTGTTAGTGTGTGTGTGTGTGGGTGTTTGTGTGTGTGTGTGTGTGTGTGTGTGTGTGTGTGTGTGTGTGTGTGTGTGTGTTTGTTTTGGTTAAAAGTAGGAAACTATAAACACACCCTGGCGACCTCGGCCCATTGCCAAACGACACGGAAGCTCTTCAGATGACCTTTCCCTACCTGGCCGGGGAAATAAAAGCTCTTCAGTTGACCTTTCCCAACCTGGCCGGGGAAATGAAAGCTCTTCAGATGACCTTTCCCTACCTGGCCGGGGAAACGCTAATGATGGAGTAGATCAATGAGCCGAGATCTGTAGGACACCCTCCTAATGGATGCCATTATGGCTACAAATCTTACGACCCTGATGGTTCTGCCTCGTGATGCTATCAGCCACCTCGAGGCTAGCAGATTTATTTACCACTTACCTTGGCCACTGTTTGTACGCTAGCATTACCAGGGAGCAAAGCAGCAAGACCATCGTTGTATTTCCCTTTATTTGAGAGTGTCTCATCCTCAAATTGCAGAAAGGCGTTCGTCTGGTGTCTAAACAGAGAACTTGTGGTCCAGGAGGTAAGCAGGCGAAAGGGGCTGGTGAACGCTGAAAGGATTGCATGTGTGTCCATGCGTATGTGTGTATGTATGTATGTGTGTGTGTGTGTCTGTGTGTGTGAGTGCGTGTGTTCTAGCCAAGCATCCTAGGAGGTGGGGGCCCCTGAAATGTGGGCTTTTATGTCTGCCTCGTGGAGCCAGCTACTCCCCTGAGGGAAGAAACACGTGTGTACACACACACACACACACACACACACACACACACACACACACACACACGTATACACATTCACCAACTTAGTCAGAAAGCATTCAGACAAGCATTTAGACACATTCTCTTTCTCTATTTATCTATCACTCTCTCTCTCTTTCTCTCTTTATCTATCACTCTCTCTCTCTTTCTCTATCTATCACTCTCTCTCTCTCTTTCTCTATTTATCTATCACTCTCTCTCTCTTTCTCTATTTATCTATCACTCTCTCTCTCTCTTTCTCTATTTATCTATCACTCTCTCTCTCTCTCTCTATTTATCTATCACTCTCTCTCTCTTTCTCTCTTTATCTATCACTCTCTCTTTCTCACGCACACAATGTAGAAATCAGTAGCAACAGTAGCAGCCTCCCTAGAGTTGTCTGTTTTGAAGCCTCTGCCGGTGTTTTCTTTCCTCAAACTCCCTCCTTACCCAACAGCTTAATGATAGAGGAACAGACAGCACAGGGCTGGGAAAACACACAGCAACAGACGTGCATGCACAAACGTACACACAAACAAGCACACACACACACACACACACACACACACACACACACACACACACACACACACACGCGAGTCACGATGAAAACAGGTGGGGAATGGAATGGAAAAAACTTTATTGATCTCAGGGGAAAATTGTGGTATCACTGTTTGGCCATCAAACAATATCAATAAAATATATTAGAAATGTAGTAATATAATATAATACACTTACAATGATTTAAATTTTATTTTTTTATTAAGATCAGTTCAGCTCAAATAAAAAGGACAATATATACAAATACATATACATATTTCAATATCAAAATTACAAAAGTATGCCTAATAGTGTACCATCAATTGTTTCATCCTCCATTTGAACCGTCTTTGAATTTAGATTTAGATCATTTTTAATTTATCTAATGTTGGTAGAAACTGTTTCCTAAACCTCTCAGTTTTACAAACAGGCAAAACAAATCGATTGCTATAAAAACTCTTCAGTTTCACTAGAAATGCAAGGGAGGATTTCTTTTACTTAAAATTGTATGCACCTTTTTTCCTGTATGATCAGTGAAGGTGACTCCAAGACCTTTCAGGTTAAAACCAATGAGTTCGTTTTTAAACAATTTGACCTAGTCTACCACTATGATGTTTGAAAACACTCAAGTAAAGTCAGTTACTAAAACTATTCCCAGTTGAACAGATAACTCGTTGAATTCAGATTTACTGCTCAGACGGGTACAGCAGCAGAAGTTTTATTTGATACAGTAGTGCTTTGCTTCTCTCAGATCAACCTCTGACTGTAATTCTGTCCCATACAGTAAACTCCATCAGTGGAGAATAGGAATGTGTTGATCCCTGCTTATCTTCCTCGTTTTATTATTCCGCAATACGGCATTTGTGGCAAAGCTGCTGCTATTTTGGTCATATTTTCATTGGGAGCATACCCCCCCTGGCCCGCACCCCGACCTGTTTAAATACCTCCGCTCATCCCTCTCCTCTGGGAGCCCTCCTGTGGAACAGATAAGTAGGTATGTAGGACAGACTCAGGCCTGCTCAGAGGGATGCCCTTGTTCCTGCTCCACTTCGTTGGTGCTCACTCTTTCTTTCTCCACCTTTCTTTCTCTCACGCGTTTCTACGCTCCCTCCTATTTCTCTCCCCAACACTCTTTCTGTCTCACCCAAAGACATACGCAAACATTTAAACACACACCCACACACACACACACACACACACACACACAATCACAAACGCAAACACAAACACACTTTGCAGTCTGCACAGCCATCCAAAGGAGGGTGGACTTGGCATGAGTGAGTCCTGCCAAGTAGCAGCCAGTGGCTGGTAACACTATCATTACTAAGCCATCAATGGCAGCCAGCAGTGAAGAAAGAAGCGGTGCTCAATAACTTAATGGTCTGAGGTGATAAATATCAGGGAGGAGAGAGAGGGAGGAGGGGCAGGGGGACCTTGTGGTGATGAAGGGTATGGCTAAATATAACCGTCAATCTCAGGGTGTCATCACCATGGACTCAGATAGAGTACAATAGACTTTGACCTCTCGGCTTTCCATACTCAGAGTAGAAAATACTTTGACCTCTAGGCATTCCATGGTCAGACTAGTACAGACTTTGACCTCTAGGTTTTCCAGGGTTAGATGTAGTAAAGACTTTGACCTCTAGGCTTCCCAGGGTCAGATGTAGTTAAGACTTTGACCTCTATGCTTTCCAAGGTCAGATGTAGTAAAGACTTTGACCTCTAGGCTTCCCAGGGTGAGATGTATTAAAGACTTTGACCTCTAGGCTTCCCAGGGTCAGATGTAGTAAAGACTTTGACCTCTATGCTTTCCAAGGTCAGATGTAGTAAAGACTTTGACCTCTAGGCTTCCCAGGGTGAGATGTATTAAAGACTTTGACCTCTAGGCTTCCCAGGGTCAGATGTAGTAAAGACTTTGATCTCTAGGCTTCCCAGGGTCAGATGTAGTAAAGACTTTGATCTCTAGGCTTCCCAGGGTCAGATGTAGTAAAGACTTTGACCTCTAGGCTTTCCAGGGTCAGATGTATTTAAGACTTTGACCTCTAGGCTTTCCAGGGTCAGATGTAGTTAAGACTTTGACCTCTAGGCTTCCCAGGGTGAGATGTAGTAAAGACTTTGATCTCTAGGCTTTCCAGGGTCAGATGTAGTTAAGACTTTGACCTCTAGGCTTTCCAGGGTCAGAGGTAGTAAAGACTTTGACGTCTAGGCTTTCCAGGGTTTTAGTGGCGTCTTTTGCTTGTCATGATTGATTGACAGTTTAAGACAATGGCATATTTTTATTTGCTATGTCTGTTGGCAGTAGGTTTGATGTGGGCCTCCTGGGATGACATCAAGATCAGGACCCTATGCCACGTGCCTAGCTAGCCCCCTTAGCTACGGCTAATCAGTATAATTAACCTGCACACCTGGTAATTACAGATAGTGTTCATAAAACAGACTAGAACACTAAGCTGTTTCTGCTTAAATCCCCTGCTGCCCAAAGTTGTTATGCCATATTACATTTGGTAATATTGACATGTGCTTCAAGGATACCAACGCCATGAGATTCAACAACTGTGTTTGGTTCCCGTCAGAAGGGAACCTTAGTGAGGGACTTGTTTAACGTGACACCAAAATAATCACACATTGTATTGCTGTAGGACATGACATCGTTGAGGACAGCGATTCCCATACAGACATCCCCAGGCGTGCAGCTGTTGTGGGACATTTATCGAGCTGTAATATGGTTGACAGATTTAGAGTTCGATGTTATACATGACATAATACCTAATTGTGTTTTGGTGGGTGGAAGTACATTTTTCCACATCCTTTTTCAACCCAGCCTTCTTCCCTTTAAGGCCTCCTGTCCCTCAGAGGAGCCTGTGTCTCCACCAACTCGTTCTCGGGGGGGTGGTGGTGCGTTCTCGGGGGGGTGGTGGTGCGACTCTCATTTCCATTCCCCCTCCGTCAGGAAACAGCCTGAGCTCCTTATCGTTGAAAGCGTAGAATATTGTGCCTGGCGGTGGGAGAGGCAGTGAAAATGCAGTGGCTCCTTAAGTAAGGCCAGATAAAACAGAGGCCGAGGCGTTAATCAGCGCTGTGATAAGGACGAGGCAGTGCAGCCTCCACACGCCGCCACATTACCACGGGCTTTATCTCCTAATTGGTTTTGTGTTCAAAGGGGAAATTGTTGTAGTGCGTGTGCAGCCCCACTACCGTCCACAAATGTGTTCAAGCTTAGACGCTGACATTTCCCAGTGCATTTCTCAAACCTCCTAGCCAGAACCATCTCCTTCCTGGGCTAGTTTTGGTTCTGCTGTTTATGGGACGTAAATGCATCATCATGAGTGTTAGGAAATTGGCATATAGAATATGCATTGTGAATATGGAAAATAAACAGGTTGTGTTTGTATGTGTGTGAGAGAGAGTGTTGCAGTGGGAGCGCAGTGTGTGCTGCATTGAGCAATAAAAACAGAGGGCTTATTTTTAGCCTCCCTGGGGAGGTTTCATCTGTCCTGCGTCTCTGCGTGCGCTAAATCTTTCTTATTTTGGCAATAGACGGGTGCCTTGGCCTAAATCTATCATCGATCTAACACTCCCCACCTCCTCCCATCTCCTTTCCCACAGCACACTCACGCTATCCCTTCCCCTTCGCCACACACACACACACACACACACACACACACACACACACACACACACACACACACACACACACACACACACACACACACACACACACACACACACACACACACACACACACAGAGCCAGCAGCTCAGGTTTTGTTTGCACAGAATGGCCTTGTGAGGTCCCTGAATGTCATCTTGGTTCAACCTGTAGCAGAGGTTCCCATGGTGCTGTTCTAGCCCTGGGCCTGTCACAACACTACAGGAGCCCTGTTGACTCTCTGCTAAGCTCAGGTGCACGGCTCAGGATCCCTTAGGTCCCGCTGTACTGGGTGCTTTTCCGAATGAGTCAAGCAGGAAGCTGTCGGCTCCTGTTGTAGTTGTTTCCCCTTGGAAACCATTTTGACCCCATTCTAGGAGTAGGGCACTTGCCAAGGTCAGAAGCAGGCTAATGCTCGGGCTACTGAGCGGAGTAGGGCCGTGCCGGGCCGCGTCAGGCTGCCTCTGTGATGCCCGTCGGAGACGTGGGAGGGCTATTTTTAGACCCTGGTCCCAGTTGGCTGCCTCTGTGAGAGGATGGGCCTTTGAACATCACGGCTGCATTTCCACAAGCCCACTGTCTGGTCAAAGGAGGTGAATGTGAGGAATCACTGGAGGCCTGAAATAGACCTGCCAGCTCTGCAGCCTCCCTCCATGGCAGTGCTGTTCTCCAGGGTCTCAGCGTGTGTGTGTGTGCGTGCGCGTGTGCCTGTGCGTGTGTGTGTGCGTGTGCGTGTGTGTGTGCGCGTGCGTGTGTGTGTGTGTGTGTGTGTGCGTGCTTTGGTCAGTTTCCTTTTCATGTTCTATGTTATCTTTTCTGTTAGTGTGCTGTGAGAGTGTGTATATTTCACGTGCTCACACACACACACACACACACACACACACACACACACACACACACCGCTGGGGGTCTTCACTTGCCACAGCCATCTATGTAAGGTTCCACAGCCTGCTGTCACAGCGTGCACCCAGGGATGACCACAGCCCGTCCCTGACGCTCCTCCGGGCCTACAGGCAATCTCCACATGGCCCAGATGCAGCCTGGCCCCGGGACGGGGGCTAAATATACCGCCCTGGAAGAACACACTGATTGTCTCTGGGACCCTCAGGAGCCCAGTCCCTTTTTTCTTCTCTGCCTCTTTGGCCTTCTCTTTCTCAGCCTTTGTGTGTTTGTACGTGTGTGTGTGTGTGTGTGTGTGTGTGTGTGTTATTGCTCTCTTTCTCTCTGTCCCCTTTTTCTCTCTTCTGCGTTCTTTCCTCTCTTCCTTGCTGCTTTTCAGCCTCCCTGGTTGTCTCTCCTTCGTCCGTCGTTGGTCCCTCTCCCTCCGAGCCTCCGTGTGACCCAGGGGCCAGGGCAGAGACCGCAGGGCGAGGAGGACGAAGGTGGCCTCATCTGTTCTCTGACAGCGAGGCTGGGTTATGCTCAGGGCTCGCATGTGAAGGGATGCTGAGAAACAAGGATCAGGCTTGTTTCCCCCTGTGGCTACAAACACACACATACATAGATAGACACGCACACATCGATAGACACGCACACAAACATCCCTACACACAGACATGCAGTGCTGCTCTCTGACGTACACATCGTGGGCACATGCCTGTTATGAATGCATCGCGTCACATTTAGCGTGCACATGCCCACACGCTGGAGGAGTCCAACACACACACACAGCAAACCCGCGTGCAGAGGCTTTATTTTATCATCACGGCTGGTGATGTTTCCATAGCGCCACGCTTCTATCCAGTGCTGGGGCCCTCCGTTGGAGAAGCTCAAAAAGTGCCATCTCACTGTTTGCTTTGGGAGGGCTAGCCTGCCAGTGCTAATGCCGTATCACTGTTTGCTTTGGGAGGGCTAGCCTGCCAGTGCTAATGCCGTCTCACTGTTTGCTTTGGGAGGGCTAGCCTGCCAGTGCTAATGCCATCTCACTGTTTGCTTTGGGAGGGCTAGCCTGCCAGTGCTAATGCCGTCTCACTGTTTGCTTTGGGAGGGCTAGCCTGCCAATGCTAATGCCGTCTCACTGTTTGCTTTGGGAGGGCTAGCCTGCCAGTGCTAATGTGTGCCGACAGATGGAGGCAGACGGACAGTGTTGTGACTGCGGTACTGTACTCCGTCGTTGTGCCAGGGTCTGTCCAGCACGATGGTGCTGTATGCTAGCCCCCTGGTGGGAGGCCCCTTCCTATTGACAGGCCTTCAGGTCACCTTATACAGGGTCACTGGTGATATAACACGAGGGCAGAGCTGGGCTCTCTGGGCGTCCATTGCCTCACAGGCCCTACTTTGAAGCTATCTAATCACGTAGCCAGTAACTCTACTCTGTGTGTGTGTTTTCATAGCTTTTGTGTGAGTGCATTTTTGTTTTGTGTTTCCAATCTTTTTTATATCCTATCTTGGCTTGTATGTAGTATATGTGCTTGTGTGGATATGCGCAAGCTGTGTGTGTGTGTGTGTGTGTGTGTGTGTGTGTGTGTGTGTGTGTGTGTGTGTGTGTGTGTGTGAGAATGTGCTTTTGTGATCGGTACACGTGTATCCTAAGCCCCGATGGCCCAGGGTCACCTAAGGACTCCCTGGGTGCATCGAGGCCTTCATATTACTGTTACTGGGTGACTTCAATCTAGAGATGGACCCAGCTTACCTTTCCTTGCCATAAAACCTTCCCAGAAATTGACAGTGACCTTTAATCAAGCGCAGAGGCAATGCATTTACAGATTGCTTGCGTACGAATCACCCAGTGTGCTCACACACACACACACACACACACACAAACACGACTGTTAGTTTGTGCACATGGACAGGGGAGGCTGGTTGGAAAGAGAATATTGAGATCTCTGGCCAGATCAATGATAAGGTGGTCAGCAGCAAATTAACCTCTGTCCACCACCCTGACGCTTCTTCACGAGGAAAGGCCTTTTAAGGAAATAAAATCCCTAAGTCGTTTATTTCACCCCTCGCTACGTCAACGCTGTCTCCTGTATCGTGCCGGAACGCACGCCCGCCGGGGGTTCACATCATCAGCACCAATCCGCTCCATACAGCGCCGACCTTAATCCCATATCCCATTAGAGCAGGATTCTACCTGTGGCTGCCATGGATCCCCACCCCCTATTTACAGGCATTTTGATAGGTAGAAGATGATGTGGCAGAGCCCCCATGCCAGCCTGGGACGGGCTGCATCGGGAGAGTCCCATCGGCAGTCTATACCCCCCCCCACCCCCCACCCCCCAACACCCCTGTTCATCTGTGCTGCTCATTCCAACGGGAGAATTGCTCTCATTACTCAGGCTCAGGGATGCAAGAGGCCCGTGACTCAATGAGGAATGAAGCAGCATATTGGCTATTATCTCTTTGTTAGGGGAGCTCTTCCCTTTAATGGTTGATCAGGGAGGGTAAACATGGAGATGGATTATTGTAGGGAGGGTCGGGACGAGAGCCCGTTCATCACCGTGCAGGGGCACGCCCGCAGAGATTATGGCCGCCGCCAGGCCACCGATTCAAACCGCGTGGAAGCGCAGCGCCTGCACGGGAAAACGAGGCACGCCTCTCTGTCCTAGTGTCACAATCTGAAAGTGTAAAAAGAATGATAAAGGCGTTAACTCAACCTGATGTACAGTAACGCTTCCATTATTCAGAAGTAGATAAAGTCATTATCGAGCTAGAATATCACACTCTCCAGTAATAACACAGCCTCAGCTATGATAAATACCGTTTCTCACTGTCTGCGACTTTGCATTGCGTTGTATTAATGATTTGATGTTCTAAACGTTCCTCCTCTCAGTGCTATAGAGTCCTGTATTAATGATAATGATTTGATTTTCTAAACGTTCCTCCTCTCAGTCCTATAGAGTCCTGTATTAATGATAATGATTTGATGTTCTAAACGTTCCTCCTCTCAGTCCTATAGAGTCCTGTATTAATGATAATGATTTGATGTTCTAAACGTTCCTCCTCTCAGTCCTATAGAGTCCTGTATTAATGATAATGACGTTCCTCCTCTCAGTCCTATAGAGTCCTGTATTAATGATAATGACGTTCCTCCTCTCAGTCCCATAGAGTCCTGTATTAATGATAATGACGTTCCTCCTCTCAGTCCTATAGAGTCCTGTATTAATGATAATGACGTTCCTCCTCTTAGTCCTATAGAGTCCTGTATTAATGATAATGACGTTCCCCCTCTCAGTCCTATAGAGTCCTGTATTAATGATAATGACGTTCCTCCTCTCAGTCCTATAGAGTCCTGTATTAATGATAATGACGTTCCTCCTCTCAGTCCTATAGAGTCCTGTATTAATGATAATGACGTTCATCCTCTCAGTCCTATAGAGTCCTGTATTAATGATAATGACGTTCCTCCTCTCAGTCCTATAGAGTCCTGTATTAATGATAATGATGTTCCTCCTCTCAGTCCTATAGAGTCCTGTATTAATGATAATGACGTTCCTCCTCTCAGTCCTATAGAGTCCTGTCAGAACTTCTACAAAGACTTCACCTTACAGATCGACATGGCCTTCAATGTTTTCTTCCTGCTCTACTTCGGCCTGCGGGTAAGACACACACACACACACACACACACACACACACACACACACACACACACACACACACACACACACACACACACACACACACACACACACACGCATGCACACACACACATACGCATGCACACACTATCTGTCGACGGCATCTGTGCAACTCAACCACTACCCCCCAACCAACACACACACACACACACACAATCAGCACATTCTGCTCAGACTGTAGACATGCAAATGTATTCACTTATACTTACATGCACACGCTCATATATTATCCATACAGGAACCTTAACCTCAGACTGCTTTCCATGCTCCACTACCAGGCCTCCAGTCTTTAATATGCAGCTGCCCTGGAAGACTGAACGCTTTAGCTGCTTATGCCACCCCTTCATCCCCTACTCTCTGACGCGTGCTGTGTGTCAGAGAACCCATAAATAACATGTGGGGTGTTATAATTAGAATGCACCAACATGATGTGTCGGGGAGACACTGCCCTGAGCCACCATGTAAGGCATTATGGGATGCCGTCACAGTGTTGTGTTTGACGGTCTTCCTCTTTCATTAGACGTTGCAAAGAAAAGAGGTTGGCACCGTTTGAGGTCAGGCACCTCTTCATGCCCATGGGTTAATGTTGTAGAGTTTTGAATGGCAGCACATTGCAGGAGTGTTTTCTGACGTTTGTTCCCGTGCCCTCCCCCTTGCAGTTCATCGCAGCCAATGATAAGCTGTGGTTCTGGCTGGAGGTCAACTCAGTGGTGGACTTTTTCACTGTCCCTCCTGTCTTTGTGTCCGTCTACCTGAACCGAAGCTGGCTGGGTGAGTCTGCTGTCCTCTCTCTCTCTCTCTCTCTCTCTCTCTCTCTCTCTCTCTCTCTCTCTCTCTCTCTCTCTCTCTCTCATCCTCTTCTTCTTTCCTGTACATGTTATTCACACTTCATTCATACCAGTATTATTATCTGAGTGTAAGACACTCCTTTTGGTCGGACCTGGGTTCCCCCAGCCTCTTTCGGTCCACTCTGGCCCTTTCTCACTAAGCCTCCCCCTCTCCCTCTGTCTCTCCAGGACTGAGAGTGCTTCTCAGGGGCCTGCTCTCCTGGGGGCAGGAGTTAACTTTGCCCCACCATTGAAGTGGCAGGGCCTGGGCTCCTTTGTGGTTTCAGGAAACACTCTAACATCAGAGGGGCTGTGACACGAGGCTGAAAGAGCCATAGAAGCACAACACAACACAAAATGGACCAGTCATTTTATTGCTGAGTGCTTTTGAGCTGGCTAGTGGATGGGGGTAGCTCGCCGCAATTACAATCTGTACTGGTTAGTTAGTGCTTTGGGATGTTGGCTGGTCTACTTCTTCTAGTTCTGTGAGATGGAACAGGGCTTAGCGGTGGACAGTGGAGGGAGTGCTCTGCTGCTGTGAGGGAGCTCTACACCTGGAAGCACCACAGTAGCTCTGAAGGGCCACCTAATGGGCAACCTGTAGAAAGCACATGTACATGAAGTCACACACACGGTTAGTGTAAACACATACGCTATATGTTTGATCACTGTTCAAGAAAACTGAACATGAAAAGTGTCTTATATGTCCCTGTGGGCTGGGCTTTATTGGAAGCGAGGCACAAAAAAAAAAAATTTAAAAATAAAAAGAAAGATCGTCACGCACACAAAACGAACAATTACACAACAATCCATGCATTTTTTTTCTGGTTCAGAAAAAACCCCAGAATTATAGTGCAGGCAGCAGAGTGAAAAAAGTGTCTGCCGCATCAAACCTGTTTTAGTGGCAATAGAACCATCCGGAACATTGCTGTGTTCCATAGGACACGGTGTCCAGAGCTGCCCTGAGGCGAGCAGAGGCAGGGGGCAGCCCGTCCATGACATGCCCCTGGACCGTCTGTCTGGAACGACACCAAGCCTATAGCTCTGACCCGGCTGCCATCTGCTCGGTCTGTCACAGGCCTCGTAGCGTAACGCAGCCTTCAAGCTGTTGAACTCCGTTAAAACACATGGTATACCATCTAAATGTCGACTCAGTCTGGATCACCATAGAAGGAAGGAATAAACCAAATGATATACATGTGATACACGTAGGCATCGAGTGGTCTTTGAAGTGCAATACGGTTCTGTTTGTACTCACTTTTGTTGAACATTAACGGAGCTTCTAAGGCCTCCACATTTGGTCATGGAGTGCTCTTTTAGAAGTCATAGTTGCAGGCCTTTGCATAAGCCATATTTATTAATCTCAATATGGCTCTGTTGGGTTAGCTGCTCGTCTGCTACGCATATGCAGTGCCCTGATCTCTTCTTATGTAATCCCCCCTGTGTGTGTGTGTGTGTGTGTGTGTGTGTGTGTGTGTGTGTGTGTGTGTGTGTGTGTGTGTGTGTGTGTGTGTGTGTGTGTGTTTGTGTGTGTGTGTTGGCTGTGTGAGTGATGAAAGATGGTGAAATAGGGGTCTGATCCCACACGCTGTCATGCGTAATTAACTGTTGTCAACGGTCCTTCAACACTTGTCTATTGGAGGTACAGCCTGGCAGGGATAGTTTGTGCTGTTCCTGTTCTCCAGGAGACACCAAGAACACGGGAGGTGGCAATTCATTGTCGCTTTCAGATTCACAAATGCCAGATTTGTTTATTTCTTTCAAACCCTTTTCAAGTAGAAAAGACAAAATGTAGTGTGATTACTGTGGGGGGCTTGTCAGCGGTAATCCCCTGCCAACATGCTAGTGTGTTAATAAGTGCAGTTGGACTCTAGCATGTTGTAGTTTTGTTTGCACGCAGAGAGAGGTGTGTGAAACTCAACAGATATATACACCATCAGACATTACATGAGAAAGGCCCATGCATATTTTGGTGTGTAAATGCACATCATATGAATTGATATGTCATGTGTATGTGTATGTTGTCCATATGCCTCATCTGTAAGAACAATTGAGATTTCATAAACTAAGAAGCCGATAGTCGGCAGATGATATGATAAATAACATAAACGTTCGAATTATGAATTCAGCTGAAGTTGTAACATAAACATGAATATGAGGGATCTGCTTGGATGACAGAATATGTATCTCCTCGGTTGTCAGTTGATGTGTTAACATGATGCCATGGAAATGGAAGAGCTGAATATGTCTCAGAGGGAGCTCTCTAAGGAAACGTCTCAGAGGGAGCTCTCTAAGGAAACGTCTCAGAGGGAGTTCTCTAAGGAAACGTCTCAGAGGGAGTTCTCTAAGGAAACGTCTCTGAGGGAGTTCTCTAAGGAAACGTCTCAGAGGGAGTTCTCTAAGGAAACGTCTCAGAGGGAGTTCTCTAAGGAAACGTCTCAGAGGGAGTTCTCTAAGGAAACGTCTCAGAGGGAGTTCTCTAAGGAAACGTCTCAGAGGGAGCTCTCTAAGGAAACGTCTCAGAGGGAGTTCTCTAAGGAAACGTCTCAGAGGGAGGGAGTTCTCTAAGGAAACGTCTCTGAGGGAGTTCTCTAAGGAAACGTCTCAGAGGGAGCTCTCTAAGGAAACGTCTCAGAGGGAGCTCTCTAAGGAAACGTCTGAGGGAGCTCTCTAAGGAAACGTCTCAGAGGGAGCTCTCTAAGGAAACGTCTCAGAGGGAGCTCTCTAAGGAAACGTCTGAGGGAGCTCTCTAAGGAAACGTCTCAGAGGGAGCTCTCTAAGGAAACGTCTCAGAGGAGCTCTCTAAGGAAACGTCTCAGAGGAGCTCTCTAAGGAAACGTCTCAGAGGGGCTCTCTAAGGAAACGTCTCAGAGGGAGTTCTCTAAGGAAACGTCTCAGAGGGAGCTCTCTAAGGAAACGTCTCAGAGGGAGCTCTCTAAGAAAACGTCTCAGAGGGAGTTCTCTAAGGAAACGTCTCAGAGGGAGCTCTCTAAGGAAACGTCTCAGAGGGAGCTCTCTAAGGAAACGTCTCAGAGGGAGCTCTCTAAGGAAACGTCTCAGAGGGAGCTCTCTAAGGAAACATCTGAGGGAGCTCTCTAAGGAAACGTCTCAGAGGGAGTTCTCTAAGGAAACGTCTCAGAGGGAGTTCTCTAAGGAAACGTCTCAGAGGGAGCTCTCTAAGGAAACGTCTCAGAGGGAGTTCTCTAAGGAAACGTCTCAGAGGGAGTTCTCTAAGGAAACGTCTCAGAGGGAGCTCTCTAAGGAAACGTCTCTGAGGGAGTTCTCTAAGGAAACGTCTCAGAGGGAGCTCTCTAAGGAAACGTCTCAGAGGGAGCTCTCTAAGGAAACGTCTCAGAGGGAGCTCTCTAAGGAAACGTCTCAGAGGGAGCTCTCTAAGGAAACGTCTCAGAGGGAGCTCTCTAAGGAAACGTCTGAGGAGCTCTCTAAGGAAACGTCTCAGAGGAGCTCTCTAAGGAAACGTCTCAGAGGGAGCTCTCTAAGGAAACGTCTCAGAGGGAGCTCTCTAAGGAAACGTCTCAGAGGGAGCTCTCTAAGGAAACGTCTGAGGGAGCTCTCTAAGGAAACGTCTCAGAGGGAGCTCTCTAAGGAAACGTCTCAGAGGGAGTTCTCTAAGGAAACGTCTCAGAGGGAGCTCTCTAAGGAAACGTCTCAGAGGGAGCTCTCTAAGGAAACGTCTCAGAGGGAGTTCTCTAAGGAAACGTCTCAGAGGGAGCTCTCTAAGGAAACGTCTCAGAGGGAGCTCTCTAAGGAAACGTCTCAGAGGGAGCTCTCTAAGAAAACGTCTCAGAGGAGTTCTCTAAGGAAACGTCTCAGAGGGAGCTCTCTAAGGAAACGTCTCAGAGGGAGATCTCTAAGGAAACGTCTCAGAGGGAGCTCTCTAAGGAAACGTCTCAGAGGGAGCTCTCTAAGGAAACGTCTCAGAGGGAGCTCTCTAAGGAAACGTCTCAGAGGGAGCTCTCTAAGGAAACGTCTCAGAGGGAGCTCTCTAAGGAAACGTCTGAGGGAGCTCTCTAAGGAAACGTCTCAGAGGGAGCTCTCTAAGGAAACGTCTCAGAGGGAGCTCTCTAAGGTAACGACGAGGGTTTATCTGACACTCTGTTCCCCCTAATCCATTCTCAATGCCTGGGCTCTCTATAAATAATTCCCACCAGATAGGTAGGCACATTCAGCTTTTGCTTTGTATCCGGTCCAAAGGAAAATTCTCGTCCATCCCTGGCTCAGATGAAACGGCAGATGACTCCTTTGACGGCTGGTGCCATTTAGTAATCCGTCAGAAATACAATAGCTCTCTTTTCCTATCCCCTCCCGCACCTCCCCACCTGCAGGGGAGGCCCCTGACGGAGACAGAGTGGGTGGAGACTGCCATGCTGATCAAAGGAATACTAAAAGGGGTCCTGCCCCCAAAACCACACAACTATACTAGCCCTCTCCTTAGAGCCACCCCGTTGTAAGACTTTGCACTGCAGCACACCCTCTCGTTTGGCCACACAACTATACTACCCCTCTGCTTAGAGCCACCCCATAGTAAGACTTTGCACTGCAGCACACCCTCTCGTTTGGCCACACAACTATACTACCCCTCTGCTTAGAGCCACCCCATAGTAAGACTTTGCACTGCAGCACACCCTCTCGTTTGACTAATTGGTCTGACTGATTAAGATGACGAGGGGACAAGGGAAGCTGATGTAAAAGTGCATTCAGAGTTCCCTCGCCTGGAAATAGAAATTAATCTCCTTAAAGTAGTTGAAGTAAGCATTGCTGCCAGGAGGCCCTAGCTGCCATGTTGGATTAGCATAGGGCAGTGTGTGTGAGACGTTAGCGGCAGCTAGTCCCAGTGCTCCAAGTATCCCACCCTCTCAATTAACTCCTGTATTTTCCCTGTGAGTGAGCTAAGCTTCACCACAGTGGTCCCAGGGAGGACAGGGTTTCAACGAGGTAAACAAAGGGTTCAAAGGCTTCACTTAAAAGTGTGGTATTTTAAAAGTCATGGATTAGGTCTGTTTTTAATTTACTTATAGTATATTGTACATAGAATACAATTTTACTTTAAAACCTTTTAGGAAGTACCTTCATGGGTCATTGTGGACTTTAAATGCCAGTGGCACTGGCAATATGTCTCAAAAGCACAACCAGATCCCAGAAACATTGCCTTCAATTAGGTATGCCAAGGTATGCCTTCATGAGCATGGACTCTCCATCCTGGAGAAGCAGTGCCCCCTAGTGGTGGTTTAATGTACTGTTTGTTGATCCCATAAAGACAGCCCCTCGTGCTGTGGCCTGGGCTAGGCAGCAAATAGGCCCAGTGTGGCTGGCATGTTATCAGAATGTGGGTATCCGCCTCCTGAGTCCTTCAGTCCCTGGTAGACAGTCACTATATCCACTATCTATCTAGAGGGAATCAAATCTGTGGAGGCCTAGTTAGTGAGGGTCATGTTCCTTCACATCTGTAGTACTGTACCAGGTGGGGGTGAGGGGTGGGGGGTTAGCAGTAGTTGTGGTACTGTGTGTATGTGTGTGTGTGTGTGTGTGTGTGTGTTTGAATATGTGTACATATCATTCTGTTATCTAAATTTCTGCATTGTGTGTTCTTGTCTCACTCGTTCTCTCTCTCTCTCTCTCTCTCTCTCTCTCTCTCTCTCTCTCTCTCTCTCTCTCTCTCTGTCTGTCTGTCTGTCTCTGTGTGTGTGTGTGTGTGTGTGTGTGTGTGTGTGTGTGTGCGTGCGTGCGTGCGTGCGTGTGTGTGTGCTGCATCAGTTTAATCCAGACTGTGGATATTATCCCTGTTGGGACATCCCTAGCCTACTGCTGATTGATAAAAGATTCTGGCGGGCATTCTGGCAGAGAGCATGTAACAGAAAGATCCACAAAATTCGAATCTAACAATGAGAGATTAACGGGATGCCAGGGACAAATCCCTGAATGATCATCTGACGGACCCAGAGGACACATGGCACTGGTGTGTGTGACCAAGAGATTTAGACAAACACACGTGCGTAAAGCCCGGATTCATTCATTCAGGATTTTCCTGGCGTCTGTACTGGTTTTAATGAAACCCACACCCCACCTCCTTGCTTCCACCCTCACACACACACATGATTACACAATCTACACACACACACACACACACACACACACACACACACACACACACACACACACACACACACACACACACACATGCTGCCGGACCATTCAGAAGTATCCCATGTAATCCTCAGTGTTCTCTGCTGTTACAGTGCTTTTGCGTTGGTAAAGACCTCGATGACCCATTCTGGGCTAATGGAGGTCATGGAAAAAGTCAAGGGCCATTTGTATATTTATTAGGGCTGTCAAACAATAAAAAAAATTGTATTGCGATTAATCACATGGGTGTCCATAATTAATTGCGATTAATCGCAAAGTAATCACACATTTTTTATCTGTTGAAAATTGACCATAAATGGGACCTGTCCAGGGTGTACCCCGCCTCTCGCCCTGTGTCGGCTGGGATAGGCTCCAGCCCCCCCGCGACCCTGCATAGGATAGGCGGTATAGCTAATGGATGGATGGATGGATGGGAAATCTTTCATGTTTTTGATACAGTTATCAACATGGGAGAGGACACAATATGCTTGCTTTATGCAAATGTATTCATTATTGGAAATCAATGTATTGTTATACTGTATTGGCTGTACATGCAGCATTGAGCCTGTGTTCTGTATTGGCTGTACATGCAGCATTGAGCCTGAGTACTGTATTGGCTGTACATGCAGCATTGAGCCTGTGTACTGTATTGGCTGTACATGCAGCATTGAGCCTGTGTTCTGTATTGGCTGTACATGCAGCATTGAGCCTGTGTTCTGTATTGGCTGTACATGCACCCCACGCATTTATGGGCCCTTGTGATTAAATCCGGATTATTGTTTTATTTTCAATTCAATTTCAACTCGTCTAATCCTGCCAGCCCAGTAACAGAGGTGAAAGCTGTTGTCCCGCATCCCTTTTCACCTCTCAGTAACACAGCTTTGTATTGGTGAACAGGAAAACCCACGGGACATGTTGGTAGGCAGGGACAGGGGCCACCTCCATTCCATCTGTTTGATGGGACAGGAATGCTAACAGGCTTAGACCAGACCCATCCCACCAGGGACACGTGCTGTCTCGGTCCAGGTGTCACTCTCTGCCTCTGGGTTTCAGTTTATCTCTAACAAGTGATCAAGACAAGGGAGAGAAGGGCTCTTCTGAAGCCTGGGTGGTCGATATACTGGCTAGACATATTGAGTTTTTGTTTGGCAATAAAGGAAAGTTTGCCCTACTTTTAAGTAGCTACTTTGCTCTCCGGTGACACACTTTGGAAAATACTACTTTAGATGAACTTCTGTGTGACGAATCAACATCAGGCGGTGTTATTGTCTCGGAGTAATGATCCCCACCAAGATCCTGGTGTACCGGGGCCCGCGGGCCCCAGCGACCCCGGAGCCCCGTGAGGAGTGGCGTCGTAAGAAGTCGTGCGGGGATCTGTTCCAGAACGGCTACAGGGTCAGACAAGGGCACCGGGGTCTCCATGGAGACAAGCAGACAGGCAGACAGAGCAGACTCCGCGCGTCTCTCTGGGTCTGTGTCTCCGTCCTCGGTCACTGGGGTAAGATGTCTGCTCTGGGCTGAGGAGGGATCCCAGGTTTGGTGGAGGAACGCTGACTAGATGGGTCTGAGGGTGTAGACTTATTCTTTTGTTACGAAAAGGTGGTAGATGTATTCACATTCCCACTGTCAAACATTATGTTATTTGCCATTCAGTAAGAGCTAGGCAGATTGCTTGGAAAATGTAATTGGGTACCGATTGCTAATTACAGGTCAAAACTATAATTTGTTACATAGAATGTTGCATTCACTGTGTAATATAAACGCATTGCTTCTGTATTATCCTTGGAGTTTATCAGCCTATTGCACTTTTGTTTGGCATCCTGTGTCTCAGTACAATGATATGTCTTATAACAATGTGAAATCCCTATCAATGTAATTGCACAAGTTTCATCGATGAACTGCGTCAATTACATTGCCAGTAACATATTATGTGTATTTTTTTGTAAGCAATCCCTAAAAATAAAGTCAGATCACATACATTTTTTAAAATAGCCTGGACTGACTACGTCATTTTAGTGTTCAGTTTATGTAATCATTTGCCACCCAACGTTGTCAGCCAGTGTTTTTCACTTAATCTGGTTTGCAATGGCCCATACTAGTGTCCCTCTCTGGACTGCGTGCACATTAGAGGCACATGCCCACGCCTAGCTTTCTACTCATGAGCCTGACGATCAGTGCGGTGTGCTCTGTAAAAGATTAAGAGGCAGGTGTTGAGGTATTCTGCTGTAATCCCTGGCTGCGCACACAGAGCAAAACCAGATTGGAGCTTTAGCTATGGAACATAGGCCTCCCACCTTACTGTTCCCACCAGAGAGCCTCCCAGTGTGTCCTCCCTCCCACACCCCTCACACTGATAACCCACAGTTCACATGTAAGTCATATACGTTCTTAAATCAACGTCTAAACCAAAACCTGTCTCTGCTTTTGTCTGTGATGTGATATGTGAATTTGTCTAGTTGTCTAGCGTGTTCAAACCTCACTTCACTCCTGAATATGTATTTTCTGATGGTTCTCCTGCGTCTTTCTGGCTGTAATCCGCTCAGTCACAATAGAGACATGATATATATGGATCCAGAGAGGAGGCGGTGGTGCTGTGTGGGCACAGAGCAGAATGATACTTGCCTTGTCAGCATCCACAGTGTTAGTGTGGGCTTACTAAAGTTGTGTAATCTTCTCTTTTTTTTTCTTCCTTTCTTCTCTCCTTCTCTATTTTTTCTCTCTGTCTCTCGCCCCCTTACAGGTTTAAGATTCCTGAGAGCATTGAGATTGATACAGTTCTCAGAAATCTTACAGTTTTTGAATATCTTGAAAACCAGGTAAGTGCGAGTGCTCTCGCCCATCGTCCACTCTGAATCCAACCACCAGCACCTCCACCACCCCAGCACCTCCACCACAGCTCCATCATATAGAGGCTCGTCTGAGGTTTGCACGGTGTCTAGAGGCTGCAGTCACACTTTAGTTTACAGGCTATCTCCCCATCGGAACACAGAACTCTGACCTGTCGGCACTCCATTTGGATGTACAGTGTGTTTGGGCCTCGATGGACTACTGGTCCACGCTGTGAAACTGTTTACTATTTTCTGCTCGCTGTACTATTTCCTCAATACCACTCTTTAATATATGTTATGGTACTTCATAGCGCACTGTAAACCAAAGTGTTGTTCAAGCAGCGTCCCCTATGCAGCACATACTGTAGAATGTGGGGGAGATCTCAGACAGGAGATGGAATGCAGTGAAGTGAGGTGAAGAGCCCTAATCTGCTGTGTGATGAGGGTGAGACAGCAGGGAGCAGGTTACAGAGTGAGCTTGATGAAAAGGAAGGGCAGCATGAGAGCCAGCTGTAGAGAGAATGGCATGAGAGCCAGCTGTAGAGAGAATGGCATGAGAGCCTGTAGAACAACGCCATCCAGAGTCCTGTCATGACATGACGTCTTAGAAGGTCTCACAGCAAATAAAAAGCCCCCCTTTCTCAGGACAGTTTTTTATGTTCATTTTCCATTTAATCTTTAATGTATGTTTTGCCATTTTCGTTTGTGGCCTAATTGATTCCCCCTCCACCTCATGCTGTATAAGCGCATAGCCCCCATGCTGTAGCCCTGGCTGTGGAGTGGTCTGTGTGGGTCACACCTCGCCCCCTACTGATACCCTCACCAACCCTTAGATGAGCTCACCCATTCCATTTGATTTCTGTTTCCCTGGTCTGGATCTCTTTGAGAGAGTTTTATGGTTCTTATTCTACCCAGCAATTCCATCAAGCTGGTGAACCTGTGTTCCATCTTCATAAGCACATGGCTAACAGCTGCCGGATTCATACATTTGGTAAGTGGCCGGGTGGGCTGGGTGGAGGACTGGCGGGCTGAGGGGGGCCAGACTAATGGGGTTATTATGAAGGGAGGTGAAAAACTCCTCCGCCTGGTCCCAACACAACCTCTAGCCCCTTCTGTCCTCTTGGGTGTTTGTGGATCGGAAGGCCTTGTTGGAAGGGGTGGGTGGCGTGATCAGTGGAGGCCCCACCATCACCTTCACCTGCCCTGGTTCAGATGGGCTGACACCCGAGGGGGGGGGCTAGGGACTGGGCTGGGACCGGGCCTTAGAGGGTGTTTCCATGTGATGGTGAAGAGATACGGACACTTTTTATTTTGATTTTCATAAAACACAGATCAATGTCCGTCCTTTTTTCAATTCTTTATCAGTTATAAATGGCCAACAGTTGGCTTAAAGTTTCCAAGTACATTTATGTCAATGTACATGGCTCCACGTACAGTAGCAACTCAGAATAGCATGATGATGCAGAGGGATAATTGTACCAGTAGAGGGCAGCCTAAGCTCAGCTTCCCTAGTAACTGCTTCTGAACCTTTCAGAGTCAACACATGACAGCTTGTTGTGGCTGGATTCAATCAAACAAGCTTTAGTTTGCTGTGTCTCTGTTGATTACGTGCAGTCGGAAAAGGACAAGTGTGTGTCTTATTGTTGGATCTATGAGCGTAACAGAACCAGGTCCAACCCTGTTCTGACCACATGTATGCTTGTCTCTAACTTTCTACCATATCAAATTTGCCTCCCCCCGCATCTCTAGGTGGAAAACTCAGGGGATCCCTGGGAAAACTTTGCAAATTCCCAGCAGCTTTCCTATTGGGAATGTGTCTATCTGCTGATGGTGACTATGTCGACAGTGGGTTACGGGGATGTCTATGCAAAAACCACCCTGGGCCGTCTGTTCATGGTCTTCTTCATCCTCGGTGGTTTGGTAAAATCACACTTTTCTTCACCTTCAAACTTCTCTCCCTCGCCCTATGACCTGCCTGCCCCCCATCAAATGCTTTATGAATATTATATCTTAGTACTAACGTGTTGTTGAGACTTTCATTGCCTATAATGTTATTGCAATAGCTTAGTATTCCTGATGGTAGAACAGCGTAGACATACTTGTGTTATGTAGGACTGCTATGCTGTGGTTAGCATAGCGTTTGTGCAGTGCAGGTGCATCCTATAGCCTCGTGTATCTTGTGCCTTGTCTTACTATGTGACCCATGTACCCCTCCCTTGTGCGTCAGACGTCTCCAGAGTATTAGGACACTGTTGGATAATATTGTTGTCGCTGTTGCGGTTTCAGGACTCCCCCCTCCTCTCGTGTCCCTTCCCACAATTCCAACAAACACAGTGGCAGGAAGACGAGGCCTAGGCCAGCCTGACTGTTACCATAGCAACAGCAGCCTCTCCCGCCCCCTCCCGCTCATCTCATCTCTTTCACTAGCGCCATCATTTGAAATCACAACAACATGCATATGGAGCATGTAAACACACAAACACTTTAACACACACACACACACACACACAACATACACCACACACAATCCCCTCCTTTTGAACCCCCGTTTTACGACTCTATCTTAGAAAGGAAAGGTTCTTCATGTAGCCAACAGGAGGAGGGTTCATGAGATCCAGGATGACAGCTCCTGTCATTAATGACCCACAGCTGTGTATGTGAAAGCCTGTAGTCGTCATAGCTAGTAGGGGCGTCCAGCTGTGTATGTAAAAGCCTGTAGTCGTCATAGCTACGGGCGTCCATCTCTTGCGGTGTGGCTGATCTGGAAGTCTTTAGTGGGTCTGCATCCTATCAAGAAGCTGGGTGGATGAAGGAGGCCTTCCAGGGTCCAGAGGGTGGAAACCCAATGATCCTATCAAACTCACATCATCACACATTACTAGCTCTGGAAGTGCTCAGCTAGGTCCACTTTTCAAAGAAATGCCGGGGTGGTTAATGCTTTATTGAAAGAGTTCTCCACAGATGACGATATGGATGATGACAGTATGTCAGTTGCGCGCTAGTTGTCGGCACATTGCTGATTAGAGTTTGCGTGAGTCCTCACCAGGACATTGAGCAGGAGTAGCACAGACCCTGAGGTTAGGATAGCCGGCTGCCAGCCTCTGTGCAAAATGCATCCAGCTCATTTTATAGCCCAACAAATGAGTCTTAATGTGTTTTGCAGCTGTGGAGCATCAGGCCGGCCTGTTCACGTTGACCTGCCACGTCCTCTGTGTTTGTTGGACAAAACATGGCACACAGGCTTTTTACCCCCCCTCTATTCTGCTATACTGCTGTGGGTGCTGCCACAGACCGACCTGATGCTGGGTCCGCTGTGAGGAAATTCATGCCTTTATACGCCCCCCCCCCCTCTCTTTTGCCATGACTCTTACAAACTGGGGCTATTTTTTTTCTCTGTCCACTGTTCAAAAAACAAAAAAACATTTGTATGTAAAATTTATTTTAAAAGGAATGGGAACATCTCAGCCTCTCTGTTGGTTCTAATATTTGGGGAACGTCTAAGTTCCTATATTAGTCGGAGGCTCCCCAATTTCTATTAACACATTTATTTTAACACATTAAGCGATCTTTTTTTTTTCACCCCCCCCCAGAAATCAGTTTGGATTAAAGCGCCAGCGCCCCATCCACCCTCTCTATGGCATAGTCTCTTTTTTAGTCTCTTCTTCTGTCTCCTATCTTCTCCTTAGGCCATGTTTGCCAGCTACGTCCCTGAAATCATAGAGTTAATAGGAAATCGCAAGAAATATGGTGGTTCCTATAGTGCGGTTAATGGGAGAAAGTAAGTATTCCGGAAGGTTCTGCTGTTTCTCTGCCCACAGTAGAACCCTCTCTGCATGCCCTTTTCTTTTTCTGTTCCATGCATGTAGGCCATGTTTGCTCGCTACGTGCCAGAAATTGCTGCTCTCATCCTTAATCGGAAGAAATACGGAGGGAGTTATAACTCAACAAGAGGCAGAAAGTAAGTCCAAATCCAGACAAGGTGTGGTTGTGTGACTTGATTGCAGCCCCTCAGTTATGAAGCTTTAATTATGGGGGTTAGATCAGTTAACTGTCTAGAACAGTAGATATGATAATAATAATGTCAAGTCACACTGCGTGACTGGAGACCTTGGCCATTAGGACACGTTCATCCCCCTTTACTCTTTCTCTCTCTCTCTCTCTCTCTCTCTCTCTCTCTCTCTCTCTCTCTCTCTCTCTCTCTCTCTCTCTCTCTCTCTCTATCTCTCTCTCTGTCTATATCTCTCTCTCTTTATCTCTCTCTCTCTCTCTCTCTTTCACTTAATCTCCCTGTCTCTAGTTGTGTGTGTGTCTCTCTCTTCTTTCTTACTCTCTTTTAAGCTCGCTATCTTTCACTCAGTGCTTACCTTAAGTCATCTGCGTACGGTGGCCCTGAAAGGCCAAACGCACAGCAACTCCAGAGAACACATGCAAATAGACAAAACACAAACAAATCAAGAAAACATCTACATCAATTTGACAACACATGCGCAGCATTAAGAAAATGTGCTGCAAATTCAGACAACACAACACATTACAGAAACGCGCCGCAAATAAAAAAACACAACACATTACAGAAACGCGCCACAAATACGAAAACACAACACATTACAGAAACGCGCCGCAAATACAAAAACACAACACATTACAGAAACGCGCCGCAAATAAAAAAACAACACATTACAGAAATGCGCTGCAAATAAAAAACACAACACATTACAGAAACGCGGTGCAAGTACAGAAAACAACACATTACAGAAATGCGCTGCAAGTACAGAAAACACAATACATTACAGAAATGCGCTGCAAGTACAGAAAACAACACATTACAGAAACGCGGTGCAAGTACAGAAAACAACACATTACAGAAATGCGCTGCAAGTACAGAAAACAACACATTACAGAAATGCGCTGCAAGTACAGAAAACAACACATTACAGAAATGCGCTGCAAGTACAGAAAACAACACATTACAGAAATGCGCTGCAAGTACAGAAAACAACACATTACAGAAATGCGCTGCAAGTACAGAAAACAACACATTACAGAAATGCGCTGCAAGTACAGAAAACAACACATTACAGAAATGCGCTGCAAGTACAGAAAACACAATACATTACAAAAATGTTCTGCAAATCCAGACATGCTTTCTAAATGCTGCACATGTGTTATCAAAGTGATAGGTAGATGTTTTCTTAATTTGCTTGTGTTTTGTCTATTTGCATGTGTTCTCTGGAGTTGCAGTGCGTTGGCCTCACAGGGCCACCATATCTGCGTGCTGTTCTTTTTGTTTGGTTTTTGTTATCTTCCTCTCCTGTGTTATAAAATCACCTGAATATAGAGCTTTCATGACTACGCTACAGTCTATAGTAGAACATTTGACCTGTTGCGTGTTTTTTAATCACGTGTGTGTTCAGTGCCAGTGGTCATCATTGCTTAATGTGTGCTCTATTAACCTGAAACGTCATCTCGTACTCAATTGTACTTGAACTGGAGGGATGAATTAGGATCATCACTATGATACGAGTCATGAAACCCCTACTATCTGCTCTAAAAAGACTTTTTTATGCTACACAAAAAAAAATCCGCAAGTGCATTATTATTGGTGGTCTTTGAAGTATCATCAATCTCAATGAGCGTTGCAGAATATCTTTTGTTTTCCTCTGTTCGCTTTCTTTACTCTGCTTGATACAAATTGCATGCTTCTCTTTTTCTTTGCATCATTTTGTTTGGCATGTTTTCTTTGACCTGAGATCCTTTGGCCTTTTCCCACTGATCATGGTTACCATGGTTACCCTGAGAAAAAGCCTAATTCCTGCTGTCTGTCACCGCTAGCTCATCGCATCATCACTTTGCGACATGGCTCTGACCAGTCGCATCATCACTGCTCGACATGACTCTGGCCCTGATCTTCAGTCAGCTCCCACACCCTGAATGCTGGATGCCTCGCTCCCATTGGAGGCTATTGATTGCCTTTGGCTTGCTTTGCCCGCTTGATCCTTGGTGCCCGCTTGGTTTTCCTGTGTCTCTACTGTGATTACATGTTGTCTACGGTTTGAGATTTTTTTGTGTGTGTGTGTGTGTGTGTGTGTGTGTGTGTGTGTGTGTGTGTGTGTGTGTGTGTGTGTGTTGTTGTTGACCTCTATGAAGAGGTTGTTTTTTTCGTGTTTGTTTGAAAGTGTGTGTGTGTGTGAGTGTGTGTGAGTGTGTGTGTGTGTGTGTGTGTGTCTGTGTGTGTGTCTGTGTGTGAATCTACGTATGTGTGGCGCTGCTACCTGCTGTACGTTCCTGACTTACAGTACTATTCCCCTCGTCTTGTAGCTCTAATCTCACTGATCATCAGCACACAGACTTGGTGGGTTGTTTTTGTAGAGTGGAAGGAATCTTCTCCTGCTCCAACTGGGCTGAAGGCAGATTCCTAGAATCCTCAGTAGAGACAGATAGTTGGAGCTTTTTTGAAAGCGAAGTTTGTGTGATGCTGTCTCTTTGTCAGTTAAACAGCATGGATGAAATGTGCCTTGGTTGGCTTCTTACCCCTGGACTCCTGGCAGGATTCCTTTTTTTCTTCCTTTCTTTCTTTCTTTCTTTCTTTATTTCTTTCTTTCTTTCTTTCTTCAAGCCTCTTGGTCTTTTGGCTGTGCCTGTAGAACATGGCTGTGGTAGCAAACAGGTGCTAGCTACCAATGTCCAACAGACCATTTAGAATGTATTGGATGTCTTAGTCAGTCAGGCCTGACACAAACACATTACCTGTGTGGGGTTTTTCTTACCCTACAGATCAGGACATTGTTTCAGTTGTTGTCGGCAAATGCATTACATGCAATGGAAATAACATTTTATAAATTGCATTTAACAGATTACAAACTTTTTATTCAAAACATTTAAACACTTATAAGAAAGAACATACTCTTTCAAACAAACAAACACAAATGATTGTGAAAGTATTCATAAGTGCCTGGGTTGTCATTTTGAAAGGACCTCACTGGCCCTGTCCGTTTCTCACTAGTCCACTATATTTAGCTTTATTCAGCACAGCGTGGCGTGCACTGCTCATTGTGGTGACAGAACATAGGCCCTGTGCACTGATATGATAAAGACACGCACTTTGATCTATTGAATCTGGCTGCACCAGTGGCCACTTGGTTTCCATTACGGCTCTGTACTTTCCATTACGGCTCTGTGGTTTCCGCCAAGCCACATTGCAGCGGGTGGGCTCGTCCAGAAGCTGCAGTGAACTGACTGATTTCAGTCGTCCACCGTAGACTGCCTTATGTGTCCCTTTAGAAACAGGAGGTTTGGAGAGTCCTGCCCAGTCAGGTGTGAATGCACGCACACATTTACATATGGGGAAGCCAAGCCAATCACCCCGGGTAAATGTAGTCTGGTGCTCAGTGAACTGGATGCAGCTTATGTGTCGCTGAGTATGTAATCACTGAGGCTATATATACTTGCTTTGACAAAGGTGGCTTACAGATATTTGATTGTTAGAGTTCTGGTTATAGCAAGGCTTTTCTTTTTTGTTGTAGGGTTTTTTACGAGTTAATCGATGTTGTTGGCTTTTAGGGGCTTTTTGGTTGCTGTGTATAGTAGCACTTTGTTGAAGTACTGTTCTGAATTCTTTTTACATTTAGAGACAACAATGAACCCATAATGTAATACATCATCAAACTATTATCAAACTTTATCCAAATTAGCCCGACAAATCAAATCTATCAAATGTAAGGATTAGAGCAGTAGCAATGTGTGTTATGTCTGTTGCTGATGCTTAAGCTATTTGTTTGTTTGTTTATTTGATGTGTATTCCTGATGGTGTACTGTATGATATTACTATCTGCATGGTCTGCTGTGCTTGACCTATGACCTTGTGCATTTGGATGTCTTGATTTGTTTGTTGAGATTGGTGCATATTTTCTTTTCATACATTATTCCCCATAGTTGTACACGTCCACTCCCTAAAATAAGTGTTAAAATGTCTGAAAAGTTTTATGTATGGATTTATTTACAAAGTTATAATTATTGATTTGATTATTCAAATTGTTGTCATTGCTATTCGAGTAGCCCAGGAACTCTTTAATGATACAATGCAATCAGGCTAAGTTTGACGCCAACCTTCGACCACACAAATAGTCCGTAGCCTGTCCGTCTTTTAACAAGGTCCTCGGAAGCATGCACTGCTCACAAAGGTTCCACTTGAAAATCCTGAATTTGTGAGCTTAGTGAGGTTCAGGGTACCAGCTCTAAACATGTTGTTGCTTATGAGAAGGCTACTCTATCAACTGTGGTGCTGTCAAACCCTACTAAAAATTCATCCGTTTGAATGAGATAAGCCATGTTTGAGTATTTGTGTGTGAATTGTAAGTGTGTAATGTTGGTGATTGTGTGTACATGTGTAACACAAGGCTGAGCCATAAGAAGCCTTCACACGCAACATAACGACACACACACACACACACACACACACACACACACACACACACACACATCTTTGTGCATCCACTTTCTAATCTCTGAAGATGACATTGGTATGCAGTCAGCAGGAAATCATTCCTGATGTTTTTTGCCTCCTGAGTTGAGACTTCTCTTATTCCAACTGCCGCTGGCTGGCTAACGGGCTTCATTCTGGTTCCTCTCTGGCTAACTGTCCAATCACAGCCACCTAGATCCTTACAGGAGGGAAACAGCATCTGGGAAGAGGACTATGTTCAATAGAACTGGCCCTCCCATACTCAGACCATATTTTCTCCCTCACCGTGCCAAGTCCACCTCTGTCTTTCCATCAATGGGCAAATGAATGCACAGTACCACAATCTGGACTTTGGACTGTACACTTTGTCCTTCTCAGATTATTTTGTAATTACATTTTTCTTTATATAAGTAATATATGGATCCATAGTTGAGATAGTCACAGTGGTTGTTAGTGTTTTTCCCTGTTCTTCTCCTACCTTGAGAGCATGGTTTTGGATCATATAGAGTATGCTATATTCCATTCAACAAGAGAAAAGTCTTCAGCAGTGATCAGACAGGCCCACAATTGTTTCGGAAAAGGTGTAGCATAATCCACAGCCAGTTAGGCCAAAACCTAGCGACCCTAATTGGAGCAAGATATTAGCTTTCCCTGCAAATCTCTGGGCAGTGGATCTGCATTTGAGATGAGCTGAACTGCATTTTATGGGACCTAGTTTGCGGTGGAAAGGCCAACAGATCCAGGATTAGGTACAGGTTGGCACGTGTTAGGTAACCTTTTCAAGGGTACTATACCGAAAGTCTTTGGTGGAAATTAGCCATATTGCCACTAGGAACTTTGATCCACCTCAAGTGTCCCAGCTGAACAGAGCGTGTCTAAGGAGCTTGTGTAACTCCAACAGCTATTCCAAAAGTTGGTCCAGAGTGCAGTGGGAGGGAAAAGCAGGGACATGACATCAACCTCTTTGTACGTCATTCTGGAGCCAGCCGTGTGTCGTCTGTCAAACCACTGTGTTTTGAGAACACTATCTTGGCCAGACACGCATCAAAATGCTTTGAAGACCTGTTTACACTTCTCTCTCCACCACAGAGCCCTCAAATCACTTTGGGATCTGAGAGTAATGCCCTGTATGAAAGCCAGAGTGCCCTGTATATTGATGTTCTTGTCTCTTGTCAACATGTATTCATCTCACCAAAGAGCTTGGTTTGGCTGAGGGATTGGTTTTTACATTGGAAACGGATAACAATTTCACCACTGGTTACTGTGTGATTATATTATATGTCTCCCAAAGAGGTTCAAAGATGAGGGTTTGATTGAGCTGGTCGAGGAAGATTCAACCGTTTTCCATTTTCAGAGGGGACATATCCCACTGAATTGCATCTCTGAGACAGTTGATTCTTTTCAAAAGACATTATTCTGACATGTAATTTCATCTCTCCTCATTTGAAAGTGTGACAGTGCTGTGGTGTGATTGGTTTCTTTGCTAGACATGCTAGTGTACGTATCGATTAACGTTGCCTGTTCAACCTGGTCTCTCACCACCTTCCAGGCATATTGTGGTCTGTGGTCATATTACCCTCGAAAGTGTCTCCAACTTCCTCAAAGACTTCCTACACAAGGACAGGGATGATGTCAATGTAGAAATTGTTTTTCTCCATAAGTAAGTCCTTTTTCTCTTTCCGATACTCTGTAAATTGGCTTGGATACCAAAAACGACATCAAAACATGCTCAAACACATTGAGCCTAATGAAGTCTATATACTCAGTTCTCCTTGTCTCTCTTGCCTTTTCTCTTGTGTATACCAGTATTTCCCCTAATCTTGAGCTGGAAGCCTTATTTAAGCGCCACTTTACTCAAGTGGAGTTCTACCAAGGATCAGTACTCAACCCTCACGATCTGGCCAGAGTGAAGGTATATCTCTGACACGACCCTAGACACCAGAGGGACACCCACTTAGCCTTAGCTAGTCAGTCTGATTGATTAGAACATACTGTTGAACCTCTTTGTCTGTTCCTCGATTCATTGCTTTTGGATCCCTACTTCTCATGTAGATTGAGAATGCCGATGCTTGCTTGATCCTGGCCAACAAATATTGTGCTGATCCAGATGCTGAGGACGCCTCAAACATAATGAGGTATTTTAGTCACTGCTTCCCTGCTCTGATACTCTACCTCACGGCTGCAGGTGTGCATTTGGATAACCTTTGATACTTTGCTCTTCTTGAAGGGTCATCTCCATCAAGAATTATCACCCTAAGATCCGTATCATTACGCAGATGTTACAATATCACAACAAGGTAAGGTCACAGTCTCAAGTAGACAAGAATCATCTTTATTGAAACACAAAACTGCTTTTATGACCAAATGATAATACATTTTCTTGAAATATACTCATCTTGATCATTTATGTGATGCTTAAAGAAAGTGACTTGCAAAAGTTGTATTAGTGCAAACCACCGTGAGGATGTGGATTCAATTATATGCATACTGTATATGATCACAAAATACAACTGTAAAACAACATACAATGAACAGAAAATATAATCCATCATTTCTATTGACGCTGGTCCTAGTTTCAGTATGTCATCGGTTAATCTCACTTAATATGTCACAGGCCCATCTGCTGAACATTCCAAGCTGGAACTGGAGAGAAGGGGATGATGCCATCTGCCTAGCGGAGTTAAAGGCAGGCTTCATTGCCCAGAGCTGCCTGGCCCAGGGTCTCTCCACCATGCTGGCCAACCTGTTCTCCATGAGGTCCTTCATCGAGGTGACGGCACACTGTCATTCAAAAGCTTCTGTTGGGGGAAAGGGCTTGTTTTGGACTTTGTTTTATAACAATACGTTTCCTTTTCTTCACATACTTTTTTTTGTCACTTTATGCATTATTATCCAAACTAAAGAAGTAAAAAAAAACGTAATACTGAATTGTTTTGCTGTACGTCAATGAGAACCTTTTAAAATTCTACCATGCAAAAGCAGGCCAGATTCTATGTACATTTTTATATATCACCCCACAAGAGATCTGTATGAGGTTTTAATGGACAGAGCATGACTCATGTTGGGTCTTGGTGTTTCCTATGGAGTCTGTACTGTGCTCCATCCCCTACGGTGAATGAAGGAGCTCTCATGGCCTGAGATGATGGATGGCTTTATAATGGCCAGTCTTAAGGTATGGGGTGAATCAGCATCTACTGGCCACAGCGTTTCCTTGGGGGTAACAGAGACTTGCCATAGATCACCGCTGTCCAACCAAAGGGAAACTAACGGTGCTTGAAGGGGCACAGCAGAAGGATAAATAGGACAGAGGGACTTTGACTTTAGACACCAGTACCTTTAATGGACAAATATATTAGTAATGGGGAATTTTTCTTGCCATGAACAATTTATAAAACAGATCATAGTAATTATTTCCCTATCTGAATAAAGTGATTTGCAGTATGACCTCATTGAGGGATCTCTGTTTATGTCAAAGCAAAATGCGCTGCGCTTATAGTTACTTGTCGGGGTAAATGTTTAGTTAAATTAAAAAACACTTTGTGAATAGTGATCTGTTTGACTGAGGTGTGTAATATGGTAGGCCCATCCTATCTTCAAATAGCAAAACACACTGTATGTGTCTGAGATGTGTGAGAATAAACTGTGCCAAAGAGTGCATACACTTCAGAAAGCCTTTTTAAGTTTCACAAAATATTTCAAGCAGCATGGAATGAAAGCAGTCATTGGTTCACGGTGTGGGGACTTCAAAATGACCTCTCGTTGTGTTCTTTGCGGGTCAGATTGAGGAGGACACGTGGCAGAAGTACTACCTGGAAGGAGTAGCGAACGAGATGTACACAGAGTATCTTTCCAGTGCCTTCGTAGGCCTCACCTTCCCTACGGTCTGTGAGTAAGTACCCCACTCTAACCCTCTGCCGGCTTTATGACTCCATGCTGGGATTCCATGCCGTACTTTAAGCTGGTTGCTTGTGTGTTTTTCAGGCTGTGTTACGTGAAGCTCAAACTGTTGCTGATCGCTATCGAGTACAAGTCGGAGCAGAGAGAGAGCAGGTTTGTGTGACTTTGGTTTGCCCCTATCAAGAGTTACAGGTTACTTGGGCTGTACCTTAAAGGAAGTATATGTTTTCTCAGGATCACTTTCGGGACGCTTATCTGTTCAAGATATGTTTCTTTTTTTTATTTGTTCATGAGTTGCACTGTAACATTAGTCCATTTTTCAATGTACAAGTACAAGAGATAAGATATTCCATGAGCTGGTTGCTTTGAGGGGTCACAGCGACTGCAGACAGTGAAGACCCAGCACCTAAACACTTAACAGTGACACATCCATGAAAGTATATGGTCATGATCATTACAGTAAGTTGCCCTTTGCACATATGACATGCAGTCGTGGCGCTATTCTAATTATCTTTCTGCATACCGCTGAATTAGGTGAATGTGTAATATTTGGCAATAACAGAATAATATTGTTGAAAAAGTGGTAGGTGGACTTAAAGAGAAACATAAATTGGGTGTTTTCATAGCTTTCATCCATGGTGTCCCTGTTCAGTGTAACACTAATAGGCTAACATGCTACAGGGTAACACTAATAGGCTAACGTGCTACAGGGTAACACTAATATGCTAACATGCTACACGGTAACACTAATAAGCTAACATGCTACAGGGTAGCACTAATAGGCTCACATGCTACAGGGTAACACTAATAGGCTAACATGCTACAGGTTAATACTAATAGGCTAACATGCTACAGGGTAGCACTAATAGGCTAATATGCTGCAGGGTAACACTAATAGGCTAACATGCTACAGGGTAACAGCATGAAATACTTTTTTCAGAGTTCCCTCAAGTTGCCAAATCCCACCCCAACCCCGTTTCATAACATGTGTCAATGTATTTGTGCTGTAGGACAAGGAACGATAATGCGTTGGAGCAAACATATTACCTATAGTACATGTACAAATGTTGATAGTTGTCCCAAATACCCATCTAAAATCTTTCAGATACAAATCGCAAGCCAAGCCTTATTATGTAGAAGTATAAGTTATGACTCATTTAACATTAACAACAGGACACCGGTTTAAGCTATAGTTCTATAGTGTTTCCCAATGTATTATCCCAAATTATCTTTGTGCCGTTGGAAACATTGTGTTTTAATAAAAAAATGTCCATGGGGTTTTGTTTCTAACTCCTATCTAAAGAAGATCTTATTGGCCCTGTAGTGTCATTGAATGATTCCTCTTTGACTTTACATAGGATAACTTCAGATAGATTCAGAAAAGTATATGCACAGTATGTACATACTATGACCCAAGCTTCAAGCTTATTTGGGGAACTTTGTTGTAGGAAGAGGTAGAACTCTTCCGAGCCTTAATTATGACTTTTTCATTTATCCTTCTCCCTTTATGTTAATAACAACTGTTTGATTTAAGGTTTTGTTCTTGTTGTTTACAGAAGCCGAAAGCGGTATGCCCTCTACCTTATCTTACTTCCAAAGTTCAACCTTATCTACTCTACTTTAAATCTTCTCTCTTTTGGGGGGTTTCCTAAGGACCTTTTCACAAACACTCTCAAAAACAGGCCACTTTTTACTCTTATCTCCATGGTGTCCCTTGTGCTTAATGCACTAACTTCTTTGCAGGCAGAAAGAGGATAGTTTAAATTGGATTGGTTTGTTTACTCGTTTCTTTGTCCCTGCTGTTATCCTAACACTCACCCTCTCCATATCTTTCTAGTCTTTGACCTTTCAGTTTTGTCTTTACTACTGTCATTTTGCTTTTTTCGTACCCCTCTCGCCTTTCTGTGTTTTTTTCAGTGTTCAGTTGTTGCCCTGTGTCAGCTTGGACAAGCTGATTGTTTTACTTCCTGATGTGTGTGTGTGTGTGTTGTGTTTACCATCGGACTAGTACTTCATGGTTTTAAGAGCTAGCTTTTCTCACTAACACTTAGTGAAGATATCTTAATGTGAGATGTGCACTGCTCCCTTCTCCCATTGGTAACACGTATAGACTGAATCTGTTTATGGCGTCCTGGTCACGCTGGATAAAGTATAAAACTAAATATCTATTTTCTGTTATTGATAAAGACCATGTTTGGCATAAAGACATGACTTTGATTTATGAAGGAAACAGCATTTTGCCATACTTTGCCATGTCATATCTTACAAAGGCATTGTGCTGGGAAGTTTAGATGACTTACAATGTGTCCAAAACGAATTGGATTAGTCACTGGCAAATTGTCATCCGTGCTGCAGAACGGTATTCTGTTATTTCGTCATCTCTTTAATGCCTATTTGTCCTGTGTGTGTTTGTGTGTCAGTGTGCTTCTATAGTCTGCCAAAGGAAAGACAGACACACAAAGTGTGTGTGAGAGTGCAACAGAAAATGAATGAGGTGGAGGGAGAGATAGAGAGAGAGTGTGTGTGTGTGTGTGTGTGTGTGTGTGTGTGTGTGTGTGTGTGTGTGTGTGTGTGTGTGTGTGTGTGTGTGTGTGTGTGTGTGTGTGTGAAAGCATCTCAGTCACCATGTACAGTCATACTTGTTTGTCTCCGAGTAGATGTCCTTAAGTGAGGTCACTTCCTGTCAGTTTGGTGTTTAAGAAACAATCCAACTGCACAGAAGTTACTGCAACGGTCTGCATCTACGTACTGTCCCTTTACCTGTACCCGTACTGCAGTAGCTATGCCTTCTCTGTCCTACACCTTCTCTGACTGTCTGGTAACTGCATGTTGTATGACACAAGGTGTTTTATGCTTGCCTTGTTGCTCATAATATGAGGTTTGTCCATCACTCAGGCCTTTGTTAGGGATCTGCACATCCATCATGCTACTCTGATAACGCTGAGGACTGGAAAACTCAGATTTGGGCAGCAATGTGTGTTGACCTTGGTGCTCTTATTTTCTTGTATTTCCTTTTTTCGAAATTGCATGCCAGATGTACCGCCTGCAGTTTAATTGGGGGGCCATTCTATCTGAACAATCATTTTGAACACCATTTACCAATGTTGCACCATCGTGGTGTGGTATTGGCACAATTTGACTCAAATGGATTCAATGGTCCCTTGCTATTGGTGTTTATTTCGTCCTAATCTGGTTTCAGAGCCCAGAGGAAAGTTACTATATCTGTTCACATATTGTCCCTACATACTACATACTACATACGACATACTTTACTTAAAAGTAAATACATGAGCAATACATTGTGTTGTATACCTGAAGCTTTCACATACCTAAGTATTCTAAATTACGCAATCAGAATGGTAAATAAAATATTGTAGCATTTGAACAATAAGTACTGCTGTAGAATAGCTGGCATCAATTTGGTTGGTCATTTTGGATTCATTTTTGAACATTTCCATTACATCCGCAGAGTTAAATAGCCATTCAGACTATGCACTATGTTTCAGTACACGCCACACGTCTCAGTAGGAAAAACAAAGTGTTGATGCTTTCATCTGGGCTCCCTGGGTGGGAGGGCACCTCCCTGGTTAACCTCTGTTCAGTGTCTCTGACTCACACACTCTCATCATTGATGATTGCTGCCCACAGGTAACCATTAATGGTCAGGGTGCATGTGTGTATGTGTCTCCGTATGTCATCCACTCGATGTCCCAGTCTAATTAATGGGGAATGATACAGCCAGTAGACTCCCTAAGCACCCACACCCACAGACCAATTTAGACCGCCCCACCATCTACACTTCATAACGGCAGTATGTGACAGCGGCCCGTTAGTCCACAATGATTAAGCTGAGACAGGGCCCCTACGTCAGTGACTTGTCTAAGAGGATAGCCATTTCTATTAGGCTAGGACACAGTTTAATCTTATTTATTTGCTCAAATAGTTTTTTCAAGAACCTTATTTGCAGCAATGAGCATACACTCTACAGAACAGTGTAGGGTTTATTGACAGACACATGTAAAAAAGCTTCTGGTTTCAAGGCTTTAAAGCAGAGATTCAAGGATAGCTCAGCCTTTATCTTAGACCGAGAGCTGTTCATTCCCTTGCATTCGGTGTGGAGTAATGTTACTGACCCAAGTAACAGCCCCTACATACATAGTGACAGTACAACCTTGTGCTGGTGCACACCACCACCTTCATCTGACAAGCTGATTGGCTCTAAAACAGGAAATCCCTTCATCTTTGACGACAATTTTAATTCTTTCTACCTCTCCTCCTTTACCTTAACCTTCGTCTCCCATGCACCCTTTCTTGACAACAAGGAACCATTCTCCAAAAGAAATGAATTAAAATTGGCCAAACGATCATTCTGTTGTATGGTCTGTTCATCTGTGTGATTGGTGACTCAGCAGGGGAGTCAGCTGAGAGGAGGAGAGGAGCGGGCAGACGGTCTGGGAAACCAACACCCTAATATCCCATCAGTATTAACCTCATACAGGCTCTTTACCAGAGCAGTGGTAGAAATACGCGTTTGTACCATTCCTCTTGATTAGCAGTGTGTTGTGAGTGTAGGCTGACACTCTGTTCACGGCTAACCTGGCGTGATGTGTCTATCCTTTCTGAATACCCAGCATCCTTATCAACCCGGGCAACCACGTCAAACTACAGGAGGGAACTCTGGGGTTCTTTATCGCCAGCGACGCCAAAGAAGTCAAGAGGTAAAACCTGCAGCAAGCATTTGGAGGACCACAGACGATCATAACTGATTCTACATAGGTTCATATAGGTTCATATAGGTTTATATAGGTTCATATAGGTTCATATAGGTTCATATAGGTTCATATAGGTTCATATAGGTTCATATAGGTTTATATAGGTTCATATAGGTTCATATAGGTTTATATAGGTTTATATAGGTTTATATACATTCATATAGGTTTACATAGGTTTACATAGGTTTATATAGGTTTATATAGGTTTATATAGGTTTATATGGGTTCATATAGGTTCATATAGGTTCATATACGTTTATATAGGTTTACATAGGTTTATATAGGTTTACATAGGTTTATATACGTAGGTTCCTTCTTAGCGACATCCCTTTAAGCTAAAGTTCCCTTCATACAACAACAGTACAGTCTGAGTTGTAACTAAGACAGATCTCTTTTCTAACCAATCAATATATACCATGTCAAAATAGTTTCTATGTTGATGTTGCTGGTTGAGTGTAGATGCTCTACCATGGGATAGCTCTAGTAGCTTTACCATGGGATAGCTCTAGTAGCTTTACCATGGGATAGCTCTAGTAGCTTTACCATGGGGTAGCTCTAGTAGTTTTACCATGGGATAGCTCTAGTAGCTTTACCATGGGGTAGCTCTAGTAGTTTTACCATGGGATAGCTCTAGTAGCTTTACCATGGGGTAGCTCTAGTAGTTTTACCATGGGATAGCTCTAGTAGCTTTACCATGGGGTAGCTCTAGTAGTTTTACCATGGGATAGCTCTAGTAGTTTTACCATGGGATAGCTCTAGTAGCTTTACCATGGGGTAGCTCTAGTAGTTTTACCATGGGATAGCTCTAGTAGCTTTACCATGGGGTAGCTCTAGTAGTTTTACCATGGGGTAGCTCTAGTAGTTTTACTATGAGATAGCTCTAGTAGTTTTACCATGGGGTAGCTCTAGTAGCTTTACCATGGGGTAGCTCTAGTAGTTTTACCATGGGATAGCTCTAGTAGCTTTACCATGGGGTAGCTCTAGTAGTTTTACTATGAGATAGCTCTAGTAGTTTTACCATGGGGTAGCTCTAGTAGTTTTACCATGAGATAGCTCTAGTAGTTTTACCATGGGATAGCTCTAGTAGTTTTACCATGAGATAGCTCTAGTAGTTTTTACCATGGGGTAGCTCTAGTAGTTTTACCATGGGATAGCTCTAGTAGTTTTACCATGGGGTAGCTCTAGTAGTTTTACCATGGGATAGCTCTAGTAGTTTTACCATGGGGTAGCTCTAGTAGTTTTACCATGGGATAGCTCTAGTAGTTTTACCATGGGATAGCACTAGTAGTTTTACCATGGGATAGCGCTAGTAGTTTTACCATGGGATAGCACTAGTAGTTTTACCATGGGGTAGCTCTACTAGTTTTACCATGGGGTAGCTCTAGTAGTTTTACCATGGGATAGCGCTAGTAGTTTTACCATGGGGTAGCTCTAGTAGTTTTACCATGGGATAGCTCTAGTAGTTTTACCATGGGATAGCTCTAGTAGTTTTACCATGGGGTAGCGCTAGTAGTTTTACCATGGGATAGCTCTAGTAGCTTTACCATGGGGTAGCTCTAGTAGTTTTACCATGGGATAGCTCTAGTAGTTTTACCATGGGATAGCGCTAGTAGTTTTACCATGGGGTAGCTCTAGTAGTTTTACCATGGGGTAGCTCTAGTAGTTTTACCATGGGATAGCGCTAGTAGTTTTACCATGGGGTAGCGCTAGTAGTTTTACCATGGGATAGCGCTAGTAGTTTTACCATGGGATAGCGCTAGTAGTTTTACCATGGGATAGCGCTAGTAGTTTTACCATGGGGTAGCGCTAGTAGTTTTACCATGGGATAGCGCTAGTAGTTTTACCATGGGATAGCGCTAGTAGTTTTACCATGGGATAGCGCTAGTAGTTTTACCATGGGATAGCGCTAGTAGTTTTACCATGGGGTAGCTCTAGTAGTTTTACCATGGGGTAGCTCTACTAGTTTTACCATGGGATAGCTCTAGTAGTTTTACCATGGGATAGCTCTAGTAGTTTTACCATGGGATAGCTCTAGTAGTTTTACCATGGGATAGCTCTAGTAGTTTTACCATGGGATAGCTCTAGTAGTTTTACCATGGCATAGCTCTAGTAGTTTTACCATGGGATAGCTCTAGTAGTTTTACCATGGGATAGCTCTAGTAGTTTTACCATGGGATAGCTCTAGTAGTTTTACCATGGGATAGCTCTAGTAGTTTTACCATGGGATAGCACTAGTAGTTTTACCATGGGATAGCGCTAGTAGTTTTACCATGGGATAGCACTAGTAGTTTTACCATGGGGTAGCTCTACTAGTTTTACCATGGGGTAGCTCTAGTAGTTTTACCATGGGATAGCGCTAGTAGTTTTACCATGGGGTAGCTCTAGTAGTTTTACCATGGGATAGCTCTAGTAGTTTTACCATGGGATAGCTCTAGTAGTTTTACCATGGGGTAGCGCTAGTAGTTTTACCATGGGATAGCTCTAGTAGCTTTACCATGGGGTAGCTCTAGTAGTTTTACCATGGGATAGCTCTAGTAGTTTTACCATGGGATAGCGCTAGTAGTTTTACCATGGGGTAGCTCTAGTAGTTTTTACCATGGGGTAGCTCTAGTAGTTTTACCATGGGATAGCGCTAGTAGTTTTACCATGGGGTAGCGCTAGTAGTTTTACCATGGGATAGCGCTAGTAGTTTTACCATGGGATAGCGCTAGTAGTTTTACCATGGGATAGCGCTAGTAGTTTTACCATGGGGTAGCGCTAGTAGTTTTACCATGGGATAGCGCTAGTAGTTTTACCATGGGATAGCGCTAGTAGTTTTACCATGGGATAGCGCTAGTAGTTTTACCATGGGATAGCGCTAGTAGTTTTACCATGGGGTAGCTCTAGTAGTTTTACCATGGGGTAGCTCTACTAGTTTTACCATGGGATAGCTCTAGTAGTTTTACCATGGGATAGCTCTAGTAGTTTTACCATGGGATAGCTCTAGTAGTTTTACCATGGGATAGCTCTAGTAGTTTTACCATGGGATAGCTCTAGTAGTTTTACCATGGCATAGCTCTAGTAGTTTTACCATGGGATAGCTCTAGTAGTTTTACCATGGGATAGCTCTAGTAGTTTTACCATGGGATAGCTCTAGTAGTTTTACCATGGGATAGCTCTAGTTGTTTTACCGTGGGATAGCTCTAGTAGTTTTACCATGGGATAGCTCTAGTAGTTTTACCATGGGATAGCGCTAGTAGTTTTACCATGGGATAGCTCTAGTAGTTTTACCATGGGATAGCTCTAGTAGTTTTACCATGGGATAGCTCTAGTAGTTTTACCATGGGATAGCGCTAGTAGTTTTACCATGGGATAGCTCTAGTAGTTTTACCATGAGATAGCGCTAGTAGTTTTACCATGAGATAGCGCTAGTAGTTTTACCATGGGGTAGCTCTAGTAGTTTTACCATGGGATAGCGCTAGTAGTTTTACCATGGGATAGCTCTAGTAGTTTTACCATGGGATAGCTCTAGTAGTTTTACCATGGGGTAGCTCTAGTAGTTTTACCATGGGATAGCTCTAGTAGTTTTACCATGGGGTAGCTCTAGTAGCTTTTTGAACTAGGCGGGAACGTTTCTGCACTTGTACTTCATAGCTATGGAAGTGGTTGGTCGGCCTGGAGCTGCTGTCGTTTTTGATGGAGATATTAAACATGTCTGCTGTTTCTCTTCAGAGCATTTTTCTACTGCAAAGCGTGTCACGACGACATCACAGACCCTAAGCGGATCAAAAAGTGTGGCTGCAAACGACGTGAGTACACCACCAGGCCCGTGCCCAGCCCTTTGTACCCCCCCCCCCCCCTCTTCCCTCCTCTACCCCCCCCTCCCCCCACATCCCTGTGTTTGCTAGGATGTACCGTTAGGTGTCACAGACCTTGTCACAGGTCTTTGACACAATGGGAAATGATTATGATGTTATAGGGTTTTAAAACATTATATCTCTAGTCAACATATGTTTATTATTGGGCCAGTCAACTTTCCAGAACATTCCTTGTGGTGTGTTCGAGGAAGTGAAATTAACTTTGTGTCTTAATTCAATCATTTCATGTTCAATTATCAAGTTTTTTCATGTTGAAATCCTATGGAGTATTTACAACCATGTACATTAAGCAAAGCATAAATAATTAAACCATTGATGTGGAGCTCAGAATATATACAAAATATATATCGCATTAAACCCACTTGCAAACTGACTTATTTTACATCACTGCAAGATGGTTTTGATGGCCAGATAGTGGCTATGTCAGTGTGACATGCTGACCAGAAGAAAGTGGCTTTTACTTTGTCATAGTGACTGGGTGACACAAGCAGAGGCAATGACCTCAGTCTGGTTTCCTATCAAGGGATATAGTGTAAACTATATCTACAGTATTGGTTGAAGTAAATGTGCATTTAGTATTTGATATCTGATTCACTAAACTGGCCAAAGGTGTCACCGTATTTTCTAGTTCACTGTTCTACCACTTTGACACCTGCCTGGATGTTGATGTCTCAAATGACACAATTACAGAAACAGTGGGAAATTGCAACATTATTAAGTCAAACGGCTTGCTTGTAACAAGCTAAGCCGTTTAATATAAATGGCCACTACAGGAAGTACATTTTATTCCCATCTCTTTGCTTTGTCAGTGACATTTCAATTCTTTCAAATAGCCGTCATGTAATTAGTTAAAATGCCAGGTCTCTTATATTCCAGTTTTAGGGAGACACATGTTACTCCCTGTCTTTCGTTTTGTTCATGTAAACATCATCGTTTTAGCTTAGTTTAGGTATTGTCTCAAGTTTTCTTTTTCTTTTTTTTAACAACCAGATTTATAGAGATGACAGTTCCATACTATGCCTGGCTTTTCTGTCCCGTTCTCTTTCATGTTTCTCTTCTGTTTGGTTATGTTTTGTTGTGTATTTTATTTACCATGTTCTTTATGACCATTGACACACTCTTGATGTATTTCTTCCCCTGCTGCGATTGGAAAACGCCTCTTTATTTTAACTGGTCACTGGTAGTGATTTATTGTGAGTAAAACGAAATTGGGTGCCCTTTTACCCAGAGTGCAGTGCGAGTGTTTTTCTCTTTTCTTCAGCCAATAGTATAACGTTTGAATGTTGCATGTACCAGTGTAGCTTCTGCATCCCTCTACCCACCACTCATCTTTACACTGTTTTCAGACCAGAACCAAAACAGCAGAAACCAAACTCTCTTCGCCATCTATCTCTCTCTCTCTCCTTAGCACTCTATCTCGTTCTTCATTGGCCTACTCTGCCCATGCTCTGACTTGAATTAGAAACTACAAGAAAGCAGAGTGGAACTTTTAACATAAAGAGTGCATGAATTCAGGATCTTTTCTTTGGAGATTTGATCACTAAACCCAAACTGATGTGCATTCTAAAACCTAAGTAAACTCGTGTCATCAGCTCTCAACCCGCTCTCCAAAGTCACGCTCCAAAGAACTAAAATGGTGGATGTGGCGACCAATGGAAATGGAAATGTCAAACACAGATCTGTATAGCTAACATTAGTCATGGAGCTGTAGGAGCCAAAAAGAGGGTGGAAGTATAGGAAAGAGCGATACAAATTGGAGTCCATGGTCTCTATGTCTGCTGTATTTTCAGTGAGCATTCTTGTGGGAAATGAGCTACGTTGCCAAAACACAATCAAGTCAATCTGGTCCAAGCCTCTCCCTGAGCTTTTATCCCCACTTCTCAAATGCACTGGATCCTTGCCTGGCTTCTGTCCAGGTGCCAGAGATCATCTGTGCTTGGAGAATATTTATGTCTTAGCCCCAAACACCGTGCACTTCAATTCTAGACAGTTGTGGGGCCCCTTATTGACTCACCATTTTGGAGAAAACCTCTGATGTAGTCTTTGCAGATGTAGGTGCTTTTCCAGTGGATGACCACTAGATGGTGGTATTGTGCCAGAGTCACGTCTGTAGCGGTGAACTGCTGCTAATGACCCTCAGAAATCTGTTCAGCATGAACACAATGATTAAACCTCTGTGTCAGTTCCTGTGATATAGCATTCCAACACGTTAAGGGAATCGTCTGTGTTGTGTTTGTGCCATCGTTTTGTACTTAGCCTCTGTGTTTGGTGGAGTTGGATGTATATCAAATGACCTCATACATGAGAGTTGGTAAGGTGGATGTATCTGGACACAAATGTATGTCTTGGAGAAAAGAAATGTGGCTTTGTGTCTAGCATGTTTCCACACCGAGTTGCATTTTAAGGTGTACATGTAGGTACTTGGTTGTGTTTATATATCTACATCTATATAAAGTAAATATACTAGATTTTGAGTTCAGTAAGGAATGTAAAGATGAGGTTTCTCATTGCGCTCATGCTGAACATGGTAACCTTTGACCTATGAGGACATTAGAATGGTGTCCTTTTTGTGACACTTCACTTTCAACATGGTGCGCTGTTTGCTTCTGGTGTTGTAAGGTAGTTGTGCCAGCCAGGTACTGTGCAGTGGATCACGTGGTGACAACTACACAGCCAGTTCATCCTCACAATAGCCATGTTGAGACTTGACTGAAGATGTCCTAAAATGAACACTGTGGCACTGCAGATGAGACATTTGGAAGTCCAGAAACATGTTGTCCTATGTCCTCCATGGCACCCTTTCCCATGTCTCACTCTCGACCATAACCACATAATGTACATGTACTGTGTTCTCAATGCCCAGCCTAAAAACTCTGAAGCTGTGGATTCCAGCATGAAATGATCCAGGTTCACTGCTCACGCCTGCCACCGCTTCCAAACTGTTTACTGAAACGTAAACAATCAACCAATCAAACAATCAAAAAACCTTTTTTATGGATAAGACTGAAGCCACCCTTTGAATGCATGCTTATAATGGCTTCTAAAGCACTTGTGCATGCTCTTCAAAGGAGACAGATGATTCTATTCAAGGATCCCCATTCTCTTCTTGGCAACAAATTGCTTATGTCCCTTAATTTGACCTTTATTTTCAGATATGGTTCCGAAAGTCAAAGCTAATGATGCACTGTGTTTGTATGCAGTGCCAATGCATTATCAATATAACGTTGTTAGCAGCAGTCTGCCTTTGGGAGAATGGGGAGCAGGCTCTGTGTTTAAAGTCTTAGTCAAACGTACGTGCTGCTCTGATGACTTTCACTATTGCTCCCTCTGGGGCTAAAGTGCTTAACACACACACACACACACACACACACACACACACACACACACACACACACACACACATACACACACACACACTCACAAGGAGAGAGATGCACACAAGCACATGTGAACACATTTAAGCTCATAGCTACACAAATTCATACATTCACTCAATTTGTAGAAAGGGGTTATCCACACACGCAACCCATTTCCCCCCCGTCTTGTATAAATGAACCCCACTGGCCCTGGGGGGATAGGAGTAGTGAAACCACGGCTGCAGCCCAAGCATGACCAGGCTGTTCTAGCCGGCTCAGTAGTGTGATGCCATGGACAGGGGTCGCTCCGGTTGCATGATGGGATACAGGTACGTAGCCACACCTTTAGCCCTATGGATAGAGGATGTGCTGTTAACACACTGGATGAGATTTGCTGCTGAAGACATTACCCATGCCTCTCTTTCCCCTGATTGCGTCCCTCTCCTTCTTTCCTCTCCCCTGTCCCTCTGACCCCCCCCCCCCCACCCCACCCCACCCCACTGTCATAATTCTGCCTTTTGACCTGGTATGGCACACACAGCCCTTGCACACAGCTTGACCCCTTCCAGACCTTCAGTCAGTTTGAAATTTCAACTTTGGTCCTGCACAGTACATTTAAATGTAAAGAAATTGGTAATAACTAACTATTATTTTACCACAATTTGACGATAGCACATTTCCTTATTAGGGACCTTGATATTGACCCTAACTGTGGTAAGTCATACAGGTCACACAGGGGTCAAGCCTGTGGAAGCGGGCGGACAGCTAAGCCTGGCACTTTGTAAATCTCCTTCTGAAGTTCCATACCTTCGGCCTTCCCCTGGATGACGTTTTCTCCTCTGCCATTAACCTGCTGCTTTTCCTTTCCTCTCATCCCAAAACATGACTGTAGCCAAGATGTCCGTCTACAAACGAATGAAACTGGCATGTTGTTTTGATTGCGGCCGTTCAGAGCGAGACTGCTCTTGCATGTCTGGCAGTGTACATAGTAACATGGACTCCCTTCAGAGGGCCTACCCACTTTCCTCTGTCTCTGTTCATGATTGCGCAACCACTTTACGTGCCTGTAAGTTACACCGGTCAACACATGTTGTTCTATGTCTGTGGTGTTAACTCTCTGTGTCTGCGTGTGTGTGTGTGTGTGTGTGTGTGTGTGTGTGTGTGTGTGTGTGTCTGTGTGTGTGTGTGTGTGTGTGTGTGTGTGTGTGTGTGTGTGTGTGTGTGTCTGCGTGTGTGTGTGTGTGTGTGTGTGTGTGTCTGTGTGTGTGTGTGTGTGTGTGTGTGTGTGTGTGTGTGTGTGTGTGTGTGTGTGTGTGTGTGTGTGTGTGTGTGTGTGTGTGTGTGTGTGTGTGTGTGTGTGTGTGTGTGTGTGTGCGTGCGCGTGCGCGCTTGTGTTGTCGTGTACCTGTGTAGAGTAGGTACCAGTGAGTATGTGTGTGTGTGTATCTGTAATGTTATCCATGTGGTGTGCTTTGTTCATTGTGACTCCATAGTTTGTGTGTAACCGTGGCTTAGTCTATGCATTGGTTTTGATGTGGAGTTACTGTGCGATATGGCCCTTCTTCCTGTGGTGGGGTGGTAGCAGTGATGTGCTCCAGTATGTGTGGCTGCTACAGTGCAGTTGTTAGCTTTGTGGCTAGCGCATGCCGCGTCGGTCCATCAATGATGTGGTGACAGGTATATTTACCGGTGTTCAGTGTTCAATTCATATTGTTTCAATTAAGATATTGTACATGTAAAGTATGATTATAGAAAAAAGCTTCTAATGATGATTAATTTTGTGTGGATGTTTTTGACCTGTTTCATTTTATTTTTCCTTTTCTTTTGAAGGCCTCCTGCATTTAATTTTTTGGCAATGTCCGAGCTAGCCTTGTTTTTGTTCTATTTCTGACCATATCATTTTAAGAGTGCAGAATTTTCTTTTTACAGACACAATAAAAAAAGGTATAGATTTTAGGTGCTATACGGAAAAACGTAGCTATGTTGTATGATCTATTTAACTATCGATTGGCCATAACCTTTTAAGGGCTATGAACAGCTTATTTTATCTTAGAAATATATAAAATATGTATTTATGGAAAAAATACATCGGACAAAGCAGTCATTTATTAAATAGAACTATTTCCAATATGTCATTATCTGTGGCAGGCAGTAAAGTTGGTAGGCACAGTAGAAGTTCATATAACTCCCTTCTCAACCAGGTCAACCTCTCAACCTTACATAGACACTGCCCTACCCAATCACCAGCCATTGAACACATCAAGTCTTAATCAATAAACACACAAACAAACTGGCATCCCTGTCACTTCCCCAGGCCTGGTCCTCGCCCCATCTGTTCCCTAGTCTTAACTCCGTTGAAGAAAAGGGGTCGGTGGCTTCGTGTGTTGTCTGTCAGGCCCAGTGGTGCTTTGGTGCGCGCTGGGGCTTTAAAGTCCCACTAGGGGCAGAGGAGAGGGCCCCCCCAAGGGGCAGAGGAGAGGGGCCCACTAGGGGCAGAGGAGTAGCCCCCCCTAGGGCCAGAGGAGAGGGGCCCCCGCTAGGGGCAGAGGAGACCCCCCCTTCTAGGGGCAGAGGAGAGGGGCCCCCCCTAGGGGCACAGGAGAGGGGCCCCCCTAGGGCCAGAGGAGAGGGGCCCCCCTAGGGGCAGAGGAGAGGGGCCCCCCTAGGGGCAGAGGAGAGGGGTGAGGGAGGTTGAGGAAGATGTCGTCTGGGGCTGTTAGAGAAAGTGAACAGATGACGGTGGGGATTAACTGAACGAGAAATACTGAGGAAAGAGGGAGGAGACAGGGGCCTCTCTCTATCTCTCTCTCTCTCTCTCTCTCTCTCTATCTCCACCTCTCTCTCTCCACCTCTCTCTCTCTGTCTCCCTCTCTCTCTCTCTCTCCACCTCTCTCTCTCTCCACCTCTCTCTCTCTCTCTCTATATCTCCACCTCTCTCTCTCTCTCTCTCTCTCTCTCTCTCTCTCTCTCTCTCTCTCTCTCTCTCTCTCTCTATCACCTCTCTCTCTCTCTCTCTCTCTCTCTCTCTCTCTCTCTCTCTCTCTCTCTATATCTCTCTCTCTCCCTCTCTCTCTTGTTCGCTCCCTCTCTCTCTTGTTCCCTCTCTCTCCCTCTCTCTCTTGTTCCCTCTCTCTCCCTCTCTCTCTCTCTCTCTCTCTCTCTCCCTCTCTCTCTCCACCTCTCTCTCTCTCTCTCTCTCTCTCTCTCTCTCTCTCTCTCTCTCTCTCTCTCTCTCTCTCTCTCTCTCTCTCTCTCTCTCTCTCTCTCTCTCTCACTCTCTCTCTCTCTCTCTCTCTCTCTCTCTCTCCCTCTCTCTCTCTCTCGCTCTCTCTCTCCACCTCTCTCTCTCTCTTTCTCTTTCTCTCCTATGTTTTCTATTGAATGAAAGGGGAATGCTGAAGTGTTAGTCAGTTCGACATGGCAGCAGTAGACCTGGCTATCAAAGCTATCAGTCCCACAGATCTGATTTCCTCCTGTGCGTTCTCCCACTGTCTGCTGACTCAGTCTGGATAAGTGTTGTGTGGGCCGTGTTGAGTTTAGCTGGGCCTCCTGTAGAGCTGGTCCACCCAGTATCCCCTTGGTACCAATTACTAGCCGTTACATTGTTACTGATCTTACTGGTTCTCCCTCCCATGTAGGATGTGAGGAACTGTCTTGGGTTCATTTGGCGTTTTCAACGTGGAGCAGTCTGAATACAGAGGGCCGTTTGTGGGAGAGCTCGGACTCTTTTACAGGGATTGCTGGTGGATTTTCTCCTTTCTTTGACATTCTATCCTGTGATGACTTCATTCAGTAGACTCTCATACATGTAGCTAGATCTATGTGATGACTTCAATCAGTAGACTCATACATCTAGCTAGATCTATGTGATGACTTCAATCAGTGGACTCTGATACATGTAGCTAGATCTCTGTGATGACTTCATTCAGTAGACTCATACATCTAGCTAGATCTATGTGATGACTTCAATCAGTGGACTCTGATACATCTAGCTAGATCTCTGTGATGACTTCATTCAGTAGACTCATACATCTAGCTAGATCTATGTGATGACTTCAATCAGTGGACTCTCATACATCTAGCTAGATCTATGTGATGACTTCATTCAGTAGACTCTCATACATCTAGCTAGATCTACGCTCTGTGTATAGGCTCATTGATTTCTCGACTACAATGCTTGATCCTTTTTAAAAGGCTTTTGCTATATTTGTCAGTATAAAATATAAAAATAACGGTATATTGTGGAAATATTAATTGAAGGAGTAAATATATTATACATTATGTTTTGTAATTGTTATTGGGCTCCATGGAGATTTGAAGGAGTATTGTTTTGTTTTATATATTTAAAAAAAATTGGGTAAGAAAGATTGTTTGCTTTAAAAATGTCTACTCCCGGTTTTAGTCCGGTAGTATTCTCTATTGGTGTGTGTACACTTTCCCTTGGGATCTGGCGGCAAACACAAAATGATGAGTAGAAAATTAGATGTTTGAATGAGAAAATGTATTATTTAGCCGCTGAAAGAACAAAGCGAGGGTTTCTGAGAGAGGCACACAGACATTCTAGTATGAAGGTGAAACTAAGAAAAAGTAACTGTTGGTTTTGCACAGTGAAATATATAGAGGCATTTGTCCACTCTGGCTTAATAGGGCAAACTCAGCTCCTAAATATATTTCCATTAGGGGTTTATTTTCCTACACCAGAATCTTGCTAGAAAGTCTCTGCTATGATTGCATCTTTTGGAAGATGCACATCAAAATGCATTGGGGACTAGCTGAGGGAGAGTTAAGGGCCGTGTGCATTGTTGAGTTAAGAGCCACAGGGCCTGGCTAAGGAAAAGGCTTAGAAGCCTGAGGCTGGGGAGCGACTCAAACAGCTACAGTAGTACAACCTATTGGTTAGTATGTGTGTGTGTGTGTGTGTGTGTGTGTGTGTGTGTGTGTGTGTGTGTGTGTGTGTGTGTGTGTGTGTGTGTGTGTGTGTGTGTGTGTGTGTAAGAGTGCACGCACACTTGTGTACGTGTCTGCGCCTCAGTACAGGGGCCCTTATCCGGCCTGACACGAAAATTATGTTTGCATTTTCATATCCCCAGCCCTGTTGGTCCGTCACTGAAACCTGTCCTGACAGCTCCTGTCCACCAGGCAGGCTTGGTTCCGCCTCTTCCCTGGGTGCTGTGCCGGCGTCCTAAGCCCTAGACTCCAGCTGGTTATCCTGCCGCCTCGGCAGGGTGCGGGCAGATCGCTAGCGACAGATGCCAGGGCCAGTGTGGGTCCCTGTTTGAGGGCCTGTGTCACAGGGCAGCCCTAGGCCTTCCCCCTGACCTTTACTGCTGGGGAGGGAGACTCTGCATTAGCGAGCAGGGAGCAGGGAGCAGACTGTGTTCATGTGTACATGACTTGATTCTTATTATCTTCATGAGTCAGAGTAATTAGATACCGGTTCATTGGATTTGATGTACTCTGTTGTCTGGAACCTTCCTCAGACTTATCCAAATCATGGTTTTAAACTGAATGATGTTAGATTTTTTACTTCAAGACAGACACTGTAAAACAATTTTAACCAGTAGAGTAGGAACTATCCCAAGTATAGCTTAGTTATTAGGACAAATTACTTTTCACCACAATGACAATTCAGTTGGATGCAAAGGTAGATAAGATATAAACCTGTCTTATACGAATGGCTTTTTTATTTAGGTTGTTTTCCCTTAGAACTTTTCAGCCATTTTGGTTTAAATCTATGGTCAGTTTGTGCTGTTGTGGGTTCCATTTTGTTTCTCACGCTGTACCTGCTGTGCGTTCTGAGTGGTATGTGGACTCCATCGTTAGTTTACTGTTTCTCTAAATGAAGTGTTTGTATGTTCTGTCCGCAGTCTGGGGACATGACGTTTTGTGTGTTTATTAGTCTCTGTACTGTTTAAAACCAATTAGGAATCATTATAATTATTTCAATGGAATATATTCGTTGTTGTTGTCCGTCTAGAATCTTTGATACATTTCCATCTGGGAAAAATCAGATTGCTGAGCTACAATGCAATTTAGCTGTTGGACAAAATGATTCCATTGGAACAGGCTATAAAAAAGTCTAAATCTAATCTGATAAACAGCACGGCTTTCTCCCCATGCTGCCCTCTGTGCCATTACAATTCATTTCATGCGCCATCCACCCATTGCTGTCTCATTGTTTTCAACATTGTGCCTTCATTTCACCGTCCAACCCTCATCTGTGCCTCGTATTACTGCTGGTTCCTCACAACTAATCATTTCATCAAAGTTCTTGGTTTATTTTCCTCATTCCCATCCATTTGAGGTCTCTTTTTCTGAAGCCTGTGTGTTTCATTCTCATCCTCTTTCCCCCACGTAACCTGTCATTTGTCTCTGCACTCTCCTCCTCAGCCAAATATAAGTATAATGGATATGTCAAATCACGTAAGTGTGTTTCTCTGTCCCTCCCCATGCGCTTCAGCCCCCCAGTGTTTAGACCTGTGTAGTCTCCACGCCTTGTCACATCCCACTATTAATACTGTTGCTCTGTTGGCTTTCTGCTTTGTTTTTCCCCAAGGCTTTTTTATGCTGTCATCTTAAAATGTAGAGTATATGAATGGACTGAGGGCCAGTGATACTACAGTTTAATAACAGTACTACCAATGTTTAGATTCCTCATTCTGTAAGAACTAATGGTCAAACATGCCTCCCATTGACATAAAAAGTATGACTAATTTGTAAAAAAAAAAATTGTCAGACGACATAACATTCTAAAAGTTTAAACAGATAAATGCTTTTCTTTATCATCACATTGTTTAGCTACACCAAACTATTTTGTTTGTATTGTGCTGCACCTAGCAGCAGATGGCGCTACAACACCAGGCAACAGTGGAAGTCAAAAAGAGGCCGGCGTTCGGTTCAAAGCCGAATGCAATTTAGGTAAATCTTTCGTATAGAACTGTTAAATGTACTTAATCATTCTTATATCCTGCTTCTAAGGCTAATGTCACTGTTAGTTTGGTATGTTACATGTCTGCTATAACCTTCTGTTCACTGCTTCAGTTCTACAGTACGGTCGTGTCTGATTTTGTGGAGTCTGTTTCTTACAACAACAGACCCACAGAATGTTGACGTGGAACTACACTGTGTAATAAGTCAAGAATAAAAGTGATTAAAACTGATAAAAAAATAAATAAATAAATGCAGATAAGATAGCAAACCTGGCTGTAAAATTGACCTAAACCAAATTATTTCAAATCCAGTTCAACTCACATCCATTTTCTTTTCAAGATTATGTTTCCCAGCCTCCATCCAACCATTTAAATACAACTCTGATTGTCCGGTAGGACTGCACATGTGATGGCGGCATCATGTGATTAGCATTTCAGGAAGGGACAGTTGCCGTCTGGGTTGTTCTGAGCGCACAGTGGACCTGCCAGGGCGCGTGAGCGAGCTCTAACGCTGCTTGTGTTTGACAAGGGCCAGATGAATCCAGGAGCTATCGGTGGCGCCCCGTAAGTCAAGGAGGCAGCTGACGGCAGGGATAAACGTCTGTTTATCGCTCGGGGCAACCCGACCAAGCACCCCGTGGACTGCTACCCCCTCTACACGTTATAGCGGAATATGTTTGCCCACCACCCTGTCCATCCTCAGCTCTTCAGTTGTGTTTCGGGCCACACTTTACCCCTGGCTCATTCAGCTGGTATTGGTAGTTGTTGGACAGGACTATCAGGACGAGTGTGTTTACAGTATGTGTGCATTTGTGTGTGTGTGCACTAGTTCAATGTAAAGGTCCCTCACCAGGTGTCCCCAGCATTCAGCCTTTTCTTTATTTGAATGGGCACACCCTACTGTGTTCTAAAACAATTCAATGACGTTTCTGGTGTTTCTTGATTAATATGATGCTACTAGTCATCAACATTTGTATGTTCAAGCATTTAATTTAGTAAATCAGTAAATGATAAAAATATATATATTATTTTTATTATCCTGAAAAATATAAATGTATGCCATGCATTAATTTAGTGGTAGTAATGTTTGAGATGACATTGTAGCTGATTTGATGTGATTTCGTTTAGCATGGCTCTGCCTAGCTCTATTAGCCCTAGCAAAGTGGAAAAAATCAAAGCAGCTACAAGAAGCTTTCTAATTAATTCATGTTTAGCAGGAATGCAGAAGTAGATGTCATTTGAACAGCATATGGCAAGTGGTTAAGTGGTGTTCAGTAAAAACCAAGGTGTCACCATCAATTAATGGGACCTCATTTTTATAATGGCACAAATGTGTGATTCTTCAAAACCTTGACAATGGAAAACAGAATTGAAATATATCAGGCATTTTGAATATCATTATTTAATATTTTGTATCATTTTTTAATATTTGTATTTTTTTATTTGTATTTTTATAATTTGTTTTATTTTTATAATTTGTATTATTTCATGAGCATTATTGTTTACTATAATTATGATTTTTATTGTTACTATTATTATCATTTTCATTATTAAGAGGCAGTGGGATTATTGTTACCATACACTTAGCCATATATTTGTTTGTCATGTATTTGAATTTTTACACATTGGCTACTGTAAAATATTAGAAATATAATATAAATAATTATCTAAAACTATAATATATACAGCCACTGTTACTGCTAATATAGCACAAATATGTATACAGTTTTATATTGAGTGTGAACTCGTCTCGTGCCCAAGCCTCACTCACTCCTGTTCTTCTCCATTGTTTGACAGTCAAGGAGGAAGTTAGACCGTCGTTTCCAAACCGCTCCATTAAAATCCCCAACTGCTCTTCCTCCTTCACCGCAAACATGTCCCAACCCAATCCGTCGCAGCATTACCAGGAGCCCCCCGTGGCCGACCCCCCCTCCCACCGGGGCACGGCCGACCCCCCCTCCCACAGGGGCACGGCAGCCATTCCTCTGGTTAATAACCGCAAAGGAAGCCTGCTGCCCCTAGGACTGGGTCTCCAGGGCGGGCCAGGGGGGTCTGCTGAACCCTCACGCCTGCGCCTCAGTATCTCAGGCCCGGGGAACTCACTGGGCCGAGTCGTGGCCGAGAGCCGGCTGAACCGCGCCCGCAGCCTGCCAGTGAAATACCGCTACCACCCCAGTAACGCCTTGCTGCTGGGCCAGAGCAGCCAGCCTCCCTGTAGGTCTCCCCCATAGCGGGATGCATCAGCCAGTAACCCCTTCATCTCCCATGTCTTGCCCCCCCCCCCCGTGTTGTCTGCTGCTGCCGCACTGCTCTGCCGCTTTGCATGGATGCTCATACCTTCAAAAAGAACGCTAATACAAACACTGCCACCACGTAAGGGAAAGGATCGATTCCTTTCACTTTAGGGACAGGGAACCATAATCCACATTCCGATGTTTTTTGATGTACTTGTCACTGGTGTTTATATGTTGGCAGTCAAAGACCTACGTATGTTTTAGAATCATTTCTATAAGACATTGTTCTTTTAATGACTGTAGTTGGCATACAGTTGAACCGTTGTTGACAGTCTAAATGAGATCTGTGTTTGGTAAAACTACGTTTTAGGAGGCTCTTTTCATGTACTATTGAAAGCACACAGACAGAGAGTCGTGTTAATCACACAGAGTCCCCAAAGGGACAGAAGCACTGTAAGGGTGTGCTTGTGAAATAATCTGTCCTGAATATCCAATTCCATAAAATAGGTATAGCCATATTTGTATCTGTTAATAGCGTACACAGTCTAGGAAGGATATGCAGACACAGACTAAACCCCACGTGCTTGAAGCCATCCCAGCTTGCATTACGCACATTTCATTTGCACTAATATCATGCTGTGATATTGAGTTCTAACCAGGGGAACTAATACGGGTCTGAAGTTACAGAGGACTTGGCCTTTGGTGCAGAGTACATAAGGATTGTCTGGGTGACTGTCTGCAAGGGCTCTTGGAACTCCCAGAAAAGATCAGACTGCTGTGGATCAGAATGAAGGCTTCAGACGACCATGGGCAGGGCCTCTTCATTTGGGCTGGGGCAAATGATTTTCATCTCCCACGTCCCTAAAAAGTAGTTGACGGGAAACTGAATCCATGTCAGATCAAACTAATGTGTTCTGCCAGGGTGGGCAAACAACGACCTCACCGACGAAGAAGAGCTTTCCTCTTTCATGAGGGTTCATGGGCCTTTTTTTTCTTTTTGCGTTTTGTTTAAAAGTTTAGCAAGGGTAGTCTTGACCTTCGTCTCTTCTTGGTGTGCGTGCGTGCGTGCGTGCGTGTGTGTGTGTGTGTGTGTGTAGGCAAAACACTTTCTGCAATGGGTGTGACACTCATGGACCACTGAAGCAGTCCTCTGGGTGGATGGATGAGTCCTGAGGGGCTCTCATGAAGCTAATAGACCTGTAGGGGAGTCATGGAGCTAATAGACCTGTAGGGGAGTCATGGAGCTAATAGACCTGTAGGGGAGTCATGGAGCTAATAGACCTGTAGAGATGAAGCACAGTGGTTACAGCTGGAATGATGGGGTTCTGGGATCAGCTACACGATCATCCATTGAAATCAAAACAACCCATTTAGAGCCATCATCCTCTTCCTCGACCTGCCGGCCATTGCTTCTGCCCCCCCTCCCTTCATGTCCCACTGACTATGATAGTCTGTCATATTCACGCAGAGGCACAGGTTATCATAGGACAATGTGGTCCCTCACTGATGCACTCTGCTATAGGCCCAACCACGCCTAGATACTCTACTACTGTTTGGACAGCAAAGCAGCGCAGCGCTAATAGGCTAAGTTAGTGAAACCGGATTCATGTTTTTTATTATTTTTATTTTAAATTTTTTATGAGAAGGAGCCTTCGGTGAAATTTTCAGGTCCTCATTGTTTTCTTCTGTGGTTTTTCTCCCTGTATTCTTCGATTTACAATACTAACGTATTTCCTTTATCCCTTTGTTGGAGGTGTTCTCTAAAATTCAAAAAGTTTATTTAGATCATTTTTTGAGAGGATTGCTTGAGTGTTGGTTTTGTTTGATGTGCCAGTCCCAGTCCACAGTGCCCTGCCACCGCTCCGTACACTGACACTATGTGCATGTGTTTGCAGTTGAAGACGAGAACCCGTCTACTCTGTCACCCAAAAAGAAGCAGCGCAACGGAGGGATGAGAAACTCACCCAACAACTCGCCCAAAATGATGAGGTAAGGCATTGATTCTTACTCCTTCTGGTCTTCAAACAGACAGCACAAAAACGGAGGAGGGATGGGGTGAGATTGAGACAGAGAGAGGGCGGGATGGAGGGAGGGAAGGAAAGAAGGAAGCAATGGTGTGCGAGGGAGGTTTTTGTGATGTTACCAGTGCTGGTGTTGGGGTAGGGGCAGTGTCTAGTGAGGATGGAGGGAGCAAATTAGCTGCGGAAGAGCGAAGATTGGAATATGGGAGGGTGAAAACAAGGCAGCGCACGTGTGAAATAGAAAAGGAGCCCTGCCTGTTTAGGATGGCATGGTGTCAGCGCTTAATGACAGAGCCCAAATCATATTCCTGCCATGAAAGAGGCGTCTATGAGGAGGCGTTTTGAAACGTCGCTGTGGCTTCAAAGTCTCGGTGGCTGTCAGCCTCCAGTCTGGACCCCGTGTACTCCTTAAACAACGCTGGCACTAATGACACCAGCACCCAGCTGACACCCAGCCAGTGAGGCCCGCACGCTCCCTCTGCCTCCAGGCTACTCCTCCATTGTGGGAGCTATGCTCCTGCCACTTAAGGCCATATGTGAAATGTATCATCGCCGTCAAATTCAAACATTACCTTCCTCTTATCCCGTCCTTTGGAATGAAGCTGTTGTTAATTGATTGTGAAAGATAAAGGGGCCCAGGTTCTTGTGCTGTCGCGCCGAGGAGACGGGCTAGGAGAGCGACAGTGTGGAAAATGCAGGGAGGGCAGCCCGCTCGCATGGGTGGCAGGGGAAAGGCGAGCGCGGAACACTCGTCTAAATGAGGGTTATTGTGCTGGCCCTGCGCTGTACTGGCTGGATTTACAAAAAGGGAATTTTGAAGGACATAATGTGCTTTTTGTCGCGCGTACAAAGTGTCTGGAGGTCCAGGGGAGTTTCAGTCGCACATTTGTGTAACGTGCTGTACTTGCACTCGCCTTGTGCAATTTTGGTTGTGCAAAAAGAGTGTGGCTTTTTTTTTGACAAAGAATAGCTATGATACTTGTATATTGTACAACAAAGTGAAGGATGCTTTTTTATGGAATCTATATATATACACATATATATATATATATATATACATATATATATATATATATATATATATATATATATATATATATATTTTCCCCCAAATGTTTTGTGTTTATAAACCGGTTATGGGTGCTTAATTCAAGCTTCATAAAAATGCATGCAACAATATAATCACATTGAATTCTTATACTTTCATTAATTATATATAGTATAACATTAACACATCAATGTAGGAACATGTTGCTGGTAATAGAGAGAAACTGTTAGTTTGCATGGCTCATACAACACATGCAACACATTTCTTCCTCCGTCAATTCAAACGACAGTGTGTCAGAGTGGTGCTGCTAGCGCAGTGGTTTTTAGAACATACAGTCTTTTGAACAGCTTCTGTTTTGACCTGTTAACGCCTCCAGGGATTCACTGATGTGTTTGATTTGTGGTTCTGTTCTGTACTTCTTTTCTTCTCATTTGATTTACTTTTTACGTTCTTCTGTGTCTTTTTCACAGATGTAGTTTTGGAGGTTGTTTGCTAGACAGAGTTAGTCTTGTTAGCACCCCTTAGGGCAGCTTTCAGAGGGGTCATAAAAGGGCCTGTGTGTGTGTACTGTATGTGTGTATTTCTGTCCAGCGTACATGTTGGCCTCCCCCTCAGTTCTCCATAAAACAGGCAATTAGTGAAGCCTTCTCACATGCCAAACCATTAGCCCAACACAGAGTCAGAGGCCTTTAGTCTGGCTTAAAACACGGCAACATTTCAGATGCCCTTTTTTTAAAAGGAGCAAACAGTCACAAAGGAAAGAGGAATTGGCACACTCCCAGCTAACTGCGAGTTTAGAAGGGTGTTTAGTTTTTGATTCTTAACTTAAAGCACAGAACCTTTTTTCTCGCTCCCTCCTTTGCTGAGGAGATGGTCCCCGTTTGCCATGTAATATATGCATCTCTGCTTTGATCTCGCTCTGATAATAATTCTTGGGAGTTATTTACTCGGTTTTGAAAATGCTTCAAAGCGGTGTCAAAGTTTTCTCTGCTTTAGGGGTGCTTCTGTATTCTGCTGGCTCTTGGGTACTGCGATGACAGGTCCTCTGTTCTAGGTGTAGGCTTTTTTTCAAGTCATAGCCTTCAGCGAAACATCAAATTACCCAGTGCAGTCCACAACAACCCTTAACAGCTGCCCCCCTCCCCCCGTCAATATAGAACACCATATATATTAAATAGTTGCGCTTTACAAGGTGGATTTTAAGCGCAATGAAAAGTGATTGTTTGAGGTAGCCTTAGGGATACTTTATCTTACAAGGAAGGAGGGGGGAAGCACAGCAGTGAGCTGGCGAGCGAGGGAGCGCACACCACATCAAGTAGGGTTTTTACAGGACTCGCAGCCTGAAGGCCTTAGTAAATAAATAATGATCAACAGATTGGCTGTGGGTTTTTGAAAAGCATGCCTTTGTCAGTTTGCATGATGGGGAGAATTTTCAAAGCGCAAGGCTGCCTTCATAGCCTAGCAGAGAGGGATCGGGGGAGCAAGCCCATCCCCAGCTAGCGACTGCCAACCCATGCTCTGAAATAACTGACTTCTGTTTGAAATATACACTCAGGGAGAACGAGTGTGGGATAGACAGAGAGAGGGAGGGAGGGAGGGTGGGAGAGAGCAAGACAATGAAAGTGAAAGGGAGGGAGAGAGAGTGGGACACACTAGTAATGCAATAATTGTCCTATATATTTTGTCTTTCAGTGTATGCTACACCTCACATACATATGCCATATTACAGAAAATCATTTTTAATGAATAGGAGATTTCTCTTCAGATTGGCTGCCTAAAGAGTATCTTTGAAATGATAGCCTCGTTCACAGTGTACAAAAGCAGATCAACCTTAAAGCCCCGCCGGAGTATTTGGACACAGTAGTCCTTTCAAATGCAAACTCATATATAGCGATCCCCAATCAAAAGTGTCACTGTGCTAACAAGCTGCCCCAGCGTGAGTCGCCCCTCTCCACAGTCTGGGCATTAAGGCAGCGTGAGTCACCCCTCTCCACAGTCTGGGCATTAAGCCAGCGTGAGTCGCCCCTCTCCACAGTCTGGGCATTAAGGCCGTGCCCACCAAGCCTTTGATGGCTCACCAGACACGTCTAATTGCAGGAAAGTTAGGAGTCGGCGGCGGACAGCCCCTCAGGGTGCTCTGCCGTGTCACAAACGTCATGTCTGTACGGTGCCCCCAGGCCCGCCGCTGTGCGCTCTGTCCCGCACGGAGGGGCTGAGGGGGGGAGGGAGGGAGGGAGGGTGGGAGCCCGCGTGGACCCATAACAGACAGCCAGTCACACCACTGACAGCTTCGTGAAAGATAGCTGTCTTGGCAGCGAGAGGCGGAGCGGCGGGCTGCCTGTGCCTGTGCCTGCCTGCGCCAGTCAGCCCCGCGCGCCCTCAGTGAAGTGACAGGGGGCCTCGCAGAGTGATCGGTGCGACACACAGCTCAGGATGAAATATTCAGACTGGGTGTAAAAACACTAAATGCTGTCAGTGTTATTAGCACCTGTACTGACTGATTTCATCTCCATATAGAGAGAGAGGGGCACGAGTTGAGGAAGGGATAGACGGAGCGAGGGGGATTGAGAGAGAAAGAGAGGGAAGGATAGTAAGATGGGGGGTTAGCTAATTGACAGATTCTTTCTAACTTTGTGGCAACGGCACCCAGCTCCAATGCAGAGTGAAGGAGGGAGCCGCATCAAAGCCTTGTCACGGAGTGACAGCGGTGAAAGAGCTGATAGAAAGTGAGACTGAGAGAGATGTATGTCAAATTCTTGAGATGCTTCCTCCCACATTGCGCAAATATCTTTGTTTGCCGCGCTCCCTTTAACCAATGAAGTTATGACTTATAGTAAAAATGTGAAATTCGTCTTTATAATACCTTACAGGTCTAAATTATTGTGTACAGATAATCGACTGGATAAATTGTTGCATCTTTAATAACGTATTATATTTAGTGTGAAATAGAATTTGTTTTGTGAGATTGTCTGAATCCAACACTGTCAGCTATGTTTAACTGTGGCCAATGTGTTAAATGCTTTGGTTCAGGTAAATAATTCTGAGCAGTGATCAACCCAGTCTTTATTATCTCAGATATGACCAACGATATTTCAATCAAATGATAACGTGTCCTCACACGCACGCACGCACGCACGCACGCACGCACACAAAACAAAAAACATACAGACCAACTGGATAGCTTCCTAAGGATAGCTTTTGTGGGTAGCTTTTTAAGAAGCTCTGAGCTGCTATCTTGTAGAATGAGTGAGAATGGACCCAGCCACATGGGATGTTGTGGAGTGACGGGACCCTTTCATGGGCAGTGGTCTAGCAGATGAGACTCAGCAGGCCGCTGCCCTGGATTAGCCTGTTCCGTTGTGACACACTGCTGAAACATTAATGGTCGTCAGTTGGGGAAGCAAAAATGTGATTGGGCAAATTCCTAAAATATTTAGAGCACGGCCCTGTTAGAGCTGTTGCTGTTCCAAGTGCGGTGTTGAGAGCTGGGAGAGGATAAAGCCCATAATAGGCCCCTCTGTTGTCATGCCACTCTGCCAGTGCTGCGCAGTGTAGAGCAAGTCAGCGAGTCAGTCAGCGAGACAGTCAGCAAGTCAGCAAGTCAGCGAGACAGTCAGCAAGTCAGTAGGTCAGCTGGTCAGTCAGCCAGACAGTCAGCAAGTCAGTAGGTCAGCTAGTCAGTCAGCCAGACAGTCAGCAAGTCAGTAGGTCAGCTAGTCAGTCAGCCAGACAGTCAGCAAGTCAGCCAGCAAGTCAGTCAGCCAGACAGTCAGCAAGTCAGCCAGTCAGCCAGAAAGTCAGTCAGCCAGCCAGTTAGTCAGTTTTAAAACAGCCCGACGGTCCTCCAGTCAGCCAGACAGTTAGTCAGTTATAAAACAGTCTGACGGTCCTCCAGTCAGCCAGACAGTCAGTCAGTTATAAAACAGTCTGACGGTCCTCCAGTCAGCCAGACAGTCAGTCAGTTATAAAACAGTCTGACGGTCCTCCAGTCAGCCAGACAGTCATTCAGTTATAAAACAGTCTGACGGTCCTCCAGTCAGCCAGCCAGTTAGTCAGTTTTAAAACAGTCTGACGGTCCTCCAGTCAGCCAGCCAGCTAGTCAGTTAGAAAACAGTCTGACGGTCCTCCAGTCAGCCAGCCAGTTAGTCAGTTATAAAACAGTCTGACGGTCCTCCAGTCAGCCAGCCAGTTAGTCAGTTATAAAACAGTCTGACGGTCCTCCAGTCAGCCAGACAGTTAGTCAGTTATAAAACAGTCTGACGGTCCTCCAGTCAGCCAGACAGTCAGTCAGTTATAAAACAGTCTGACGGTCCTCCAGTCAGCCAGACAGTCAGTCAGTTATAAAACAGTCTGATGGTCCTCCAGTCAGCCAGCCAGTCAGTCAGTTATAAAACAGTCTGACGGTCCTCCAGTCAGCCAGCCAGTCAGTCAGTTATAAAACAGTCTGACGGTCCTCCAGTCAGCCAGCCAGCTAGTCAGTTAGAAAACAGTCTGATGGTCCTCTCCAGTCCCACTGATGCCACCAATCTTTCTGCTTTCTACTGAGTGTCTTTCTGTGGTCTCAGAAAGCACATAGGACTGGACAGCAGGTCATTGGGGATGTATCAGAGCAGCACCAGAGTTCACCCAGTGGGAAAGGACATGTGCTGTCATATATTATCGCTAGACTTTAAAATGTCCATTTATGAAACCAAACTGTTTATCTGCCCGTGTGTTATCAGTGTCTGCTGATCAGTTTTGAACGTACGTCAGAGTCTTAGCTTTGAACGCGTTCCTTCCCTCAGCAGACACGACCCGCTGCTCATCCCAGGGAACGAGCAGATCGAGAACATGGACATGAACGTGAAGAAGTACGACTCCACGGGGATGTTCCACTGGTGCCCGTCCAAGGAGATCGAGAAGGTCATCCTGGTGAGTCCCCACTGACTGTTCCAGCGCTCCGTTATCCCAGAGCTAAGGCCCTGGTACTGTTGGACCTCTTAGGTAATGGAGTGGTAGCACACGCTGGTGAGTACGATGTGGAGGAGAGGCTCCCTTCACATAGCAGAACCCTAACCCTATACTAATGCTTATTGATGTCTCTTTCACTGCCTCTCTGTTGTGCCAAGGTGAGTGGACTGTTTTCTTTGTATTGAAGGGTGAATAGATCACACACACACACACACACACCGCAGCGCATGGGTTTGAAATGAACACTTCCCCTTTTCGCTGTAATGATGACTGTGCAGACGTCCTGCTTTCCTAACCATGTGACTTTACGTCTGCTAGGTCCCTCACATCTGGGATGTTGTTCATGGCAACTTTATCTCTTTTCATCTGCTTATAACACTGCTTATGAAGCAGTTAGACGGGTGGGTGGATTGGTTACATTTGCAGTGTAACGCCTGCTATTGACACAAAGCTTGTCCAATGCCGGGCCACACTGTGCATGTAAACAGTTTACGACGGTTTCAGCCGGCTGTTTGATGGGGTTTGATAACAGTTTATAACAGTCTTTTTGAAATAGTGTGCTATTCTATGAGAGCGCCGCGTGTCCACCAACACAGTTGTATGCTTTCTCCCTCTGCGTCTGTCTACGTGTGTCGCTCTGCCCTCCTTCTGTCTCTACGGTCTCCCCTCGTCATCTCTGCTCGCTCTCTGGTCTCTCTTACCCTTTTCTCCTGTCGTCTCCCCCCCTCTCCCTCTCCCCCCCCTGCAGACCCGGAGCGAGGCCTCCATGACAGTGCTCAGCGGTCATGTAGTGGTCTGTATATTTGGAGATGTCACGTCCGCTTTGGTGGGGCTGCGAAACTTGGTGATGCCTTTAAGAGCCAGTAACTTCCATTACCACGAGCTGAAACCTATAGTGTTTGTGGGCTCGCTGGAGTACCTGAGGAGAGAATGGGAAACCTTACACAACTTCCCCAAGGTCTCCATCTTACCTGTGAGTAGACACGTAGCAATGTAAAGCAGTGGGCGGGACACTGGGGTGGCCATTGCATTTGCCTTTAACAATTGAAATGTTATTGTTTTTATTTTTTGAATATGATCATGCAACTAGACATCTGCCTAAACTCTTTACATCGGTGCATTTAAAGTGTGCCTTAGTCATGCCTAGAGTTGAGCAAACACTAATACATCAGTTTGAAAGATAGTCACACAACACATCTCACAGACCCCTTGGAATGGAACAATCAGTCCACTCCCTCTCCGCGGCACATTCCCCCTGTCACTCACAGCAGTCAGAGACACGTCATGCGTATTCCAGTGGAGTTCAGCAGAGCTCCAGCTGCCTGCTTGCCTGCCTGCCTGGCTGCCTGCCTCGGAGCTTGTTAGGGCTGGCCTGACTGGCGATCAGCAGCGGAGCCCAAACACAGCCCAGAGCGCTAGCTAGCCTTTAGATTAGTCCACGTCTCTGGCTAGATCAGCTGAATGTCAGTGCCTTCAAACGACAACACTTGTTAAATAATTTCCCAGAGCTCCACTTATTCTGTCTTTAATTTGTTTCTCTCCTCCTCTCTCCTCCCTGTCTGTTCTTTATTTCTCTTTTCTCGCTCTCCCTCTCTCTCTCTCTCTCTCTCTCTCTCTCTCTCTCTCTCTCTCTCTCTCTCTCTCTCTCTCTCTTTTCAGGGTACACCATTAAGTCGGGCAGATTTAAGGGCTGTCAACATCAACCTCTGCGACATGTGCGTCATACTGTCAGCCAATCAGAACAATATTGACGACGCCTCACTGCAAGACAAAGAATGCATCTTGGCGTCCCTTAACATCAAGTCTATGCAGTTTGATGACAGCATTGGGGTCTTACAGGCTAACTCCCAAGGTAAGGGGCGGGGCATGTTGGACTAACATCACTGCTCTCATTGGTGGATTAGAGAAATGGGAGGATTGGTAGAACACTTCTGTTACTACTTTGCAATAGGCTTCTTTCCAATATAAAATGCATGATTGAAAATAGTTATTTAAATGTTTTTGTGTCAATGCAATCTTTGTCATAACTTCCAGATACACAAGTTAAGATATTCAGTTCAAATGGGCATTTAGATAAAGATTTATGTAGTGTTTCACATTCATATTATTCACTTCTGACTTTAGTGGTGTCCTGGCTAATTACCTGATGCCTCTGATGATTGTTTTTAATGATATAATCAACATGACTGTGCCGTTTGATGGTGTCTTCCCCTGCTCGGCTGGCTGGGTGGCAGATTGGGGAGAACAGATTGTTTATGTTTGCAGACAAACACAACGCATCCCTCGTATCCCATCAGGCCTCATCATCATTAAGCAGCCAGGACAGATCAGCTTCTCCTCCTTAATCTCCACCAGAACAGTCACAACAATCCCCAGGCAGCCGCCATTTTCATTTTCTGCTGTTAAAGACGTGGTCCGACTTTAAGTTTCTGTTGATTGATACTGTACTTACCAGTATTTTTAACTTAGAAGCACGCAAGTAAATACCTCCAAACATACAAATACATCTAAACATACAATACCAATTGTATAGTGTAAGACACAAGTTTTAGGAGAATACCAATAGTGTTATTTCTTCTGCTTTGAGTAATTGGTGTAGCTGTCGATGGTGGCACCACGTGGGCCAATGAGCTGTGTAAATGTGCTACTCCGGGGGGCACTAGCCACAGACAGCCATCTCAACATGGACACCCCACTACTCCATATCCTCTTGTAGGCTGAGCCATAGGTCATATTTCTGTCAATGATTATGTCTTACACATGTCTTATCACATAGCTGTTTCATTGATAAATATTTCACTTTAAACACACACACACACACACACACACACACACACACACATTCACTGCTGTATTATTGTAGTATTGCTTAGGGGCCATTCTCCCATTCAGATATGCCGGCTGTGCATTTGAAAACAAGGAGGGGAGGATGAATAAGTAAACAAGGCTGTGTTCCTGGGGGAGCGCTCCTCACTGATGTTCTACCATGTACTCTACCTCAGAGCAGAGGCCTGGCCCCCGACTCGCTCAACCCTCCACCTCACTGCAGCACACACACACACACACACACACACACACACACACACACACACACACACACACACACACACACACACACACACACACACACACACACACACAGATAGACACATTGGTTTAATTGAGTCCTGTGAAGAAACTCTGCCATTTACAGACTAGGGTGAAGACTATAACATTAATATTTTAATTATTATTGATGTAGCACAATTTTTTACAGCGTATGATGGTCTAAATATGTTTTTTATCTTGATTTTCAAGTAGAGAGAGGCACAAATGGCATTTTCAGGGTTGGCATAAGCAAATCTCAGTTGGGATGCAGTGCTACAGCAGACATAAACCCAACGGCTGTGCAGAGCTCCTCGAGTTTGCTGTGTAACTTTTGACTGCTTGTATCTTCACTCATTTTGATAGTAGCTCAGCTGCAGTCTGAACCACATGCCCTGTTTTACTGCAACAGCCCTTTTTTCCTGATATGTTTCACAACTATAGATTTAAGCCAGTTACAACTGGAGACACTGTAGTATTGGTTTGCTTAGGGCTCTGGTGTACTGTGATAGAATAGAAAAAAAGTGTTTCAGAGACTTAACCATAAACTAGCTGTCACTCTCTCCCCAAAAATAAACGTCATTTTATGGACACCAACAAAATATTGTCTGCGCTGAGTGAGCTTGTGGTCCCTGGTTGCCACAGAGTGTCAGACCCCAGCTTTTCTCACTTTGCATAATTGCCATAACAAGACTTTTGTTTCTCCAAGCTTCAGTTGTGCATGGTGCTTCATGTTGCATTGTGAAGGGTTGCTGTCTTTTCTGTGGCACAGGGTGAAGCCGTCTCTTTAGAAACTATCAACAACCCCCTCCATGCCTTTTCACACACGCCTATATACAGTACACACACACTCCCTCCTCCCTATGTCTGGAATTTGCAATCCTTTCAAAACTTTGTGACCTGAATATATTCTCTGCATTATATTGTGTCGCTGCAAAAACTATAAGCTGGCGTTTTGCTTTAGTCAGCACTAAATGATGGATGTCAAAACACAGTTGATGCATTATGCATATGGCATTACTGATTTAAGGTGTTTACTTGTCACTTTGAGGAAATGCAAAAATGGAAAGTCATGTGAATTCATACCTCTGTCACTTGCACTTGTATTTCATGGTTTTAGAAGCTTGCTATTTTCGATAAAAGGTTTTCAGGATCCACTTCTCCAATTTTATGGCAACAAAATATACAACATACAAAATTTATACTCTCCCATTGATGGAAGGCTGCCAGTGCTAAATGTGTATCAGCTGACCCCTAAAAGCAGGATATCCATTTTGCAAGTTTTAGCTCCGCGGCTTGTTCATTTCCCCCTCGCCTTCCTTTTTCTGTCAATCAGGCACTTTTAGTGTCATTCCAAAGTGCGTATCCTGACCTTCCTGCTGATACAGTGTCTGTGGTAGAGTGACATACACTATGCATGTCCTGGGTGACATACAGTAGATGTCTTGGTCATGAGGTTACCTTCTCTCGCCTCCAAGGTGAGGCAGTGCCAACGATGTCTAAGGGGCTGTGTGAAAAGGCTGTGGCCTTTTTTTTATATTATTTAAGTAACTAAAAGTGTTGAGTATTGATTTGACTCTAAATAATTGTAGACACATTAAGGAAGCACAAAGACCTGAAGTAAGGTTGACTGATGTTGGTCATGTCTGTAGGATGCTCATGACTGTGCTTCACTGTGTTCAGGTTTCACGCCTCCTGGAATGGACAGGTCATCTCCAGACAGCAGCCCAGTACATGGCCTGGTGCGACAGGCCTCCGTCACCACCGGACTACACATCCCCATCATCACTGAACTGGGTGAGCCCACCTGCTCCTGCACTGACGCTCCGTACATAGTGACTCCAAATGTGGCTCCTCCCTCGTTCCAAAGCCGAGGATTAGAATGAGAGTCTATCAAACCAGCTTGACTTATGTTGACATTGTCTAGTGAGAATCCAAGTCGCTCGTTTGGTTTTTCTACTTCATCTGTAACTTGTTCCAACAATGGCAACATATGTGTCGCTGTACATTTCATTTGTTGCCGATGTTTCATATGTTATTAATGTCTCAAATGATAGTCTGTGTGTGTCTAAACTCCCACCTGAAACGTCCAACAGGCTTCCTTACCATAGCGGTAAAACCACTTTACTGCTGTTTGTCCACTAATGCACAGGAGAAGCTGATGGTGAGGGACAGGGCAAAGAAAGCAACCTGAGAGGAAGAGAAACCCGCTGTGGTTGCAAAATGGCTCCATTTATTAATAACAATGGCGGTGGTTGTATTCCCCCTGGTACGGGGGACTCATGAAACTTTCAGTTCTCTGAGGGCCCCGCAATGAAACACCAGAGACCAGCCACTCTATCTCCTGTGACCCAATTAGAGGGCAGTGGAGCGTGAGGCTGGGGTGCTAAGAGGGGACATCTTCCTTGCAGGGAGAGGGCCAGGCACCGGCCCCATAGGGACGCTAGCCTCCGTGCTCCTCTTACACCGGGGACAGTAATATGTAGATAGCACGGTAACGTTACCGACGCTCTGCGTGCTCCATAAAGTGGTAGATTTAGATTTCCCTTACGTTTTTCTTTGTTGTGTATTTTGAAACAGTGCTGTGTGTGCTCCCTGTAAGTGTCCCTCTGGTTAGCGGTGATACTAGCAGGGCTCAGGGTGTGAAAGGGTGCAGAGCACACAGGAGCTTTGCTCTCACTAGAACCATACATGGTAATTACCGTGAGATTACAGTGGAAACATAAAGAGCAGGCAGGTCTGAAGAGCAGGAGTCACCTACACGTAAGCATTGTGTAAGCATTGTTTACGGATAAAACCTTGTTTATTCATTTAATGTGCGTTTTCAAAGCTCAACCGTGAAATAGGCTATCCATATTTTAAGGTGTATGGTTCAGTGACTATTCTGGCTTTTCTAAAATACCTTTCAATGATCTATGGAGCTCTCATTGTAGATTCCCGACAGCCATGGATAGCTCTGGCTTTTTCTATGTTGTCATGAGTTGTCTGAGCCAAACAAGTGCCTCTGTTGCTCTCTTTGAAGCTGTTTCAATAACCGCCCGGTCTCTCCCCTCTCCACACTGTATCAACACCATTAGCTAAACCTGGTAACATACTGCCGGTGGTTTCCTTCAGTCAGGATAAAAACAGTGGACTCAACATTCAAATGATAACAGAGCTGGGTAAGCCGTGCCTTTTGTCCTCTGCTGGCGTTCCTTCGTTGGTTGGTTCGCTCCCTCGTTCCGCCGCCCGCCCGTTCCCTCTCCTTCATCAGCTTTCTTTGATTTCTCTGGCTGCAGTGGAGGACCTCACTGCTCCTTCACTTTGAACACGTTTTCTGTCCTCCGTTTTGGTTGGAATTGACTGTCTTGTTTTGGCCCTATTTAATAATTTTTTTTCTTTCCCTCTGTCGTTTTATTTCTGTCTTTTTTTTTTGGTTGCGTGTTTTCTTTGCCTTTTCAGAGCATCAGCTTGGCCTTTGATCACCCTCAGTCTGTCCTTGTGGCTGTGTTCATAGCACCACCCCCCACCACCGCCCACCCCCCTTCGCCCCTTCCTTTGCCCTCCGGGTCACTTCTCTGGCCCAGGCCCGTTTGCATCAGCCTCTGACTGACGTTTCTGTTCCACAGCGCACAGGAAGCCTGAGAAGAAATCACATTTAAAACCCAGAACTGGAGATCAAACCCTCCTTTAAGCTGTTGATTTTTAGTTCTTTAGCTTTTTTTTTTGTCTTGTCTTATTTCATTTTTATTTCTCATCCAGACGTAATCTCTGAAGCGTTTATTTTTGAAGAGTTCAAACAAAGACATGTGTGCTGCCCTTTTCAAATAGGGCTGCATCTCAGATCCGACTTTGGAGCCACTGTCCACTGCGGCTAGGAAGAGAAGTAGAGTCAGAGGCAACAGCCGTCTTTACAAAATGTTGTAAAATCTTTCAATATGAAGTTTTACTTTTGTTCTCTCTGTTACCATGGTACCATAGAAAAAGACATACTCCTGATAATTTATATTTTCCTATTTCATTCTATATAAATGGTTAATAATGGTAGATAATATTATCTATACAATTATATTTATTGTGTAACGTTACAGAAAGTACTGTTATTGTTGCATTGTTGTTGCACTTTCAGGCTAAGGTAAATATAGAAGACCTACATTTGTATATCTCAATAAGGGATGGTGTGACCGAATTACTTTCTCATCTCAGATATCAAATGAAACTCTGAAATGCATGTTACCTAACTGCATGACTCTCGCATTATAAATGCACAATATTTTCTTACAAAAGTATTTTGTTTGAAATGAATGGTATGTTTTATGCATGTGACCCTGAACAAAAACAAAGTTATTTTTCTTTCCTTAGTATATAGTTTAAGATTGTGCTTGATTTAATCTGTAAAAGCTTGAATAAGTGGGGGCGAGTTACAACCAACAAAATAAGTATACTGATATTATGTTAAATTCAACTACAACGTCATTATTTTGGGGAAAGAAATCTAATACTATTATAACCTGGTTTAAATTTAGCATAATTGCCACTTGTATAAAATAGCACTTGGTACTGTATAGAATATACTGTGCATCTATTGTTCCATTACACCATACACGATCCCCAATGTCCAACACTCCTACCATGGCCTATATACCTGAGACCTGGCTGGTAGTAGATTATTTAGATACAGCACTTCCACAACATTGGCACTGCCCACTAAACACGGGACCTCCATACAGAACACAGCCTCTACTTCCATACCAATCTCAGGTGTGTCGGTGCGCGCGCTGCGGTGTGGGTGTGCGCTGCATTTTCTCTGCTTGTCCTTGTCTGCTCTGTGACTGGAGGGTGTGCTCTTCCTCCAGTGAACGACTCCAACGTTCAGTTCCTGGACCAAGATGACGATGACGACCCCGACACAGAGCTGTACCTCACCCAGCCCTTCGCCTGCGGCACCGCCTTCGCCGTCAGCGTGCTCGACTCCCTGATGAGCGCGGTGAGGAGACGCCTAGCGTGTGTGCTGTGGACGCGGGACTTTGTCCTGCTGTGGATCCATGCTTGTTTCTTTTTGTAGATTCGACGTGAGGGATGCTCATTAATGACATTGTATCTATATGACCCAGATATTATGTAACAGTGCTAACCCCATCCCTCAATGTTTTCAAAGTTCACAGGTATTAGGTTTGAGAAGTGTCAATGAATAAACCCAATGTTTCAGATACGACGTATAGTTATGTGTTGCAGGCTGTAACAGAGCCTGTTGACTCTACACAGTACAGAGCAAAGTGACTTTGAAGAGAGACAGAGGAGCTAGCCTCAATAGATGCTGGAAGGCAAACAGCGTAGCAGTCAAAGGACTTATAGAGCCGGTCGTCAGTTTGGTCAGCAGTTCCTATGTTACTTTCTATCCCTGCTACAATACTGTATCTCATATTCAATTCCACCCGCATTTACAAATCTATTTACCACCTGGTGAGAGATTGCGATTACCTTAATATTTAATTTGTTTTCAGTGAGATCACATTTGACATAGTATAAAGCAAGTGCTAAACTTATTGCTGTGTATTTGTACATGTAAGGCTGCAGTTCTGTTGCACTTGGTGTAAGTCAGCAAACGCACCGTGGGTAAGGTGAAGGAGGATTTCAGGGATATATCGCCTTAGATGCCAAGCTGCAGCATTACGGGTAGGCAGAGGTTGGTAAATGAAATGCCACATTGATCAGACAGGCCTGCCAGCTCAACTGACATCAAAAGGGAAGTTGTTGCCACCACTCCTCATATAAAATGTCACAAATCCAACTTTCAAGGGGGCCCCATTAGATCTTTAAACAAGGTAAGTGCAGACTCTGTGCCTAATGGCACATATAACACATAAGGTGGAGCTGTGAAGGTCCCAGAGATCCTTTCATCTCCCAACAATGTCAGCGCCGCTCTGAGTCACACCGGAGACACGACGGAAGGAGAGAGAAAACGATTTTATTCTTTCTTTCTTTTTCTTACTCCACCTCGTTCTTTCGCTCTCTTGCTCTCTGACCATTGGTGTTGCCCCCCCTCCCCCCTCTCTCTGATGCCATGATGGCTTAATTCCAGCCGGCTCTGCCTCTTCAGTGAGTGATGGAGTGAGGGAGTGAGGGAGTGAGGGAGTTTGAGATCAGTGGAGGGAAGGGAGTGGAGCAGGCATCAGCTGGAGTCTGGCTGTGGTCAGAGGTGAGGCCGGCTAATGGACAGCGCTCATCCATCATGAGGCTCCACCAGCCTGTCAGCCTGCCCAGGGAGGGGAGCTGCCAGTCAGCCTGCCCAGGGAGGGGAGCTGCCATTCAGGCTTCAGCCACCGAGTGACACCCCTTGTCTTCACACTCTGGAAAAACAGGCCCTGATGGGGGGTTTGGAGGAATAAGAGACCCTGGTGCCAAAGTCAGATCACAAGTTGTTGAGTAGACTGAGTCTGTGTGTGTGTGTGTGTGTGTGTGTGTGTGTGTGTGTGTGTGTGTGTGTGTGTGTGTGTGTGTGTGTGTGTGTGTGTGTGTGTGTGTGTGTGTGTGTGTGTGTGTATATATATATTTGAAAGAGTAGGATCTATGTTTGCTATCTGGACAAAGGACAATCTGAATGTTATCTAAAGCATTTGTCCTCAAATAGCATAATTCTTTTTTATCTTGACTTTAGCACCATTTAGCAACCATTATCAGTTAATGTTATGATAATAACGCAGTATACCCATATAAACGTAGGCATTGTATACTGTAGCATTGCCTAATGCTTTAGCTGCAAAATGGAGTGTGCTCTTTTTATGGCAGCCACACAGGATAGGAAGCCACACACTGTACAATGCTCTGTCTGCTGGATAACTGCCACAACATGGCTGCATGTCCTCCTTCAGTAAATGCTGGAACCTGTCCCCTCACCTTCCAGCCGGTCCAATGTGACGAGACAGGCTGGGGGTCCGGATAATGTTCCTCCACATCCACCTCCTCTCTCTCCTCGCCACTCTGGTGACATGCACTAAAGGATCTTCCCTCTTATTTCCCTAGACATACTTCAATGATAATATCCTCACCCTGATTCGGACGCTGGTCACAGGCGGTGCCACCCCGGAGCTGGAGGCCCTGCTGGCTGAGGAGAACGCCCTGCGTGGGGGATACAGCACCCCCCAGACGCTGGCCAACCGAGACAGGTGTCGAGTCGCCCAGCTGGCGCTCTACGACGGGCCCTTTGCAGACTTGGGGGTAAGTGGATGTTTAAGAGAAGATAACATGTGTTGGCACTCCCCAGCAGCACAGCCCACCGCCTGGACTCCCAGTGGCCTCTGATGCCATGTGAGATGCAGGGATCCCGCCAAGGAGGAGAGAGGGAAAGAGGGGGGCCATTGTTTGACTGGTATTTTGTTTTGGTATTTCTTTTGTGTAGTTCTTTTTGTTTCCGCGAGTTGCCGATGGTGTTCGAAACGGTTTGATAATCGACAAGAACATATCCTCAGCATCGTAGCTAGGTGAAGAACTGTATCCATGGCATTTTGACAGGACGTCAGCCTACGCTGCAGTCCCTCTCTGACCGTGTTGTTTCTTGTCCGTTTCCAGGACGGCGGCTGCTATGGGGATTTGTTCTGTAAAGCATTGAAGACGTACAACATGCTGTGTTTCGGAATCTACAGATTAAGAGACGCTCACATCACTTCACCCACCCAATGCACCAAGCGGTAAGGCTGACTACCTCTCATAGCCGCTAAATCCAAATGTTTCAAATGTTCCCTTTTTGTGGACAGAACAACTTTCTGTTGCCATTATGGAAATGTTATTATGTCTTATACGTAGTTAAAGATACATTGGAAAAGTATTCCTAAAATAAGATGTTGACAGAATTTTTTTCCAGTTCAAATATCTTGATCCATATTAAATGAGGTCAATAACAGTGCTCCTTAGTGCGTCCCATGTCTTTTGGACAATGAGATGATTTCTTACTGTACCACCATTACAGCACAATGTACTTCTGTCCTCACTTCTACCTTTTTGCTGGCTGGGTTGCCAGGTATGTGATCACAAATCCCCCCTACGAGTTTGAGTTGGTGCCCACCGACTTGATCTTCTGCCTGATGCAGTTTGACCACAACGCGGGCCAGTCACGCGCCAGCCTGTCCCACTCCTCCCACTCCTCCCATTCCTCCAGCAAAAAGAGCTCGTCCGTCCACTCCATACCCACTACCAACCGGCAGAACCGCAGCAGCAAGGCCAGGGAGGCCCGTGACAAACAGAAGTAGGCACACTGCACCACGCAAACACATTCCAGGGACCATTCAATGTAATGGTCTATTTTGCAGGGCATGCATGTCCAGTTGGATGGAGATTGCTCTGGTCTTATGGGGTTGTATGTGTGTATGCTGTTTGTGTGACGTGCGTGTCCTATATGTGTCATGTATGTGTCTGTGGTACGGTTTGAAGTGAGTCACATGGTATGCTGGCAGGCCTATGTGTGACTTGCTGACTACTGTGACGTACTAAGTGTGTATATTTGGTTTTGTTTGTGAGATGTGTGCTTTCTGTTCCTGCCATGTATTTGCTCTGAAAACATCTGCATGTTTCAATCCAAGCCTCCATAGAAATCATCACATGCCATCCTTCAATTAAGAAACAAATGGCTTCTGTACTTTAGTGTTGCAATTCTACACAGTATTTATTCCCTCAGTCCGGTACATTGACTAGCTAATAGAAAGCTGTTATTCCCTAAAAAGGTATTGTAGTTAGAGCAGTTGTATTAGGTTGCCTTTACAATTACATACATGTCAAGATCCGTTATTTACATTTTACATACATGTCAAGATCCGTTATTTACATTTTACATACATGTCAAGATCCGTTATTTACATTTTTACATTTTTTTTAATAATATTTCTATGAATGTAGATTTTTTTTTATAACAAATACGGCAACATTTAAGTACCTGTGATTTCCGTATAGTCTGCTGGAGGACTGGCTGTTTCTGTTATGCAGATGTCATTTCCGTATAGTCTGCTGGAGGACTGGCTGTTTCTGTTATGGTGT
>JAPMUY010003658.1:87500-185000 GCA_026901105.3 Galaxias olidus
TGATCATATTGTGTTGTCGCACTTTGTAACAAATAGCACGATTTATTTTAAGAAAAGTTTGTGAGTTCAAATAAATGTGCAACTGGGCTCAATGGCCTTAAAATAACAAACTAGTTATACAAATACAGGCAATGACTCATACATGGAGCATAATTGACAGTGTTATGTTTGGACTTTTTTTTTTAACACATTTAAAGATTCTGTTGAAGTGTATGTCACACTGAAACCTTAGGTACAATTTGGCTTATCACCCATTACAGATATGTAGTGTAGGACTAATTCAGCAAGGTCATTGAATTGGAGAAACGTCCTTAACTTTGGTGTTTTTTCAAATTAAATGCTTTATATCAGGGTTTACATTCCATTTTGTCTGATCTTGTCATTTAATGTTAGTAACATAATATTAATGGAATGTTACAAACACATCTGCTCGTTATTAGTTTACTGTTTTTGTTCATTCAGAAGAACCTGGTAAGAAATCAAATGGTGGAAACCACAGTCTATAGCATCCAGATATGGACAAAACAATTCACTAGTACATTTTATTGTATTTCAATGTTCCAGTTTTGTCTTTCATTGCCTGTTTAATTGAGTGCAGATGGAGTTACACTGGACAAAGACAATGTCACTCTTTCCGCTGCAAATACTCATTACTCAATACGCTAAGGTTCTGCTGTACACCATATCATGGGTTTGTATTAGATGTCTATGTCTTTACAATGTATGCCTCTAAAGTTTTTAGTTTTTGCCATGAGAAGTTTAGTTCAATAAGCATCCTTCAGTCATTCGCAGCCTCAGTCGGAGAGAGCCGAGTCTGGGGTTAGTCACAGAAAAAAAAAAGATGTATCTTAGTAAGGCATCACTGCTGGCATGGAGAACATCCAAGCCACCAATGCCTCCATGCCAGTGGAGTGCCAGGCAGTGCTGTAGGTCAGAGGAGGACCCTTATGAAGTCCCACTAAAGCGAGAAGTGGCATTCAGAGTGAAGCTTGGTCCCAGCCTTTGACTTCGCATCCCAGTGTGAGATGTGGAGGGCTGGCTACACGAGACGAGAGAGACTCATGTGTTAAAGGACACATATCATATATCTATGTTTGTTGTTCACTTTAAAGGGACACCATCCATATCTAGTTGACGTGAAATTTCAGGGAAGGGCGCTAAAGCCTCCTGTGGGCGGGGGGGGGGGGGGGGGTATGGATGACTGAAAGATGCACAGGGAGGTCAAAGGGCACTGCAGTGTGTGGTACCCCACGCCCTCAGCCGTGTTCTTCTCCGACAGAGTGAACATGATGACGCTTCCTATGTTACTGTCTCAGTATGCTGCACAGTATTTTCGTTAATCTATTTTCTTGCTGTAAAGGATGGATATAATAACTTATTTGCTGGAAATTGTACTAGATGTAATAGAATCTATAATATTTTGGGGGCGGGATTTAAGTCTTAACAACGCATTGAAATTGCATTTGGCAATTTTCTTGTTGAATTTTTGAGAAAAAAAGACAACTTGCAAATTTTTTTGTTAAGTTTCTTTTTGGCTGCCTATCAGTTCCGGAATATTTCAGGACATTGCTCTCATGCGTCACATATCAGATTCTTTGGCAAGTCGTCACTGCAGGTAACAGGAGTTTGACATAGCAGTCTGATCAGTTTGGATTTGTTGAAGCTGTAATGAAAGATAAATGGAGAATTTAATAGTGCTGAGTTGATCTACCTGACTCTGTCAAACATAATCTGCTTATAAATATACTGTCTTGTACAAAAAGTTTGTACATAAATTGTACATGGTTTCTTTTTGTATTTTCTCAAATTAAAATGGATGTATTTGTGTTCTAACATTGGAACGTCTCCTCTCCTTTCGTTAGCACCCTGCAGTAACCACACATTGAAATTAGTATTCATATTTGTATGAGCGATAAAACTACAAATCATAGATCCAGCAAAATTGCCAATTTTCATCACAATAATACCATACCCTTTAAATAGTACTTTTCTGTCGCTATTCCATATAGATCTATATTTAGTCATGGCAGAGACTGCCTGGCTGTACATTGTCTTACCTTGGCCCCAAACAAGAGGATGTCCAAGAAGAATGTCTCTGTCCTCTCCTATGCTATGGAGCCTAGGCAGAGGTTGATGACCCTCCATCAATCGCCTGCCCTGCTCCCTGGAGAGCGAGCGTAACTGTGGCATTAGTCTTGATTTACGTTGGGTGACATGCCATTACCTGCTCCATCCCATGCACCTGTCAGGCTGTCAGTCAAAGAGGATGGATTGGTGATGTGCGTCTATAGGACTCTGGAGTGCATTCCGTCCTCATTGGCCAGAGTTCAGCTCTGGTATGGCCCGAGGGAACGGGACACCTGACCCGGTCTCAGCTGGAGGGTTCTGACGGCAATGTCACCACTCTCATGCAGCCACACACCCGTTCCCATCTGCACGTCAAATGATCGTACATACGTTAGATCCAACATGATATACTGGATTCACCTTACACTTTCCAAGGCCAGCTTTCTTACATACAGTCCCTATGTCCTAGTGTTCATGTCCCTATGGCCTAGTGTTCATGTCCCTATGTCCTAGTGTTCATGTCCCTGCCTCATACAGTTTGTCCCTATGTCCTAGTGTTCATGTCCCTATGGCCTAGTGTTCATGTCCCAGCCTCAGTATTGCTTCTACCTTGCCTAGATGCTTTAAATTAAGTTAATAATAGGTTTTTTATGTATATATATATACCTATAGACCTACATTATCTTAATATATATGGATATGTGTATATATATGTATATATATATATACACAGATATATATATATATATATATATATATATATATATATATATATATATATATATATATCCAAAACTGTTCTTCCTTTCGGCCTGCCAGGGTACGAATCAAGGCCATATAGAGCTCGGCTGCCGTTATTACACACCCTTCAATGCCACACAATCCACCTTGTAGATGACATGATACATCCATGGTGTGAGACATCTTCTCAGGATTCTCCCAAAATTAAATACAACACCAATTGTGGAGCGCCGTGAGAAGGCTGGATGACTTGTGGGATTGCTGCGACCCGCTCCGTTCCCGCCGCGACGAGTCCACGGACTTCCTCCCAGGCTCCCCGGCCCGACCTCACTCAACGCCTCGCTGCTGAAGTGTGCAATTTTCGCACTCCGACGTCAAACGGCCGGACAGAGGGATTACGCATGACCCGCCTTGGCATTTGTCCTCATTTCTCCCTCCGATGTGCAAACACCATTTCCCCTGGGTTATCTGGAGCCATGTGGTCAGGATTCACCGCCCGCTCCCTCTGCCTCAGACAGCCATCAACACACAGTAAGCTGCAGGAACACTGAATGGGAGGGGACATGGAGGGATGGGAAGGAGCAGATGTTGACTGCTGTTGATTTGTAGCCTGATAAGGGAGGCACCCAGGCAGCAGGAATTGATGGCTTGTTAGTGAGGACGGGTCCCTCAGTGAGAGGCGTTCAAAATGATTGATTTACAATAAAGTGCCGTGGGTTGAGTGCACGGGCAGAACTGATGCAGATCGATCCCACTGAAATGGATTGATCAGCCATTTATCCTGGCAGTGTGTTTACTGAACAAAGCCATGCAGCATAGCTCTCCTCTCCTCTGCTCTCTTCTCCTCTCCTCTCCCCTCCCCTCTTCTCCCCTCTTCTCCTCTCCTCTCCTCTCCAAGCCTCTTAATAAAAGACATGAAGGAACATCACCCCATTGTTCTGTCAGAGACAACAGCAAAGAGACCGCCATCGCATGGTATGAGCCATAAAAAGCTCATCATACAGTGAGAGATGTTGCTGTAAACGTTGATGATAGTGTACTTTATTCTGCTATCGACAGGCGTCCCTGCAGTGCAGAGATACAGTGCTTGTAAAACACCAGGCTCCAGGCGAAGAGGAGGGGACCGTCTTATCACCGCGCGACAGCGTCCTTTTCAGGGTTATGCTTAGAGAAAGGTAGACACATTACATTTCATCCAGCTTAAGGGATGTTTTACAAAAAGCCATGCGTGTAGTTGTTTCATGCTTTCTCCAGAGCCTAGCCTTGCCTGTTATTACATTAGCGATCTAAATAAAGCAGGAGAAACCTTATAGTTTGAATGTGGCTCTAACACATTGTATTTTCCCAGTAAGAGTGAATAAAATAGTTTTGTCCTTAGTGGGTTTTATAAGTGCATGTCTCCATGGCCAGGACGAGGGCCAGTCATTGACCTATTATTCTGTCACCTCTAAGTTCAACGGGTCTCATTGGAGAGCCTGTCCCCCCCCTTTCCCTCCTCAGCCTAAACCAAACTCCCCCCCACCCACCCCACCTAGTGTCTGAGTGTGAACACCAAACAGTCGTCCACACTCACCCTGCCTCAGACTAATGGCTGATGAGCCCCCCCCCCCCCCCATCATGCTGCTTATTAACGATCTCACACCGCGGCCGGGCCAGGGCGGCGCAGGAAGGTGTCAGCATGCCAATAATATTTACCGTCTGCCTTGTGTGCTATTTAGGAGGGGGCCCACAGGCGGCTGGGAGTGCCCTGACTGAGGCTGACAGCCAGCACCCCCAGCCTGAGATCCCTGCAAACACACAGGCTGCGGGAGTGTGTCTCTCTGAGCCGGAATGCCTGTGGCCATAGCCCCGGTGCCGGAGTGTGACACCTCTGTCTCTGCCATGTCTTCAAGCCCTAATGCTACCAAAGCAAGGTGATGTTCCGTCTTAATAAGAAAACATGGTGGCGCTGCATCAGGAATCAGCCGAGAAACGGTGTCACGAGGAGCCCTCGCCATCCGGCTTTGAACCGAGCGGGAGAGGAGAGGAGAGGAGAGGAGAGGAGAGGAGAGGAGAGGAGAGGAGAGGAGAGGAGAGGAGAGGAGTATCAAACGAGGAATACGGCTTCAAAGCAACCCTCCCGCCTTTTTATTTCAGGGGCTTAAAAGGCTATGTGTAGGTGGGTGTTTGTCTCTTCCTGAATAAACAGTGCATTTCAGATGTCATTATGGGCCATTTGGTAGATCAATACAGTGCAACATCAAAACAGTTTGCGAGAGGAGCTGGCAGTTGGCTAGATGTAGGGTCAGGAGTAGCGAGCTCTCTCGGACCGTTCGCTCCATCCCTGGTGATTGAATTTCCGTGACATTGATGTGAGGGATGTTGACACCAATGAAAGCGTTTCTCTTGAAGCACACTCTCTGTCCACAGGGGTGTTATACATGACAAATACAACCACACTGGCATACATTCACATAACACACTCACACACACACCTCTGGTCACGCCAAACTATTGCTTCAACACGAGAAAAAAAGAAGATCCACACAGGTCTGTCTGTCTAGATCCCAATTCAGCCCTGATGATAGTCTCCATGACGATGCGGCATTCCCAGGGCAGCAGGGGCGTCCCAGATAAACAGAGCTACTTTACCAAAACAAGGAGGTCATTACGGCGGCTTGTCTAATCAATGACCGCAGTGTCCGCCTTGATTAAGCCATCTCATCTCGGCTCTGACAAAGTGTCAATAGCAGCACACAATGGAGGGGGGTTGTGATGTCTGGGGGGTTTTGGAATTCCCCCCCGCCCATTCCCCCAATGCACAACCACACACACACACGCACGCGCACGCACGCATGCATGCGCGCACGCACACAGTCTCCCGGTTCACTCTCCTCCAACTCAGATGATTGGAGTGAAATAGCCATCGGTCAGGGAGCCGAGCAGGACTAATGATTCCCTGTGCTGCCTATTAGAACTACATGACAACTCAATCCTGTTCACGGGCGAGAGAAACGGGGGAGGAGGTGAGGGGCCAGGGAGGGCAAGAGACAGAGAGAGAGACTGAGAGATAGACAAAGCAAGAGGACAGAGAGAGAAAGACTCAGAGAGAGAGAGAGAGAGAGAGAGAGAGAGAAAGAGCAAGAGAGATAGACGAAGCAAGAGGAGAGAAAGAGAGAGAGAGAGAAAGACAGAGAGAGAGAGAAAAAGCGAGAGAGGTAGACAAAGCAAAAAGACACAGAGAGAGAAAGACTGAGAGATAGACAAAGCAAGAGGAGAAAGAGAGAGAGAGAGAGAGAGATAGACAAAGCAAGAGGAGAAAGAGAGAGAGAGAGAGAGAGAAAAAGTGAACTTGTAGCGGCATCATTTGAGGCTGAATTAAATTGGCAAGAGCAGCTAATGTTTACCTGGGGGCGATTAACAGAACTCTAGGAGGAGAACAAAGGCACAGGGGTTGGCTTGCCGCGCTTATTTTGCCTGCTGAAGCCATTTGCAATTTGCGTTTAATGTCCTCCCCTGGAAAAGTTTGTGGATCTTTTTTTTCACTCTACAAAACCTGTCACCATGGCCAAGTGTTTGATCTGGTGGTTGACACACATACAAAGCATTTAGAGCAGTGGGCTTCCAACACACACTCTTTTTGAATTATTAGTCTGTTACGAAATCAAGAGGAAGTTCTCAAATCAAGTCATGTATTTTTCTTTTTTAATGAAATACATTTTTCAGGTAGAAATATACACATAGGTATTTATTGAATTATTAATGCATGTTAATAACACTATTATTATGTTTTGTGATATAAAATCTTGACTGCAGATCCCAACTAGAAAAGTGACTTTATGACTGTTTTAGTTTGGCAATGTTTAACATTGAGGAAGGGAAACCTCTTGTTTGTTCTTTGTCTTGCTCTTAATGCTGTGAGTGGGATCTGAATTTCTCCAAGTTTAGCCTCTGCACTTTTCTGCATGGACTCCCTCTTGTTCTCACAACATAATCGATATGTTTGGATAGATAGACAAGGTTAGGCTTATCAGCTTGTCTTGGAGAGAGACTCTCTAATACCCGAATGCTGTGGTTCATGGCTCAACTTCACCCACACCGCAAAATAATAACAGCAGCATCCAATCAACATTTAGCGTTAGTGACATTCAAAACAACCTCGGCATGCAAATCAATAATACGTGCTATTGGCATTGCAGTAATTCACCATACTGTGAATTCAAAATGAAGACTGATTAATACACTGTGAGAATGATCTAGATTTAAAGGGAACACTTACAAATGTGTTTTTTATTAATGATGTCACTTAACTTCTGACCAGCGAACTACAAGACCATTGCTCTTTTTATTTTTTTACCAAATACTTCACTCTTGTAATCATTTAACTGCACTATATTACACATGTATTATGTCTGTAACCTTTGACATGATATATTTGAAAGTATCTGCACCAGTTCTACAATATTGCATTCATGAAGAATACACAGACAGGACCATTACTTGTAAGACAAGTGCTTTTTTCCAGCATTGTAGTCCAATCAAATGCTCCCTCTCGATCAGATTACTTTGCACAAAAACCCCGTTATTGATGGAAAAAGATAGTTATCAAGCCTCAGCAGGCAGCAAACTGCAATTGCTAGACTAAATCTGTGCTCTTGGTCGTTCATTAAATCAAGATGAGAAAAACACAATTTCTCTCAGATCACTTGAATGACATGTTTTCAGTTTGTGTGTTTCTATCACCGCCCTAATGTCATTTATACAAGAAGCCTAACCACCCTCTGAACACCCCAATCGAAGACAAATCAAAGGTAATACACTGCATCCATGCTATCCAGAGAGAGAGAGAGAGAGAGAGAGAGAGAGAGAGAGAGAGAGAGAGAGAGAGAGAGTGAGAGAGAGAGCTACTTAAATCATGAAACGCACTCTGACCACCAATATTACCACCATAAATGTGGGACTGGGTGCAGTAAACAGACAGTCATCTCTCCCAGTATTCATGATTCAAGGTTTTCATTTGTTGCACGCTATTCTCCGGGGGGTCATTGCCAACTGCCCCGGCGATCCCCCTTAAAAACAGCCCTGGGCCCCACACATCAAGCCCCCCCTCCTCTCTGACCTGTTCCTGGCCATTAGTCACAAACCTACTGTTCCTGCATGCTCTGCCCTGAGATAGGATGGGCACACAGAGCCTGAGGTAACAGCTGCCGCCTAACACGGACCCTCAGGACTACACAGCAGAGCTCCCTCAGGCCACAACCACAAAGGGCCTGGAGCCCGTGGATTCACCTTCCATTGTAAATGTGTATGTACTGTTCAATGATAGTCTATCAAAAAACATAGAATGATATGAATATTTTCCGAGCACGGTAAACTGTGCATGCCTTTCACGACGTATGACATCCCATGCACAACGCTGCCGCATGCCCAATCATATTACATTAGAATATCATGGATAATATGAATGTCATGCCAACGTTATCATTACTTACTCCATTGTAAAACTACATTAGGGATACTTGCTTTACAGACAGCTGAGGGAATTGTTAAGTATCTATGTAAAACTACGTTAGGGATACTTGCTTTACAGATAGCTGAGGGAACTGTTAAGTATCTATGTAAAACTACGTTAGGGATACTTGCTTTACAGATAGCTGAGGGAACTGTTAAGTATCTATGAGCGTATATGACCACGTTCTCCTTCCAATGGCTTTCCATGTTCTCGCTCTGTCATCGGGTGCAACCACCCCCCAGGAGCTGCTGCACAATGTGAGTAAATGCCAATATTTCCAGCATCGTCTTATAAAATGTTTGATTGTCCAAGTCAAGCATGTGGAATCAGCCCCGGGGCCCTCCGCCATGTGGAGCAGAATGGAGGCCGCTGGGGCAAAACATTCCCATTCAAACGTCTCTCTGTCACACTCCAATCACATCGTATACTCGAATGATAATAATCAACAGATCATGCAAAGTTCCCATGTTGGACAGGTCTAAATAGGGTTAGGTCCTACAAGTAAATGCTGTTCTCAATGCTTTTAAAGGGCATTTCTACACAGAGATGTCCCACAGAGCAGCTCCCTGTAGGTTCCAGATGAGGCCTCCTTGTTGCTCTTTAAACGGCGTTCCACTACACATGTGGGTCATTTATATTGAGGGAAAATAAATAATAATACAAACCTAGCCTAGTTGTCATACAAGATTGAACAATGACATTAACGAGGAGTAATGCATCAGATGATAACGATGCGGCCCCGCAGGATGGCTAAATTAATTATGCTAACAGGGTCATTTAAATACTTTACTCAAAGCAAGTCATTCTCATCCAATAAATAGCACAATGATTACACACACAATCTAACAAGGGAACAACCACTTTTGGCGGCTGTGCTCTCATACAGAAACAGATTGCATAGAGTACAACCAGAAATACAATATGTATAGTAGTGATTTGAAAAAAGCTACAAGCAGCAAACACTCAGCGGTCGCCATGGCGCCTGTCTCCCTATGTAGCCGTAAACTTGATCTACAGCCACGTGCTATTATTTAGCATTATTCATTTTCCTCTGTTTCCTCCGCACATAGGAGGGTAATAGAAACGCCAGCATGGCGGCTGATTTACTTTGCAAAATGTTCATCTCAAGGCTGGCGAGGCGTGATTGCGGTCTGTAAGAGTAACCGGGCTCCATGCATTATGTAGGCCAAGCCCACACGACCTTGAGACTTCTTGGTGTGGCCAATATATTACAGTCCCCGGCAACCTTGTGGGGTCCTGAGGATCCATCTGATGTGTTTAAGGGTGTTTTACAATGCATTAGGAGGGCTTTACATGTGCTGAGCTCACCCTTTATTTGCTCATACATTTCACAGGAGGAGTTTAGTGTCACTCAGAATGAGGCCTGTTGAGAAAGGCTGAGCTGACACTTTCAGCCCCACCAGCCAAATGAACCTGGACAAATAACAAAGGACTGCTTCATTCATCCGGCGCCGTTTTACACGCCACGACGAAAAGACTGACGTCTCGCTATTAAAGCGAATAACAAGGTAAACCAAACATACCTTTGCAATTATATGAAACTTGTTATTTCTTTTTTTAACAGACCAAGGCTGTGGTGTATTAGCATCCTCCTAGAATCCACCTGTGCACCTACAGTATGTTGACTTGTCCTGCTGTAGGCTGACTTGCCTCCATTGATTGACCTCCATTCTGAAGACAGATAGAGGAGATGTGTTTTTTTTTTCTTCCCACAGAGTGATGGGGCGGTCCGATCAATATTCTCACTGTTGCTTAAGCTTTGGCAACCTTTAGAATATCAGCTCCCATTGATCCTTCTCACATAATTGTCTGCGTTTTTCAAATCAAATTACTTTCCTTTTAAGGGCGCACGAATGTCATTGGCATTTGAAATGCTTTTTTGGCTCTCATTATATGAGCTAATTGAGAAGCAGGGACACCGAACAAAACACGTGTCCATTAACATGAACTGACTGTCACTGTGCCTGTCTCATTGTTTCCACAGTCCACCTCTGTGCTGCTAAGAGGTGTGTGGAGAGGAAGGCCACAGGGCATTACCATATAAAAAGACCCCCTAATTATACTGTAGAGGAAAGACGTCACTTGTCGCCTCTGTTGGAGGAAATGATAAGGCAGCGCTATTCTTTTTTTTTTTTTTAAGTACAAAGTCCATTTAGATATAATTGGCAGTGGAATTATTATTATGCCACATTATGGACTGGCTGTCAGCGTCTGTGACACTCCGTCCATCGCTCACAGCAGACAGAGTGAGCTCAGCCTACAGCCCACTGACAGCCTAATTACCACCTCGTCCCCTAAATGACAAATGCTACTCATCGGAGACAGGCGCCCGGAAATAAGGACCCCTTTTTTCCCCTCCAGTATGAAACGAGCAAGCATTGCCAAAAAGTATTTAGGTGTCGAAAGGGACAAAGGGAGGAAGAGAGAGAAAAGAGGGTTAGAAAGAGGACTGGGGGCACAGAGTGACAGCAAGAGAATGACACACACACACACACACACACACACACACACACACACACACACACACACACAGTAGGAAAGGACATTAGGACCAGCTTTAAATCTCTTCATCCTGAGGCCTGGTAGCTCATCTGCGTCAGTGTCCAGCTGTCACTCACTCCCATGGCTCCTGTTTCTTCCTGTGTGTAAATTTGCATTAGCTCATGTCAATCACTCAAGAGACTGAGCACTGATATCTGATAACTGGGGTGGATTCGTCCTCTGTCTCTGTGACTGACAGACTGACTGACTGACTGACTGACTGACACAGTCTCTATCTGCTGTGCCTTTTTGGGCCGGGGGGGGGGGTTAGTAAAGGTGGAAAGGCAGTGTCACAATGGAGGTGCACCCTAGAGAAGGTTCCACAGGCACTCAAACACACTGTAACTGGACATAGATGTGCCGCAATTGTTGTGACAGTTATATTTTAACACAGACGAGACAGAACTCACTGAGGACCCCCCCCCAACACACACACACACACACACATACACACACAGCCCTGTGCCTGCATGTCCAGGTACCTGCAGGGCTAGTAGAGCAGAATGTCACTGATCTGCGGTGATGAGGCAGCCTGCCATTTGCCCAGCCAGGAACTTCCCAAGAAGCGTGGCCGCTCAGGGTCAGGCAGGGCACCGCCTGCAGGTTGATCTGCTGGGCCTTCTGCCTTCATTAGCCGGCACTCGGCCTCTCTCTCTCTCACACACACACGTAAGATTTAAACAAATACGTACACAAAACCCAGTGCACACAGCAGGCATATGTCTACCCAGCAGTGACACCTACACCCCTCCCCGTCCCAATATGCAGTTGGTGGGTTGTGCACGGCGGCGGGCGGGTGTGCGTCCGTGACGAGGATGGGAAGTGACACCCACCAAACTCGCTCTGTCCCCCAGCCAGCTCCGGTGGCTCCGGACCTGTCAATTCCAGCTCCGTCAGCCACACTGGCTCAATGGCAGTGCCTGTGACACATGTCACAAAGTTTTAAATGTCTGCTCTTTTCAGCGGGATGGCTGGTCGTGCGCCGCAGCCAGGGGAAGGATGACATTTGGTGTGGCGCGCGGAGGGGGGGGGGGGACTTGTTGTGGCTCCCCTCTCCCTGCCTCCTCCAGCTGTCAGCGGTGGTTTCCTCTGAACATATCAAAACAGGGACAAACAAACCTTGTCTTTTGGAAACGCCGGCACTGGTGACCAGGCTGTGGAGCGGCGTGGCGCAGGGAACATGGCCGCCGCGCGGGGCTGTGGGAGGACGCGGCGGACACTCCAGCACACACACACTAAACACACACAAGAGACCTGTGCACACACACACACACACACACACACACACCCAACCATGCATACAGTCCTGAGACCACACACACACACACACACACACACACACACACACACACACACACAAGAACACGTAGTGGCACACAGTGAACAAAAAATGGCGTGGGGCTATCTCTGACCTTTCTGTCATGTGTCTGTGGATGATTGATGTGTGCTAGACTGAAGCTCCACGTGGGGTCTCTCTCCACTGTGGCATACCACCACGGCTTCAACCGCAGCTCTGTGGCCTGGAGCCCGCACAGGGACACTTCATCCCCGGCCTCAGGAGGCGCTGTATGCTTCTGAAGCAGGGATAAAGACTACAGAGGGCAAGATGGGTGTTTGAAGTGCAGCTGTTTCAGGTTTGATTAAGTTATTGTAAACAAATAGGATAGGAACAGCATCAAGATAAGAAGCTTTAGGATTTTCCCCTATTGGTAATAAAAAATAGAAAAGAAAACAACTTTTGAGGTTTATGTTTTATTTTAAAGGAATGTGACAGATGTTAAAGCCTATTAAAATATGCAGGTGATATCAGCCAAACAGCATTCCTACACAGAAAATGTCAAACCCTATAAGTTGCTTTGCGCACATCATAAAACCCATTTGGCTAACGTGACTTGTCTTAGAGTAGAAAATACAAAAAGCATAGACATAAATATTGGAAGAGCTTGTTATGTCAGGTAAATCATTTATGAGTAACAAACCACGGAGGTAATAACACAATTAAATAATACATACAATTAAAATGAGAACTTAATTTAATAAACTATTTAATTATAGAATTAATAATAGAATCATTTCATTGCACTGTAAAATATATTAGAACCCTGCTCTATATAACCTAGACAACAAGAACAATTCTCTCTCTGTCTTCAAATAGGCTTATTGGTGAATGGTTATTGTTTCAAATGGAATGTACCGATCCCTGAATTAAACATGACTAAAATCCTCTGACTAAACTCATCAAAGATGTTAAGACAGACTACACAACAGACAATGTGAAAAGGTTTGTTGTACATGTGTTGTCTACAGATGCTGCAGTGCCAGGTATAGTCGAGTGACATCCACCCTTCAGCTCCATCAAACAGAGGCCTCTGTGGTGACACTACTCTGTGGTCTGGTGAAATGCTACGCTCGCTCTGCCTCGTAGCTGCATCAATACAAACAACATTACAATGATAATAGCAGAATGACTCATACAGGTACACTCACACATCTGGAGACACACACAGAGAGAGAGAGAGAGAGAGAGAGAGAGAGAGAGAGAGAGAGAGAGAGAGAGAGAGAGAGAGAGAGAGAGAGAGAGAGAGAGAGAGAGAGAGACTGCATAGGCTCAGGTGTGACCTTTCAACTTTAGTGAGTGGTGGCCAGGGATGGGTGATCCATCATGGCTGCCGTAGCTGTCAGAACAGGCTCTTGTCTGTCATCAGAGTGTGTGAATCTGTGTGTGTGTGTGTGTGTGTGTGTGTGACCCTACATCGCTGTTTGTGTGTGTGTAAGTGTACTCTCTCTTCCTCTCTCTACGTGCATCCCTGAGTGTCTGTGTGTCAGTTTGTGCCCCCGTGTGTGTGTGTGTGTGTGTGTGTGTGTGTGTGTGTGTGTGTGAGAGCGTGTCCTTGTGTGTGACTTGTGAGGGCTGCCGCTACTTACAGGCAATCGTGTCAATCTGCTTGTCAGGTCTCACTCTGGAGCTGGGAATGGAGCAGACAGGAGAGCCGAGAGAGAGAGAGAGAGAGAGAGACAGAGACAGAGAGAGAGGGGCATGGCACAGCTCACTGACAGCCTGACTACAGCACTGTGTCCCCCACTAGGCCAGGGGGGAATTAAATACTTACAAAACATTCTCCTTTTTTCATCTAAAACCTCTAAATCACAAGGGAATCTATTTGTTTTTGGTAAAGAACTTCAGACGTGGCCAGTCAGACAGACAGAGGGAGAGACCCTAAATAAGAATGTGGTGGTCTGCCCATCAGACTGCCCTGTCTGTTTGCTGCTCTGGGCGTCCGTCCCTCAGTCACAGCTGCTCGTTGCGGATGAATCGGTTGCCCTCTGAATGCTTCCCGTAGTAGATGTAGCGGCACTTGGCAAACACACCTGGAAGGAAGAAGTTCATCGTTTAAATAATAAACAAAACGCTTGCTCACTCATTGGTAACTGGTCCAGTTCCTTCCATCCAACAGTGGGGTTTTTTAAATGGGAATAAAACAAATGAGGGCACAGATCCACTCGCGGCGATGTTAATTGAACCTCTTGGTTTTCTTTGTGTACACTGTGTGCCAGCGCCGTTTAGGCCTGCTTCCTGTAGACAGAGCCTCGCTCTATATCCTGATCCCGCGTGGAGCCAGAGAGTCAGTCTCCAGACGTGCGAATCAGTCCGCTGCTCGCTCCCTGCTGGGAGGCCGAGGTGAGGCAGAGGAGGAGACGGAGTATCTCCCTCTCAGCGGGAAAGCAGCCTGGTGCCCTAAGGCCATGTCTAGATGCTAACAAGCTCACTGCCTTACATCCATCCCATTCACACATTGAACCGTGGGACAGGAGATACACAGATCAATGAGAAGAGGTGCAGGTCTTTAGGGTGTGTGTGTGTGTGTGTGTGTGTGTGTGTGTGTGTGTGTGTGTGTGTGTGTGTGTGCATTATATTGTACCAGCATCGTACATTGATCACAATCAATACTAGCCAACAGTAGTGTGAGGGACTCTTGGCCTTGATGTTGTCTTTGAAATGATGGATGTATATATATCTTGATTAGTATTTTTAATCTGGGAAAAACAAAGATTATTTTTATGTACGCCCCCGGGCAATAAGAGTAAACTATGACCTTTCCTTTCCTCTACGTCAGCCTGTCAATGCTCTGCATTCATACTGATAATGATGGACCATGCTGACAGAGATGTTCATCCTAACAACTTATGGAGAGTAGTTACTGAGTGAAACATATTATTTTAAATTTTCTTAGATTAATACTATGTATAAAAACCAAGCAAGATGGCCGACTGTCTGACCTTATATCTGCAGTTTGGTGTCATTGCTTTGACAATAAACCAAGGATGAGTGGTATTACTGCCCTAATACCAGGACTGAAAGTCCTCTTATGACATGCATGGTTTTAAATAGACATCAGCTACATTACACAGCCACAAGAGCAGACCACAGATTGGATAGGATGGAGAGGATGGAGGGAGATGATAGGAGAGGAGAGGAAGAGGAGAGGAGAGGAGAGGAATAGGAGAGGAGAGGAGAGGAGGAGGGAGTGGAGAGGCGGGTATGAATGTTGCATCGGGCTTGGCCTCAGCCTGTCCCCTAATGCAAGGCGACAGTGTGCGGGGTGGAGGATAGCATGGCCCACAGTGACAGGAAGCAGAGACAGAGATACTGCTGCCATATTAGTGCCAAGCATATTCTGATGCCATCCTCAAGTCTAACCAAGGCTGACACATCACTCCTTCCCCACTCTCTCTCACTTCAAACAGGCCTCCGCTACGTCTCTCCCTCTCTCTCTCCCTCTCTCCCCCTATCCCTCTCTCTCTGCCAATCCCAGAAGCTGTAGTGAGTAGAGAGTGTTGGTGGTGATGTTCTGTCAGGCTGGGCTGAGGAGCAGTGCACCAGGCAGGCAGGCAGGCACACAGGCCTGGGGACAGGCTCAGTCAATCTAAATCTGGACTTTGTAGTGGAGCAGCGCTCGTTTCCCCCTCGTAGCCCAGCTACTTGAGGTGATCCAAACACTCAAGTGTGAGGAGCTGTCACCTCCGATAAAATCCGGGACCAGCTCCATGCCTGCCCGCTCCCCAGTGCGTGTGTGTGTAAGAGAGTGTGTGTGTGTGTGTGAGAGAGAGTGTCGGAGTGTGTGTGTGTATGGCAGTGAGGGGAAATGAATTCCAGCTGCCTCCCTTGGCCTGGGGATAGAGGTGCCATGGCTGCACACGGCTGGACATGACTCCCCACGCAGTCCCACGGCGGGCTGATCAGAGCGGCCCCCCCGGCCCCCCCGGCCCCGCGGAGATCACCTGTGGAGGAGCCCGACAAGGGGATGACCAGGGGGGGTTGATGGAGGCGGAAGCAACAAAGCTCCCCTTCATGGATACCCTTCAGACACAGGGAGCTGAGTGGAGGCCCCCAAGGCCTCACCGTGTGACAACCCCCCCCCCCCCACGGAGCGAGCGACGTGATTGGACGGCAACACGTTCCTATATTCCATAGCACCAAACAGAGAGCTCCCACGCTCCGACCGGGAGAGCTGTGATTCTATTAGCCACTTTAAAAGAGATGTGAAGGAACCAGAGATAGGGAAACGTGGGAGATCGAGGGGGAGTGTGTGTGTATGTGTGTGTATGTGTGTGTGGGGGGGGGGGGGGGGGGAGAGAGGGAGTGTGTGTGTGTGTGGGGGGCGGTGTTTGTGTGTGTGTGTGGGGGGGGGGGGTGTGTGCGCTCACGTGTGTCCATATGTGTGTGTATCTGTGTGTGAGTGTGTCCGTGTGCTCAGAACCTGGCGAGCAGACAAAAGCATAATGCCAAGCAGCCCTCTGCACCTTCAAAGCTCAGGCCTTTCCCAGACCTCGGCGTTCCCATCAGGACGTTTACCACGGTAGGCAGGGGGAGACGGATAGGGTGGTGGGAAGGAGTTCGGAGAACTCCAGAGCCGAGCTCTGCCAGAGGAGGCCTGTGGGATTAAGGCTGATGAACTGATACTTCATAACAAGTGGAGCCGTATCCCCTCACAGAGCCAGGGATATCCTCTCTCCATCCCTGACTAATGTGATATGCACACATTAGGCACACACCGACACACAAAAAACACTGGGACAAACACACAAAAATCCATGGCACACGTACACAACCTATACTGTGAATATAGGTTGGCTAACACACACCAAGAGACACCCACACACACACACACAGACCTGGGAACCCAGGGCTGCCATTAAAGTGGCAGATTAAAAAAGGTGATCTGGCGGCTAATGTTTCCATCATGCACACCGTGGCAGAAGAACAGCCAGGCCTTTGTTCCCTGCACCTTGTTCTTCTTAGAGGGGGGCAGTTCCCTTCTCGTCTTCAATACAGGGAGAGTACACCGTATCTGGTAGCTCTTCCCCCGGTTAATACAGGGGGCCCTGCTCATCCTCAGACAAGAGACAGCCAGACAGCCAGCCAACCAGCCAGCCAGCCAACCAGCCAGCCAGCCAGCCAGACAACCAGTCAGACAACCAGCCAGCCAGCCAGACATACACCCAGTCAGCCAGCCAGCCAGCCAGCCAGACATACACCCAGCCAGCCAGCCAGACAGATTCAGCCAGCCAGCCAGCCAGACAGACAGATTCAGCCAGCCAGCCAGCCAGCCAGACATACCCACAGCCAGCCAGCCAGCCAGACATACACCCAGACCGCCAGCCAGCCAGCCAGACATACACCCAGACAGCCAGCCAGCCAGACAGACAGACAGACAGACCGACAGACAGACCGACAGACAGCCAGCCAGCCAGACAGCCAGCCAGACAGGCAGACAGGCAGAAATAGAGACAGCCAGACTGCCATTTAGAGATACAGAGTGTGGTTCTTTCCCAGCTGATTACCCAGGACATGTGTCCTCTCTGCAGGGGCTTGATGGGTGCCACGCTGCCAGAGTAGGAGTTGACTAACTAACTGTATAAAGCCTGGAGATCACTCTACTTTAACATCACACCAACAGACGGGCACAATAACAAATTGATCAAATACTACTGTGCAGAACAATTATTTAAAAAAAGAAATAAAACAATAACACAAAAATTATGTAAGATTATTATCTACTGCACTTTTAAGAGTAGAAGTGATAATATCTGCGCAACATTTGTGCTGCATTGACAACAAATTCCATAACACACTGTAATGATAGTTAAACTTTTTGGGAAATAAAAAATGTTCCTACTTACCCGTCGTGAGACAAGATAGATCAATATCAATGGTTATCACTGTACGTCCAATAGTGAGTTATTTAGGTAATTAGGTAGGCATACGTAGCCTAGCATAGCATAATGACTGTAAGCCAGTAGTTCCGGCTAGCATAGCTCTGTGAAAAGTGAACAGATACGCGGTCGGGTCTATTGTTGTGAGGTTGACTACCTGACAGATGGAAAAGCTACGGTTCTGCCTGGCAACAATAGGTCCAACATATCTGTTTCATACAGTCTGGGAAATACGGAATACAAAACGTGTTAATAACACAGCTTTGGAGTCTTTCTTTATTTTGTCTTTTGACGGGGCCATGCAAGCTGTAACTACTGGCTTAAAGTCATTGTGCCAAGCTAAGCCTACATACTTACCTAAATAAACAATTATTGGACGTACAATCATACCATTTAAATCAATTGTCCAAAAGCATTGTGGTTCAGACTAAACCTGAGAATGCATCTGTTTCACTTACTCTAAACTTAAGGAAGTAATGACCAAGGGAGTTTTTTATTGAATTGAAAAATCACTACAGCCAAAGCTGGTTTAACAAGGACCTCTAAGAAAAAGACACAAATGCATTAACAGAGGAAGAAAAAGGAAGTGAAGGATAGAGAGAGTGACAGAGAGAGAGAGAGAGAGAGAGAGAGAGAGAGAGAGAGAGAGAGAGAGAGAGAGAGAGAGATTGCAGCTGGAGTGGTTTTAATGATTGCTCCCTGCATACAATCAGCGTGGCTCTCTTCAAGGGCCATCAATATGTCAAGGAAAGACATATCGGACGGATGTAGCTCTTAACATCAAGGTTATCTATTCCCCTGAACAATCTACTCCACTCACAGACCTCTCCCCTCTTCTCTCTTTGCATTGTATGTCCTCTAATCTATGGTACAGCTCCTATTGTTTCCTCTCCCCTCCCCTCCTCTCCTCTCCTCTCCTCTCCTCTCCTCTCCTCTCCTCTCCTCTCCTCTCCTCTCCTCTCCTCTCCTCTCCTCTCCTCTCCTCTCCTCTCCTCTCTCTCCTCTCCTCTCCTCTCCCCTCCCCTCCCCTCCCCTCCCCTCCCCTCCCCTCCTCTCCTCTCCTCTCCTCTCTTCTCCTCTCCTCTCTTCTCCTCTCTTCTCCTCTTCACACCCCTCCTCTCCTCTCCTCTCCTCTCCTCTCCTCCTGTGGTGTGCCATCCATCAGGGTAATAAAGCAGTGAAGAAAAAAAAAATCAATTAACAATGCAATTAAACTCTCCGTATGATCTCAAAGGGCTGAAATAATAGGGCAGGGAGGGAGGGAGGGAAGACAAAGAGGCCGGGCCTAGTTAGGTGTCCAGGAGAAGCAGAGTGTGGCTGACTTATGACTACGGGTGCAGGCTGAAGAGAGGCTGGCCTATTATTGTGGACACTATCCATCTCCAGCCGTCCATTTATTTGTCCAATACAATGCCGTGTGATTTCAGCTCCCCCTCCTTCTCCATGGAGTGGACCCACGCAGGGGCCTGAAGACATCAGGGGCTCAGCCTCAACCCCCAACCATATCTATCTAAATACATGCACACAAAGTGTTTCTGAAGCCATTAAAGATAATTGTATTCAAATACATTCGGGGTCAGACTCCAAAGATTAGGGGCTAAAGCCACGATTGAACGACCCGAGCGAATACTCAGGACCCTATGGACCCCAGTGGTGCAGCCACACACACCACTTAGACAGGTATTTAGCTCTCACACTGACCCCGTGTGACAAGAGGAAAAAGGACTGTTGACATCTGATATCTATGTTGACGTGTCACATGGTCAGCGGGTGTAAGTTTGTCGGTGTTTGCTAACGTTGATAAAGGCTAATTTGTAATAACATCTCCAGTGGAGCCCTGTGTGTGTGAATGATTCAGTTGCGGCAAATCAATAATTTTGTACAAGGGAAATATATGGACATGGATGTTATTAAAACAGATCAGAGTACTACAGCACATATGTGTGTAATTGTGTGAAAGCGAGAGGGAGAGAGAGAGAGAGAGAAAAAGAGGGGATTTTAAGGTTCAAGACTTTACACCTTATCCATAGGTGTAAGCATAGATGTAAATGTGTCCTGCACATCAAACACCAATGCTCAATTCATAAAGAAAGGAAAGGTAGGTTTTTAGATCAACGCAGATGTAAGAACTATCCCGACAGTCCTGTAGATTTGATCATCTGATTCATCTACCCATTTTGTCATTTAGTCCTCTAGAATGTTTTGAACATCTAAACAGAATATGTTGTAGGTCTACTTATCCTAACTATTATAACGGAGTAGCTTAAGAGCTAAGCTGTCACTCTTTGGGCTCAAACGTGGTCCCATGTATAAAGTAAAGTTTAAGTGACATTTGTTCTTTCCCCAGTAAAGAAAATGTTTAGTCTATAAACCCTAAATAGCTGTCATTATGATGCATTACCCGAGTCCTGGCCTCCCCTGGCCTCCCAGGCTGTTTACTGCAGCCAAGCCACTGCAGTGCCTGCATGCTCTCACCTTTAGTGTATTGATTCAGCTTCTAAATGGCTGCCATATAAGCCAGGGACATGGGGGAGATTCATTTGCGTCAATGTTCATCTGTAATTCATTATCCATCTACAGTCCCCACAGCCCCACGGGCCTATCAGGGAAACATGCTCCGTCTTCACCCAGGCAGAGGATGAGGAAGGGACAGGGAGAGAGAAGGGGGACAAGGGGAAAAAGTGAGCGGGAGCAATAATGGGACCAATGGAGGATAGGAAGAGAGGAGAAGAGAGAGGAAAAGGAAGAGGGGGTAAAAGTTGTATCTATAAAAATGAAACAGAGCCCACACTTCTCAATGAAATAACACGTATCCCAGATTAGTATTTGTTTGCAAAGACGTCCAAAGTATTGGGAGAAACAGCTGGGATCATCTATGCACTGGTTAATTGATTCTGATTTGCATATGCTTCTTGGCAGCCTGGGCTTCCTATTGACATGACCATTAATCACTGAGGGAAAGACAAAATGCTCAACTCAGGGTCTGCCAGGCTGACCTTCAATGACGCCACAATGTCAGACTTATTTCCATGTATTTCTCAACAGTTCGTTTGGCATTTTGCAAATTACATGTCTGAAGCTAGCCATCAATGACAAGCAAGTTTAAACATGACATCCTCAGCAAAGAGTCATTGCCTCCATCCCTCTATGTACTTCTTTCCACACAGTTGGGATGTTTCTATTGGTTGTGATGTGCGTTTGAACCCCTGGTCACACACAGAGCGTCTCAGCAGCAGCTTGTTTGAATGTATAGCCTTGTTTGAAATATTAGTGATGCTAGAATATGTTTTTATTGGGATTGAACACTCGTAGAGCGTCCGCGAGAAAAGGATTAGCGATCCATGGATTTAGGAGCTGTGGGAATGCGTTAGATCAAAAATGTGCGTGCAAAGCCAAAACTGAGGGAAATAAGAAAAAGAAGGCAGGTGGGGGCGGATACGTGGTGGGAAAGGAGAAGTGGAGAAGAGGAGGATAGGAGGGGGGTGGAGGAGGATAGGAGGTGGAGTGGAGGAGGGGAGGATAGGAGGTGGAGTGGAGAAGGGAAGGATAGGAGGTGGAGTGGAGGGGGGAGGATAGGAGGTGGAGGAGAAGAGGAGGAGGATAGGAGGGGGGTGGAGGAGGGGAGGATAGGAGGAGGGGAGGATAGGAGGTGGAGTGGAGGGGGGGAGGATAGGAGGTGGAGTGGAGGGGGGAGGATAGGAGGTGGAGTGGAGAAGAGGAGGAGGATAGGAGGGGGGTGGAGGAGGGGAGGATAGGAGGAGGAGTGGAGGAGGGGAGGATAGGAGGTGGAGTGGAGGAGGGGAGGATAGGAGGTGGAGTGGAGAAGGGAAGGATAGGAGGAGGAGGAGGAGGGGAGGATAGGAGGTGGGAGGGAGGAGGGGAGGATAGGAGGTGGAGGGAGAAGGGAAGGATAGGAGGAGGAATGGAGGAGGGGAGGATAGGAGGTGGAGTGGAGGAGGGGAGGATAGGAGGGGGGGAGTTGAGAGATTTGCTGTTGCACTGGTCTGATAGGTTGTCAGGTTGAGGTTGCCAGGTCGTGGCTCAGCGGCCCAGATCAATACCAGGTTGATTCTAGCACATGATTCACCTCACATGGCAACATCAACACTCATCTATTTACAGATGGGGCTCAAAGACCCAAGAGACCGGCAGTGGAGACAAGAGTTTCCCGTGAGGAAAGAAGTAAAATACAATTTAAGGCAACTGTGATATTAATAAAGTATTATTGGATGTAATGTAGAACAAATTGCCGTGTGTCACCCTAGATAATGATCTAAGAACTAGACGACTGAGATCAAACACAGTGAATAGAAAATGGTGTGATGTACTGATCGATGAATTAGTACCCAAGTCTGATAAATGCATATCAGCCTTTCGTGCTCACAACATATAAGGACGAGAAGGAAATTGAATTCTGGGGGGGACTACATTTTGACTGAAGAAAGAGATTACAGTCACAGGGCCTCCTAATGAAAAAGATGGCGGAATTAATTTCACTGACATTCATTTAACATGGAGGAGGAGACGGGGGCTGGTAACTGCAGCTCTGGTGTCTGCCGATAAGGCCAACGTGCTTTATGGCTGGATGGATGATGGCGCTTTACAAAGTCAAAACCCCATCAGAGTTTCCTCCTGCGGTGCCCTCACTGTCACAAAGGAGACGCACAACAGCAAGGAAAACACTTTGTATGGGGAAAATGGAAAATACTGTCAGCATGTTGCAACAACAACGAGCAGGAATTAGCGAGGAGAGTTCTTGAAAAGGTTTGTCTACCCTTGAGGACGGCTAACACCCCTAATGATACTGGTAATCATAAGCACTCATTGGGTCCGCCATGCCGGAGACTACAAATCACCACACACGCCGCACAGCTTGTCACTGATCGATCGCCTCCGTCATTACCGTCGGGCATTCTCATTAACAGAAAAGCACAGATAAGTGGTCCAAACCTCCAACCCACCAAACATTTGAAAACCGCAATTAGCGCTTTGGCTGCGTGCCGTAATGGCGCCGTTAATAAGAGCGCACGGCAACTCACTCATTTCAACTTTAATCATGGGGACAGGATTGAATAACCAGAGTGTTGTATTAATCACTGGAGAGAGATAATGTCGCTGCTCATCTCTTTGACATTGGAGGATGGAATGAATTAATGATGCTCTCAATCCGAACACATTAAATAATAATTATCAGGCAAAACAGCATGAAAGGGACTGTGTAATGAAGCTGGATGTCAGGTCAATTCCAGCCACATAAAGCTGTTCAAAAAGGACTCTGGATTCACTGGATAGCCCCACTGGAAAGGACAATGGTGGCAGCAATAACAAAAGGTAACGGTCAAGTACAGTGTGAATGACTTGTTTCAATGTCAAGACAGTGTGCTTTAGTTGACATATAACACTTGGTGCTTCATTCTTGTGTGAAGTGTTTTGAGTATTTAAAAAGCGCTATACAAGTCGAATGTATTATAATTGTTATTAATTAATTCTAAAACAATGTCACTTGGTGAGTGCCAACTTACCTAAATTCTAAATCCGGTCAGGCAGACAATGACAGCCTTCATACATCGCTGCACAAAATGGCACCCTACTACCTGCCATTAGTAATCTCCATCAAATCAAAGATGACAACTGAACACTACCATCGAAGAGAATGACTCAGGAATTATACATATATAGTACATACAGAAACATACATAGAAACACACATAGTACAGTACATACAGAAACATACATAGAAACACACATAGTACAGTACATACAGAAACATACAGAGAAACACACATAGTACAGTACATACAGAAACATACATAGAAACACACATAGTACAGTACATACAGAAACATACATAGAAACACACATAGTACAGTACATACAGAAACATACATAGAAACACACAGACACTCAAACACTTGTTTTCTCCACTCTGACAAATTGCCAGCAAGTCCAGTCCATTCTGACAACTAAACCTTTCTTTGAGTCAAACATCCGTTACCAGAGGCGCTGCCCTCCACTCAGCCAGAAACGAGCCGAGCGGCAGCCTCCAGAGCGACACATATCAATACTAATCTGAGGTCTGGCGCCGGCTGCCAACCCCCTTTGGACGTCAGCTGGCTGCACCTGCCTCGCGGAGGGCACCGCGGCATGGAGCTCGGCCTCCTTCACGCCTCCCTCACCCTGCACACACCAAACACAACACTTATTAAGGGCAATCCTGGCCCTGCTAACTGACTGGCCCTAGCTGTCTATCTGTCTGTGTGTCTGGATGGCCCTTGCTGGGCCCCGGCCCGTTATTAGAGCCATTGCAGGGCTGCTCCTGATGCCTGCTAGGCAGCTCCCTACCTGGGGCTCCTGGCTGCCCGCCTGCCTGGCTGTCTATCCGCCTGGCTGGCCAAACACTGATTCAACATGACATGGTGACAGAAAACAGGGGCGAGAGGGGGAGGAAATGAAAGAAGAAGGGGATGGCAGCAACGAGGAGGAGATACATCGAGAATAAAGTCTGTGTGTGTGTGTGTGTGTGTGTGTGTGTGTGTGTGTGTGTGTGTGTGTGTGTGAGAGAGAGAGAGCAAAAGAGAGACAGAGAGAAAGAGACAGAGAAAGAGAGAGAACAGGACAGAGAGTGGGTGGTGGGTAGGTTGTGGCACAGGCCGTGCCCATCAACACACATGTTAACTGAGAGTCTTGTGTCACAATGACGGAGTGATGGGGGGGCTCCCATCACAGCTCCATCTGACCGGAAAACCTCCACCTCCAGGCTTAACGCAAACGGACACCGCAAAACATCCTTTAACGTTCAGGCCTGCTCTTTGCATTGGTGCGTGTCTTTGTTTGATCTCAATCTCTCTCTCTCTCTCTCTCTCTCTCTCTCTCTCTCTCTCTCTCTCTCTCTCTCTCATTTTCACATCCCATTGCTCTGTCTCCTGTGTTCACGGTCAAATGGGGATGGCTGTACCTTGACACAATGACATTTTGTTTAATAAATAAAGACATCGAGGCCAAGATAAAACTGTTCCACAATCACTGTGGGAATCAAAGTGAGTGAGGCCGCCATTATCGAATAGAACATATTTCACATTGATCATTTCATAAATGGTAATTATCAACAGGGAATTAGCAACTGTGGATTTGTCTCTCTCTGGGAAGAACGGTCCTCCTCTGCTCCCTGCTCCTCTCTTTGCTCCCCCCCCCACCTCTCTCTTTCTCTCTCTCACACACACTCTTCGCTCCCCGCCCGCCTCTCTCTTTCTCTCTCTCACACACACTTTTAGCTCCCCGCCCGCCTCTCTCTCTCTTTCTCTCTCTCATTTTTTTCTTCTTCTCCGAACCGCGTCTTTCCTTCTTCTCCTGACCCGCTCCTCTCATCCCTCTCTCCTGACCCCCTCCTCTCATCCCTCTCTCCACGGACCGCTCTGGACCAGCCTCAGCCCCCTGCACATCCCCTGACAGCTAGAATAATAACACTCATACATCACCAGCCCCCAAAAGTCCAATAACCTAAATCTTCACTTGCCACACAACCTAGGACTCAATTACTTCATTGACATGTAATCTTCATAAGGGGAGAAATATTGAGCATGTAAGGTCAGCTGGTTATGAAGACGTATTATCATTTTATCTGCATGAGGGTTGTAGGGGCGAGGACCTGACAAAGCTAATTATAATGGTACATGTTTCAGGGCTCAGAGCGCATTATGTGCTTGGCTGCATGGGCGAGCTGCAGCTGAGCTGTGAGGAGGGAGGTGGGGGGGAGGGGATTTGAAAAGCTAATAGGGGCTGGGTGTCATCCCAGGGCGGGGGAATTCACCAAGCCAAACCCTATCGACCCACATCACGGCGCTAATACCCCCTTGATCAGTTCATTTATACCTGCAGGGCTTCAAGGCACACAGCGATCACCGCGTTAGAATTCGGCCAAGGGCAAAATCTAGAAAGGGACGATAACACATTACTACTATGTAACTACTACGTGCGTAATGTTGAAATGGAATATATCAGCTGCTGTTTGCTGTGGGTCTGGAGCGTCTCCGCGACCCAACGTGTCACAGGCGGTTAGTGATGGTGGGTGGGGAAGCCTGTGAGCCTGTTATCTCCCCTCTCCCAAGGTTATCTGAACATCATCTCCCCCGCTCCACGCCGCCATTAGGATATACCGCCCGGGGAGGCTGGCCCGGGGAGAACAATAGCAGACACACCCGTACATCACACTCACCATGGACACCCTCTGATAACACACTAAATCCCCTCCAAACACCAAAATGTGTTTTATTCCTTCCTCCCAGCCACCCTACTTTAAGGCAGCGTACAAAACCAGGAAAGGAAAGTGTTGGTCATTTGTTGTTGTTTTTTACCAGACAGTCTGTGCGAGGCAAGGGGCATTAAATACAGTCCACACGCTAGGTTAGCACAGAGGACCCCCTCATTTCAGGGTCACGCAGTGCAAACAAACAAGCGCACCGCCAGCCATGCACAAATGCTCACTTCAATTCATTTCATGCCGTTTTCTCCTCTTTCTCCCTCCATCCGATTGCCTCGGAATCCGGAGCTCACACTTGCATCCCGGGAACATGCCTCAGTGTTCATGCAGCTGGAAGACATTGTGGCCAACACACACCCCAAAGGTCGACTGTTAGCTCTGGCTATTGGTGTCAAGTGGACGGACATATCTTTGCTTTCTCAGTGAGCAATCGGGCAATTCAAAGTGCTCCAAACAACATAAATACCACAGCCACAAATTCACTTCATTAGTCTTGAAAAAAAATATAGTAAAAAATTTTAAAATGTATGCAACTCCACACAAATGCAAACTATATCCACCTTTCAAAGCAAACAATATGCAGTTAGGTCGCAGTCAACTCAGAGATATAGCTGCTTGTTTCTTGTCAAAGCGTACGGTACCAAGAGGGGAAATCATTTGAATCACAGCAGTCTGTAAAACATTCCTATGTTTGACCTAAATGACTCAGTCAGTCAATCCTATGGTCTGGGAGCAACACAACATGTCAGGAATGATCTACCACTCAAAGCATGACAGTAAAATAAAGTGTCTGATTGTCTTTAGTACGATGGAGGGAACTGCTTCCCCTGTTTAAGGGGCTTCATTAACAAACCATTTTGACAGATTAAAAGGATGTTTTGGGACTCCTTAGTTTTTTAGAGAGCTGGCTCTATTCCTTCAGGGCCAGACTGAACGCTGCCATCTTGGTATAAACTATGAAAACTGCTTCTTCCAGAACCATGGCCTATTGTACAGTTCCAGTTTAACTAATGAACTAAAGGCCAAAGCAAGACTAGTAAACATAAACATATACAACATTTCAAAATGTTTGATTATAAGATACTTTTTATTTTCTTCAGGTGTAGATTTAAGCTCCATAAAAGTCAAGTTAAGTGTCACAAGCGCATGCTCCACTCACCAGGGGGGTGCTGGAGAGCGTGGTGAAGCGCTTCTGATTCTTTTGTTTTTTCCACCTGCTTTTGATTGAGTCTGTGTTCCATCATTGAGTGTGCTGCATTGTGCTGCTTCTCAGTAAAGCCTTTTTTTTACTTTGTATCAGAACTTTGTTGGTCCGCTACTCTTTATTTCTTGACATTTGACACATTTGGATCTAGCCTTATTCTAACGCTGTGATGCTAAGCAGCCATTTGAACGTCTGTTTTGAGAGGATGACGAGGGGTTCCCTCTCTACAAGCAGCGATGCCAAACGGCCAATTCACACACTCACGATGCAATGAATAATCAAAATGGCTGTTAATGTGAGCTATGCTGATACTCTTGACAGTAGTTTGTGTTGAGACATCCCAGTTTAGTGTCTCCTGATTGTATATTGATGTGGAGCTGGTTGACAATAAATCAGTTGATTCAGCAGTGAACGAGAAAACAGTTTAGACAACGGCCCAGCGGAGCTTAGCGTAATTGACAGATGAGTTCAGCTCCTTCCAGCACAATGGCTTTGGAGCACGGAGACTGTCTGGTAACAACTCTCTCTGTGTGTGTGTGTGTGTGTGTGTGTGTGTGTGTGTGTGTGTGTGCGTGTGCGTGTGCGTGTGCGCGTGTGCGTGTGTGTGTGTGTGTACAGAAGGGTGTATGTATGGTCCTGTTTTGTGCAGTGTGTTTGTGTAAATGTGTGTGTGTGTGTGTCTAAACATGCTATGAGAGGCTGATGTGTCGGTCACAGACAATGTTCCGTTGACCTCAGGAAAGAACACAATGGCCGCTTTTATATGTCACAGACTACATTACCCCCCCATTTTGGCTAATGTTACCCTTTTAAGTCAGAACGATAACTCACTGAGAGAACCATCAATTGAGTAACACTGATTGAAATGTAATGATGTTCGACCCTGACTTCAACAGAAAGGCACACGTTCATCATGGGGATTTGCTAACGTGGTGCGCCGCGCCTTTCCAAAAAGCAAAGCGGCGATGTGTCTGCAAAAGCATCTCCCGGTAACACAGAGTAATTATAAAGCTATCAGGATTCACCGAGGGCTGATCCCTTTCCCTTCAGGATGACAAGTTGTCTAGCATCTGCCCGTGTGTTCGTAGCTCTTCATCAGACCGCAGGCAGGAAAGCCCCCTTCACACACACACACACACACACACACACACACACACACACACACACACACACACACACACACACACACACACACACACACACACACACACACACACACACACACGCTGCGGACCCACTGGGCCATCTGTTTCAGGGCAGAACAGACACGCAGGGAAACGAGAGGATCCTAACATTGATCCCGCTATAAAAATATCCAAGCCATCTGGCATCCTGCCCCCCCGTCATAAATTACCATGATGGACTTCTGTGCTCGGAAAAACCGGGAGGGTCGCGCAGGACGGAGCAGCTCCAGCACTCCTGGCAGGCCCGAGAAGTCATGCTGGAAACACGAGAGCAAATCTCTGATGTCCTGAACCGCAGCTACAAATCACGGGGGCAACATGAGAAATAGTTTGGACTGCATTAGCAGGTCTCTTTTCAGAGACGATGCTGCAACATGGCCTTTCCATTTGGTCTGATTTACGGTCCGGGTGCTTCTCCCTGAAACTGACCAGCGTGGCAGGGCCGCACACCAAAGGTCCAGAGCTCCTGAAACTGCCCAGTGTTGCAGGCCGCACACCAAAGGTCCAGAGCTCCAGATCCTTGCTATTGGACGAGGACTCGGCTTGATTGGCAGGAGCACATGTCCTCTGTATCTCCCAGGATGCACTCTGGCTAAAGGACAACATATCAGCTCACATGTACAAGTGGGGCGCTTGTTTTACCTCAAAACGGGTGACTCGAATGGGCTGGATGTCACTTTAGAGAACTGAGCCTTGTCCGTGATGGTCATGGAGCGTGAAGACACAAGAGGATCAACATTCTCTCCCTGGGTTAGGAGCCTCCACATGGGACTCCTAGGTTTGTATCATTAAACACTCACCATTTCATATCAGACAGGATAGGATGTTATCATACCCACTGTGCCATTTTCCAAAATCAGAACATTGGAAACTAACTCACTTCTCATTTAATATTACCTCATTCCATCATTTTAATGTCATTAGAAGGGAAATGTTTACAACGGCTGTATCATTGGCTAATTTGTGAAGATACAAATCCTAATTAGTTCAGTGTTTTCTTTTAAATGCAGCACGGCTCAGTTTACTTGAACCATTACGGAAGCAAAACAATCATTTTGATCTTTGTCTCTTTTAACTGAAAGTAGCACCATTATTCAACTATTTATTTCAGTTTAGTAAAAACAAACTCAGTACAAGATTGTTTGACTTCAATTTGCCGTAATAAGACAAAATATCAAAAAAGAGAAACAAATGTGTGTTTCTTCACCTTTTCTTTAAGCCAAAAAAACAACACAAATATCTTTAATAGAGGAAACGTTGACACAGAACCCGACAGCGTCATCCTTCACTTGAAGTTCTCCCTGTATACTTTGAACGTCAGTTTAAGAACTCCAGACACTCCAGAGAGCCGTGCCACTACATCAAACAGGAAGGTAAAAACAACAGTGCCACCAACACATCTCCCAAAGACGGCACAAACAGAATAATTCAGACAGAGAGAGAGAAAGAGAGAGAGAGAGAGAGAGAGAGAGAGAGAGAGAGAGAGAGAGAGAGAGAGAGAGAGAGAGAGAGAGAGAGAGAGAGAGAGAGAGAGAGAGAGAGAGACAGAGAGAGAGAGAGAGAGAGAGAGAGAGAGAGAGAGAGAGAGAGAGAGAGAGAGAGAGAAAGAGAGAGGAGTGGCATTCAGTAGTGGTGGAGAAGATGATGACACTTGGAAAAAGGCAGAGCTCTCAAAGCAGTTTAGAAAGCAGCTGCGTTTGAGTTCGGCAGTTTAGCCTGTCATGGAAGTTAAGGAGGCCATCCTGGCATTTTAATCTAGCATGCTCTGAGAGAGAGAGCGGAGAGGGGGGAGACAGAGAGAGAGGGAGAGAGAGAGAGAGAGAGAGACAGAGAGAAATTGGAAGAGAACAGTGGTGGATGGGGGGGTTGAGCTCCAGCTCTGGTCATGAGATCAGGAACGAAATAAATGATCTCCCATCATCCTGGGTGAGGACAGAGCATGGGCTTGCAGAGGCCCTCTAAAGGAGAGCCGGCCTGCCTTGCCTTCGTACTATCTCCCCCCATCCATCTCCATAGGCCAACTCTAATGGATATTCATCCACTCCTGGGAGAAATAGTCTCCCATCATCTGACTCGTAGGAACGAAACACAGCCTGTCCTCACAGAGGGGGAGCACCATACACACCCCAGTCCTGAGCTTTGGAAACCACTACACACACACGCACAAACACGAACACTTGAGCCATGTGCAAACACACACACACGGATGCACACACACACTATGCAAAGTAAAACGACAATTTACAAAACAGGATTTTCAGGTAAGTATCTGCAAACCTCAATTCAAAATAAAACCATGATTCTGATCTTGTTTAACTAAACTATATCTTGTGTATGTTGTAAATACTTTGAACGCTTCAATAAAAGCCATGCATTGCAATTTGTTTTAATCATTTTGTTATCCTCATAATTTTACAATTTTCTTTAGAAATTGATATTATTAATATTACTTTAAGAATATTATTAACCTATGACCTACCCTGAAACTAAATTCCAAATATCAAAATCCAAAGCATATAAAAATATATTAAGTATACATTATCAAAGCAGTATTATTAGCATATTTTGTTATGCATTTTCTAAAAATAAAATAAATTGTATATATTACACATATTGTACACATATATATATTATATGCTAGTACTGCCTGGGTGTGAAAATATTCAAGTTCATAAACAAGCATGACAGACATCTATTATTTATTTAGCAGGGCTAATTATGGTTACATTGTATGGTCTGAGTTACAGGCCATTTTGTTCACATGGATATCTATAATGGCAACAAAGAAGTCAGTAAAGTATCCACGCATCTGAAACACTTCATCAGCTCACAATCTGGCAAACACCTCCAAGGGAGAAAGAGAAAAAAAATCTGTAGCGAGCAGAACTTGTAAAATACACTTTCCTGAAGTCCCACCTTGGGACTAGAGCCACGTCTTTATGTTGTCATGCCCCGTAGTGCTGTGTGCTCTGCTTCACTCTCACTCTGTCAGGGCACGCTGAGGGGGTCGCTGTGTGCTCTGCTTCACTCTCACTCTGTTAGGGCACGCTGAGGGGGTAGCTGTTGCGGAGATTTGAAGTCACATTGCCTTCATTTGATTTGTTCTAAAGGAATCATCCACACCGCGCACATGCCTGTGTTTAGAGAGCTCCTCCGTGGTGTGCTTTGCCTTACCAACGCCTAAACAAGGTATTCAGAAGAGGCAGCGGAGATCCCTTTGAAGCTAATGTACACCTAGTCCACGAAGGGAAGATGAAGGACCCCTGTGCTTTCCATATGCCTCCATTTAACTGCAGACGAAGCTGTGCGCATGGCAGCATTTGGTCTTTGGGCTGGAGAGGGATGTTTACCAGGGGACAGATCCGGCTGGTATAATCGTTAGGAGACAGAGAGGAATGTCGAGCGGAGCCCGTCTATGCCCTTTTAATGGCTGCTGCCAGGAGGGCTCTGTCCGCTCTCTAGAGTGGGATGGAAGACATTCACCAGTCTCTGAGAAACAGATAGAGGCCATGACAAAGATATAAAAGAATAGTATTGGCTTGAGGGACAAAACATGTTTACTTTTGTTCGGAAGCCCATCAAAGAAAAAGAAAAAAGCGGAGAACCTAGCATAATGACTTACGTTAATAATGTGAATTCATGAAGAACGCTCATATCAATGAATTTACCAATCAATCAAAACTCCTCCGAGACAAATAGGAGCTGGTTTCATTTGAAAATGTAATATGTTCCTGATATAAAATATTGTTTCATAGAGCTTTCCACTATAAAGCTGTCTCCAGCCAGAACTACCCTGTCCCACTGACTGTAACACATACGTTGTAGTTTTTGTTTAGACCCAGTGTACAGCAGAGGCTTGATGCTACTCTCAACCTCTCTCAAACATAGAAGTCACACTCTCACCGTACGTAGCCATACGCCCTGAACATTGTTCCAGAAAACAAAAAACACAATACCCGTGTACTAATACTAGACAATAACAAGTCTCCAAACTGAACACAACAACAACAACAACAACATCAACAACATTTTAGCGATCCATTAGTCATGGGCCCCATCCAGATGTCTACTGAGTGGAGGAGGAGGAGACATCCCCAGCATCAGGTGGCGCTATGGGAGAGCCCAGCTGAGCTCTAAGGGTCTGCGCTTAGCACCCACAGCTCCGTCATCTGGCCTCTCCTCCTCCTCCTCCTCCACCGCCCCGGGCTCTTCCAATGGCGGAGGCGCGCTGAGCGCTTCCAGATGTTTGTTTATTTGTTGTGCAGCGACTGTAAAACCGTTTGGGGCGGGGCTCCTGACGTTTTTGGGGGGGTGGGGTGGTTGCTACACTGCGGTTGCTACGCCCCCCCCCCCCCCCCCCCCCCCCCCCCCCCGGTGTAGCGCTTGCCAACGGCGAGGCAGACGTCCCGGGGGTGTCGTCAGGGGGACGTTGTGCTTTGAACGCGGCCTCCTCCCGGGGGAGTTTCAGAACACGCCATTTCAAATGCATCCATACAAAGCAGCTGGAAGGAGGCCCAGACCTCGTGGCTCCTGCTCTCCCGTCAGACTGGACTCAGGCTCTGGGCTGCTCCTCTGTTAACTCAGGAAATACAGGGGGAGCTCCATTTCATTAAAGACGCTCCCTCCCGAAACGTAGCCACATAAAACAAGTCCGGATTTACAGTAGAAGCGGGTGGGGCAACTGACTGAGAAAAACAACGCGTTTTGAAAGAGAAATAGAAGATTAAAGCCCTTAAGGTAAAACAAAATGTGTACCGCAACTGTATGCACATGACTAGATCAATCCAATGTAAAAGCATCAACACTCCATCATGATGTGTGGATGTCTCGCCACCAAAGCTATAATTAGAGCCATTAAATAAACATGAGTTTCCTCAGTTGAGAACATTAGCGCTTCATGACAACGACAGGCTGATGACAAAGCCATCAAACACATTCCTGTATGTTGCCATTTCATCATAATTCTCTCCTTGTCTGGCAGTCCACCTGCAGAGCGGCATGAGGGGGGTTGGTGTTGAGTACTGCCCTTACTAGAAGTGAAAACTAGGTGCAGTAGACTATTGTGGGGGGGGGGTGTTGAGTACTGCCCTTACTAGAAGTGAATACTAGGTGCAGTAGACCATTGTGGGGGGGTTGGTGTTGAGTACTGCCCTCACTAGAAGTGAATACTAGGTGCAGTAGACCATTGTGGGGGGGGGGGGGGGGGTTGGTGTTGAGTACTGCCCTTACTAGAAGTGAATACTAGGTGCAGTAGACCATTGTGGGGGGGGGGGGTTGGTGTTGAGTACTGCCCTCACTAGAAGTGAACACTAGGTGCAGTAGACCATTGTGGGGGGGGGGGTTGGTGTTGAGTACTGCCCTCACTAGAAGTGAATACTAGGTGCAGTAGACCATTGTGGGGGGGTTGGTGTTGAGTACTGCCCTCACTAGAAGTGAATACTAGGTGCAGTAGACCATTGTGGGGGGGGGGGGGTTGGTGTTGAGTACTGCCCTCACTAGAAAGGAACACTAGGTGCAGTAGACCATCATTGTGTGTGTGTGTGAGTTTGTGTGTGTGTGTGGGGGGGTGTTGAGTACTGCCCTCACTAGAAGTGAATACTAGGTGCAGTAGACTATTGTGTGTGTGTGTGTGTGTGTGTGTGTTTGTGTGTGTGTGTGTGTGTGTGTGTGTGTGTGTGTGTGTGTGTGTGTGTGTGTGTGTGTGTGTGTGTGTGTAGGGGGGGGGGGATGTTGAGTACTGCCCTCACTAGAAGTGAACACTAGGTGCAGTAGACTATTGTGTGCCCAGGGACCTTAGGCTGGGACTGCAGACAGAGAGCAGAGCTGACAGCCAAAGCGGAGAGCAGAGTTAGAGGCGAGGTGACACAGTGGCAGTGGAGGATCCTCCTCAGGCCCAACTCCCTCTCTCTTTCTCTCTTTTTCCCCCTCTCTCTCTCTCTCTCTGCCAGACAACAGACTCAGCTCGGCTGCGTCCTGCACCCTGCGATACACTGGAGTCTCTCTTTCTCATTGCCCCTTCTCTAACACACACACACACACACACACACAAGCACACACCACACACACACACACACACACACACGTGTCTGTGGCTTTGTGGACTCTCTGTCATTTCCTTCACCCTGTCTCCTCTCTGCTTTCCAGGTCGACCCCTCTCTTCATGCAGCCAGCCAGACAGAGGCCTTATCCTGGAGCTCAGTCCCCCATGTCCCACCCTCTCTCCCTGGCCACTGACCTGCCAGGACTGGCCCTCCTCGGGGAGCTCCAGGCTGCTGTAATTACCTCTGGCACTTGGGCTCTGGGGCCTGGCACAGGTGACACCAGAGGAGGGGGCAGACAGAGTGAGGCGGGGGAGAGGGGGGCCGACAGGGGAGCTGTCAGGCCAGCTACTGATCTCAACTGGCTTAGGCTAGGCTGTAGCTAGCCCCATACAAACACAGACAACACGGGGCCCGAGTCTGTTAAAACACTAATCTGTTCAAATGCAACTACTGCGTCAATCCCATTGTAAACCAGGAATATTTGCGACACTTTACATAAATACTTATAAAGACTTCAATGGAAAATGATATTGGGGAGATCACTGCAGCTAAATTGTGTACAATGTTTAAACCTACAGTTGCTACTGTGATGTTCTCGTCACAAAGTGAGTTTCTAAGGGCCCTTTCCAACACACTGAACTCATCAAGGATGTTTAGGAAGTGGAGCTAAACAACAGTGTGTGTGTGTGTGTGTGTGTGTGTGTGTGTGTGTGTGTGTGTCGGGGGGAGGTGTGTTGATGTGGTCTGCAGAGAAGATGGGGACATTAAGTGGAGGTGAAGGGCGAAGATGAGGGCTGTGTTATCTAAGGCTGCAGCGGCCACATTGTAAAAATAACAAATGGCCACTGTCAACGGCGCAGCGATTGGCGAGGGAGGGCCGAATATTTCATATGTCACATCCTGCTCACCTTTTAATGGACTGCTCTGGGCCGGAGCCTGATTTTGACAAAGTACAGGGCACATGGGCTGCCTGCGTCGGGAGAGCTGGACCACTGGTAAACCCTCTGTGATAAAGACCTGTCCTTGACACCCCAGAAAAAGATTGTGCATGTCGGTTTTGTTTTTTGGGGAGGATGTAGAGTTTTGGACCTCGCATGGTGGCTGACATGGTCCTAAAATGCAGCATTTCATACCCTGTAAACAAAGGTCTCTGCTCCTCTTACTCTCAGAGTAAAGGCTGAGGCTACTCTTACCATTGACAATACTCTATGACAACATCAGGAGGATACTGCCCTTCCTTACATAAGAGGCTGAGCAGGTCATAGTTCAGGCCCTTGTCATCTCACGCCTGGACTACTGCAACTCCCTCTTGGCTGGGTTGACTGCGAGTGCCATCAAACCCCTTCAGCTCATCCAGAATGCAGCCGCTCGTCTGGTCTTCAACCTCCCTAAGTTCACTCACACTACTCCTCTACTTCACACACTGCACTGGCTGCCGGTGGCAGCACAAATCAAATTCAAGTAACTTGTCCTTGCCTATTGGGCGATGACTGGAACTACACCCTTCTACCTACAGTCGATGCTCAGACCCTACACCCCGTCCCGACCACTGCGCTCTGCCACTGGATGTCGCCTTGTTGCCCCCTCACTCCGTGGAAGGGACAGCCTGGCACCTTATTCATGATTTTTCTCTGTCCTTGTCCCTCAGTGGTGGAATGACCTCCCCATGAACATTAGGTCCGCAACATCTTTGTACACTTTCCGCCGAAACCTAAGGACTCACTTGTTTCGACTGCACCTCAGTTCTTAAATGTGACATTGCGTCTACCTAGCACTTCTACTTGACATACTAAGTAATTTTTTGCACGCATAAATTATTTGTAGTTGGTTTGTGATGGTTCTGTTTTGTATCCTGATGTTTAATGTAGCACTTGCTTAGCTCTTATCTAGGTGATTAGGTCAGGGATGCACTTATTTTATCTACCTGACTTGTAGTTTTTACCTTATCTTTTTGTAGGCACTATTTTGTGTAAGTGGCTTCGGATGAAAGCGTCTGCTAAATGAATGTAATGTCATGTAATGTAATGTCATGTCATGTAATGTCTATGACACCATAAAGCATAAACGCTCTTTTCAGATATAATGGTGACCCTCGCTTGCATTGTCAATACACTCTCAGCAGACTATTGCAGTGCAGTACAAACCCGTAACAAATCCAGGGTCTCCAGATCCACAATGCTTCACATGAGCCTACTCCCACACACATTTCTAAATCAATACTCATACAAAGATTACTGTAATCCACGTCCAGTATCTCTCTGCATAACATGGAGATGGGGGCAATCAATATGAACATTATTGTTATAATGTCTGAATAATCATTGAAAAGTTCCCACTACCAGAATTCTTTACAGAATAGATTTTTGACAAGGGTCATATCTGAAGGTTCAGTGAACTTATTTAAATGTACGTAATTGAGAAAATAAAATCGACTTTCTTGTGTGTAATTTCAATAGAAGTGCAGTGTGTGACTGCCGTGTGTGTGTGACTGCCGTGTGTGTGTGTGTGTGTGTGTGTGAGTGAGTGTGTGTGAGTGAGTGTGTGTGTGTGTGTGTGTGTGTGTGTGTGTGAGTGTGTGAGTGTGTGTGTGCCGTGTGTGTGTGTGTGTGAGTGTGAGTGTGTGTGTGAGTGTGTGTGAGTGTGTGTGTGTGTGTGTGTGTGTGTGTGTGTGTGTGTGTGTGTGAGTGTGTGTGTGTGTGTGTGTGTGCAGGGACGGTGTCTTACCTTTGTGATTCTTGGCGTCTCGGGACCCTCGGGGCAGAGGAGTGTAAGGCATGGCACTGTCGTCACATTCGGGGACACCAGGCATCTACAAACAGCAGGCACAGAACGGCATGGCTGTTACTATGCACAAATCAATACAGAACACATCTGAGGGGATGGGAGACCCGGACTGTATGAACCTGCGTTATGGAGACAGAGGGTGTGTTGCAGCAGTGGCATGGGTAGATTTAGGAGCTCTGGCTTTGATAATGTGGCCTGCTTAGAGGAGGGGGGTGAAGGGTCAAGCAGGGCCTCCAGCTCCAGCCGGCCGTGACCTTCTGGAGGGGTTAAGAAAAGGTGAGCTGCCACTCAACCTGACGGAGCAGAACGCCACACTGAGGCTGCTACATGAAGGAAGGGCAGCGGGTACGGGCACAGCACGGGAACTCTCTAAGTCAACCCACACCTGGTTTTATAACTCATTATTTCTCCCTGGACCGGTTTATAAAAGGCCCATAGAGGCCCCTTCCCATTGGGTTTGTATGTATGGAAGAGGAGATATGGTGCTGGTTAAACGGCAGGAGGAGATGTGGTGGATTGTCAGGCTGACTGATGGTCACTTTGAAGGGACATACGGTCCACGGGGCCACAGCAGAGCAGGGTGAGGGTGCAGAACAGACGCTACATAGAAAACAAAAGAGGAAGAGCCCGGGGTCACGTCAGGTCGCCAGCTTCTCCTCCTGTTGTTTTTCCTTTCTGTTGACTTTAAGGGACCGCCACCTCCTCTTCCTCCCCTCTTCAGCCCTTTTAGCCGTGAGAGGCCTTCATCACACCAAGGCCATATCTGATGCCTTTGCAGAAATACTTTATTCCTGCAGGGAGGATTCCACCTTGCCTTTAATCCGGGAGGGGAGCCGACTGACTAATACATATTAGAGACGCTTTACTGCTGCACCCCCCCCCCCCCCCACCCCCTCCTCCTCCTCGCCGTTGTTTTTCTGCAGCGTAACCTTGAAAAATGAAGAGGTGGACACCCTTAAATGGAAACATATTCCTCAGTGGCAAAGATAGCACGGTAAACACCAAATGATCACATAATGTGCTTTCAGATGAAATCTCTGGAGGATACTACGTTCTGGGCTGCGTTTTAAAATGACATATTAAATAAAGATGACTAAATACAACAATATGGAGAGCTACCATTTTCACAGTTCAATTAGAAATTCTATTAGCATTTGAGAATTATTGAAACTATCAAATTAGTTTTAAAAGCTGACCCGACAAACTATTTGAAAAAATTTAATATGAGTTTGAGACCTTTGAAAAAGTCTTATTTTAAACAAATCTGAATATTTAGTGGAAATCTGAGCATGAAATGAGTTTGGACGGAGTGATGAGAGTTTTGTATGAACTGGACATGGCTGGGAGTTCTCTAGGATGCAGTGCTCCTCCCGGCCTGCGAGCCTGTCTCATTTCCTGGGCTGCTCGGGAGATCAGACGCCCGGGGGCCCGGGGGCCTCCACTGCCTCCTTTTCGGCCCCACACAAAGACCCTCCTAATCCCGCTGCTTGTCCACAATTAATCTTCCCAGTTGTCACATTATTAACACCAGCACCCACGGTCTGGGGCTGGGTCTGGGGCTGGGTCTGGGGCTGGGTCTGGGGCTGGGGGGGGTGTCCCGGGTAGGACCACTGCTGGGGCCGTCAATCACCCTCTTTCACCCCTACAAGCGGTCCGCTGTCATCGGAGACTACCAACGCCCTCCCCATGCCGACCCCCACAGCGCTGTCTGACGCCCCCCTCTCCTCCTGACCAAACCCCCGGCCGGGCCACTCCATCTCCAGTCAGCTTCTACGTGAGACCCCCACCCTAACACAAGCCCTCCCCAGCCCCCATCAGCAGCCTTTTCCTCTGGCCTCCCTTTCCTCTGCTTGGCCTCTCCTCTTTCACTCCAGTCAATGACCCGTCCAGAGGAGGAGAAAGCAGCTAGGCGTCTGAAGAGAAGACCCTGTGAAACCAAAGCCAGCCAGGTTAGAGAGGGGGACTTAATCTGAACCCCAGCTGTTGTCAGGGGGCTGTGGGGGGGTGGGGATGGGGGTGGGGGCTTTTTATATTAAAACCACCAACCCGCTCTTTTGCCTTGTAAAGGACTGCGAGAGCGGGGCTGGTGCTTTTGATCACTAGCCATGAGGTTTTACACAAACATCATCAAAAGCCGAGGGTTGGCTCACAGGCGCAGTAGACTCATTCATTCAGGAGGGGTCAGTGCGCTCACAGACGCTAAAGAGATCGCCTTTGACGTTGCTCTACATTTAATAGATTACATATATTACATATATCTATGGCATGGTTCTGAGGTGTTAAAGGCTCCTGGTAACTGAATATGCAGATCAAACCAAATAAAACCACACCAATGGCATAAGCAGTAAACGGAAGAATATGACAAAAGCCAATATAGATCTTCGAGTACCAAAATGACATTGTGGTATTTATTTTAAGATATTGACGAGAAAATGAATGAGTCTTTCCTAAAATGTACCGCAGGTGGCACACAATGTAGGAATGCCTTTTATATTTTGATCTCAACCCTGCCATCGTTTCAGTTTGCTGTCTACTACTGGATGCTAATGTGTATCTTTCCTTACTGTGACTTTACTAGACTCAACCTCACTTCCACTTAATGGCATCTTCTCCCTCCCTCCCTCCCTCTCTCTCTCTTTCTCTCTCCTGTTGTTTTCCTGTCTATCTCGACAGCACAGCCATAGCATTCCCTGCACTGAACAGAGGGGGGTGCTGCAGTGTCATCTATTTAACAGCCTCCCTCCTCCCCTTTTCTCTCCATCTCTCTCTCTCTCTTTGTGCTGTCCAGAGAAGTCTTGCTCATCAGACTGAGCATTGTTTTAATTTGCAGGGCCCGGGGCATATGCTGAGTGTTCACATCATTATTGTCTCTGGGCCGCGTGAGTTATCACCACAGCTTATGATAATCTGGCACACATTTACAGGCCGGGCAGGGAGTACGGCGGAATCTCTCTGATAATAGTTCGATTTAGAGGACTGGGGAGAGAAAGGAGAGAGAGAGAGAGAGAGAGAGAGGAGGAGGCTGTTGGATGTCATAGTGAAAGATGATTCCCATCCTGGATAATACATCACAGCAGGCTCGTCTGTCTCCTCTCTCTCTTTGTCTCGTGCTCTCCTCTGTTGTTCTGTGAATAAATGCTGATAAACACGGCGGCAATGGTGATTACTGCCTCTAACACAGAGAGGGGAGGAGAGAGGGAAGGATGGACACTTGGGAGGAATGGAGAGAGAGAAACCGAGAGAAACGTCACGAGCAAACGGCAAACACTGAATCGTGGACTTTTTGGAATTAGCTTTGAACAAAATGAAGAAAAGCGATCTCACCTGAATTTAATTTAATTTAATTTAATTTCCAATTCATCTGAAAAAAGTTACCATTATCTACGCTCAGTTTCCCTCCAGCTCTAAAATACACTCACGTGATTTGAGAAAGTCGTGCTTATTGCTTCTACCAGCTCACCCAGACAAAGAGCTCTATGGCAGAGCCAGTATAATGATAGTGGAGAACCACCAGAACCATGGCCCAGCACCTGATCCTGATCCAGTTTGTCTCGGGCCGGCCGGCCTTCTTCCCACCTCGGCCCCCACTTTAGGACGGGCCAGCATTGCAATCTAATCTAATTACAGAGTGCAAGCAGAGTAAACACCGGCTCTGTGTGTGTGTGTATCTCCTTCTACATCTGGACAAGAAGACAGAGTGCTAAAAGGAAATAAATGTGTCCTGACAGCCACATCAAAGGGTTCAGCCAGGGGCCTGCTGCTACTTAGGGCACAGGAATGCTGTTGCTTAGCATCAGCCCACCACCTATCAGGGCCAACAGCCCAGCGCTGCTCACTAGTCTCCGTCCAGCCTCCCAGAGAGGGGGGAGAGGGGGCATTGGGGAGAGAGAAAGAGGGAAAGAGAGATAGAGAGAGAGAGAGAGAGAGAGGGGGGGGGGGGGTAGATAGAGATAGGAAATTATGAGAAGAGAGAGGGGAATGTTGGAGACAGAGAGAGGGCTGACATTGAGGGGAGGCTAGGGACTCGAGGAGATTTTTGTAGCTTAAAGCAACTGTTAGAAGATACAAGCTTTCTGTTTTGTTTTCTCTTGACACCATTTCTGCTATTTGTGCTTGCAAAAGACATGTATAAAAATGTCTTTTGATATGTTTCTCTTTGGGTCTATATCAAAATATATATTTTGTGCCGTGTATGAAACTCCTCTTTTCTCCCATCGTTCCATAAACAGTGGCACTTCTTTCTTATGATTTTAAAGATCAGAGGAGACAAAACTTGTGAACTTATTTTAGTCAACATTTAACGCTGGCATGACATATTTATTTTTTCAGTTCACTTTTATTCCATTTGTGTTGTCTGCCTCTGAAGCTAGGGTATACAAACACGAACACAACACTTAAAAACAAAGAAAGATGCAAAACAAATACCAAAGACCACAGCAAAGAGCACTTAACAATGGAAGCGAATATCCAAACCAAATATTGTTCTAATTTAGTCACAAACAACAGTTTCAGTCAAAGTAAGGCTCAATTACAGTATACACAGTCTTCTTTTTTTATGTTTTGTTATTGTACCCTTTGCCCTCTATATTAATTTAAAGGTGGTGACAATGCTATTCAGTCTTTTATATTTTAGATCAAATCGCATTAGGCTTTTACATAAGGCTTAAAAAAAAAACTTTATAGCCTAGCACTTGTATTTGACTCTGGAACAATATCCATGCCTTCCTGGCAAAAAACACGTCAAAGAAGAGTCTTGAAACATATTTTAATAAGACATGCCTGCAGTAATATGGCAAAAAAAAACTACCAAAGAGAAAAACCACTGAAGACAGGGAATGCATTTGACCTGATCACTGTGTTCCACAAAGTTCCAGTGAGACATGGTAATGCGCTGTAAATTGCTGTTGTGTGTGTTCTGGATGGTATTAATTCTGTTTTCTTAGGTAAATGGTCGAGGCTAAGAGCATGTGGCTGTAACGCTGTCTGCACTTGGCTCAGCGGGAGGTGGACTGAGCGCGTTTAATGATTTACCAGTTCTACTCCCATGACCTTGTTCTTTGTAAATGGATCATATGATCAGTGATCAGAGGAGCACGTGTTCTGCTGTACTGCTGGGGGGCTGAGGGTTGGAGAGCCGAGCACACCCGCTACCAGCCCACCAACATGCTGTGTACCTCTCAGGGTGGACAAGCAAAGGTCGAGCGCTACTGGCTGCTAATGGTCCGTATCAGAAAGCCTTCGATGGTAATAAGCCTGCACTTGTTTTGGGGGTTGCTTTTCTTTTTCTTTTCTTTTTTAAGACATCCGACCTTTTCTCTGAATGCCTTTCGAAATGAGCGTTAATTTAAACTTGAAAACACAGGCCATTTCAAAGACTAAACCTAGGGTCCACATAAAAAAGGCTTGGGGCTATTTCCTTGTTTTACCGTGACCTTTTCCTCGGTAGTGTGTCTCAGTGTCTCCATACGTCCCCTTTTAAAACATCCTACATGGTGACGCCTGTTGTATGGGTTTACTTTATTTACTTTGAAATATTTAGAGTATTCATTTCATTTGCTGTGTATTCACATTTCCATGCTCATGGCCCCCTCTTACTCTATAAATCTTTTTACACACGCAATTTCATAAATCAAACTTTAGAATGTGCAAGATTTTTTCCATCTTATCTTGCAACACAACTGTAAACAAACGCGCGCACACACACACACACACACACACACACACACACACACACACACACACACACACACTCAGAAGTGTGACATATCATGAGGCTTTCTGCTCCGATTAGGGGCTGTAGCTAACGTCAGAGCTGCTTTAAAGAGTGTGGGATGTTTAATAATGGAAGACTCTGAGAGCGGGCCTGTCACACCGGCTTGTCTGGAATGTTTCCTATGCAATTAGACGCCGGCAGACATTTGAAGAGGGACCCACAAAAAGAGCCACAAAAAAGTGACATGTGAACTTAAAGGAAATTAGCTCTTCACTCGAGTGAAATGTGAAGGTTACTTAGCAATGCTTACCTCAAACTGTGGCTGTGTGAAGTGCGTGTTTGACTCAGCCCTCGCTGAGAAGGCTGCCATTTCTTTACTTTCAGCGAGCTTCAGTCAAGGAGATCACAGAAGGAATGAAAACTAATTTTGACTCAGGGCATACGGGAAGGAGAGAGCGAGAGGAAGATAAAAAAACTCTTGAGATGTGTCAAAATAATGAGATCTCTTGATGTTTTCTGGGAAGATATGGGAAGATGCAGACAGAAGCACAACTCACATTTGCACCCAAGGACATAGTCACACACTCGTGGTACATATTAACACAACGGCACATAAAATACACACAAAATACACATAAAAAAACACAAAATGCACGCGCGTGAAAACGCACACAAAAACACTTGTTCCGATCAGCAATGCAGATGCACATTCATGCATGCGCACGCAAGACACGATAAATGAAATTCACCAGCTACTTTAAATCTATCCTGGGTGCTGACATCATTGTAATCATTATGGATGATTAAAGTATGGATGAATGAATCCTCAGTCCTCTGATAACCTTCCCTGGGACCGTCTCCCTGCCTGTATAAACGATCCACCCTGCGCAGATATAATTGTCCCACCAACATCTCATAAGTCAGGGAACAAGGAGCTGCGTCCTGGATGGAGGTGGCCGGCAGGGGGGCCTCTTTAAGCTGAGTCATTACACCATGTCATCTCTACCGACCCCCACGGAGCCCTGTGCCCTGCTCCATACACTCACACATGGACCAACAGACACACAGACAGGCACGCAGACAGACAGACAGGCAGACAGACAGACAGACACACAGACAGACAGGCAGGCAGACACCTGGGGGGGACCGACAGACAGACAGGCAGACAGACAGACAGACAGACACCTGGGGGGGACCGACAGACAGACAGACAGGCAGACACCTGGGGGAGACAGACAGACAGACAGACAGACAGACAGACACCTGGGGGGGACCGACAGACAGACAGACAGACAGACAGACAGACAGACAGACAGGCAGACACCTGGGGGGGACCGACAGACAGACAGACAGGCAGACACCTGGGGGAGACAGACAGACAGACAGACAGACAGACAGACAGACAGACACCTGGGGGGGACCGACAGACAGACAGACAGACAGACAGACAGACAGACAGACAGACAGACAGACAGGCAGACACCTGGGGGGGACCGACAGACAGACAGACAGGCAGACAGGCAGACACCTGGGGGGGGACAGACAGACAGACAGACAGACAGACAGACAGACAGGCAGACACCTGGGGGGGACCGACAGACAGACAGACAGACAGACAGGCAGACACCTGGGGGAGACAGACAGACAGACAGACACCTGGGGGGGACTGACATACAGACAGACAGACAGACAGACAGACACCTGGGGGGGACTGACATACAGACAGACAGACAGACAGACAGACAGACAGACAGGCAGGCTGGCTGGCAGGCTGGCTGACTGACTGACTGACTGACTGGTTGGCTGGCTGACCCCCCAGTGGTCTATATTTCCATGGTTGTCGTGGTTGACTTTGGGTATGGCCGCCGTTGTCTGGGTCGACTTGTTGTTTCTAAAAGCTGTGGAGGAAAGATAGCTGAGGGCCCTTCGCCACCCTGCCTCCAACTCCTTCCTCCCTCCCCCTCCCCCTTTCCGGTCTTTCCCTCGCCTCCTCACCTCTCCTCCCTCCCCTCCCTCTCTCCTCTCCTCCTCCCCCCACCACTCCCCCGAGAAGGACTTAGGAAGGTGAGTGTCTGTGTGACAGGCCGGGGATAAAAGAGACAGACCAGGGATAAAAATTAAATAAAAAGTGGCTGTCTGAAACAGTAATTGCACTCCTTTGCTGAGTATGCTTTCAGATATATAAAGCTGATTTACTGGCAGCCTCACCACCACAAATCAGCAGGCCCTGGGAGAAACACTTGTGCTATGAAATGGTTTAATCTCATCAAGTTCTGCTTTCACAGCAGCCCATAAATCACAGAGTCTTTGTTATCATAGACCTCCATGAGCGCCTGTGAGGCAGGCAATGGATCCTGCGTATATATAATCTGGACTGCTCAAACAGCGCTGCCTGGGCTGGCCTGAAATACTTTCATATTAGCCGCGGTGCAGCTGGCGGAACACAAGCTCCCTGATGGATATCTCATTTCCTGCGCTCTGCATCTATTTTCAGCAAATCATTGCTGCATAAATTTCTTGTCAACAGCACGCAGGCAATTAATTAAGTTAAAAAAGGCACTTGTGATCACATCTACAAAGCCAAACAGGAGGGAGCCAGAGCGATTCCCCGCTAAGTGAATTTACCGCCTAATGAAGGAGTTCTAAACTTTGTCATAAAGTCACCGACAGGCCAATGGCGGCACAGGAGCTTTGTCACACCGACAGGCCAATGGCGGCACAGGAGCTTTGTCATAAAGTCACCGACAGGCCAATGGCGGCACAGGAGCTTTGTCATGAAGTCACCGACAGGCCAATGGCGGCACAGGAGCTTTGTCATAAAGTCACCGACAGGCCAATGGCGGCACAGGAGCTTTGTCATAAAGTCACCGACAGGCCAATGGCGGCACAGGAGCTTTGTCATAAAGTCACCGACAGGCCAATGGCGTCACAGGAGCACTGCATAAAGTATGTTTAAATCAAAACATCACAGGAGCGCTGCATAAAGTATGTTTAAATCAAAACATCACAGGAGCGCCGCATAAAGTATGTTTAAATCAAAACATCACAGGAGCGCCGCATAAAGCATGTTTAAATCAAAACGCCACAGGACAAAGGCTGGGGGGAAGGAGATCAAATGTATGTACAAAATGTCCACCAACCACGGCCTCCACTCCGTCAGAGAGGGTCCGTGGAGAGGGGTCATAAAAACACCTGGGATGTTTCAAAATGCACAATATACACATTTAAGGGGCCTTGCAATCTGAATGAATAATGCATAATGTGCTGTGAGGTGGAGTATTTATTCAGCTTCAGTCGTTTATCAGAGAGTGAGGATCCCAACACCAGGGACGAGGTGGGAGATTTATCTGTGGTGGGTCTGCAAAGCAGATAAATCACACATTGTAATCACGCTCTGAGTGTCCCAGCTGTGACCCCGTAGTGAACTAATGACACACTGATACCTTGGGCCACTTCCTCTTCCTGTTCCTAGGTCACCCTCTGTGTTAGGGGTCCATGTGAAAGAAACCACTAAAGAAAGAGAGTTTGCCTTCATTTTGCCTGTTTACAGAACAATGTTTTACCATAAAGCTCTAACATGTTGCAAAAATAACATTATCACAGTATATACTGTTTAAGTATTTATTGTGACCTTCACCTAAAAGTATAAAATGGACAGTGTTTTCTTACTATTTAAAAGTGAATCACTTTTTAACAATTGTGTTTTTATTTCTGTTTCTATTACTAGAAGCAGTGATTCCATAAAAGCACAGAGTTGTTGGTCCTCAGTCTCAGTCCTGCACTGAGTGCATTAGTAGCTGGACTACGCTGGGCTAGCTGTGCCGTCTCTCCTGGAGCACGGGCTTCCTGCAGGCCTCCAAGCCTGCCCTGATTGATCGTGTCTCCTCCTAGCAGACTGTCTGCTGATTAAGCCAGTGGAACTTTGTTTCACTCTCCTCTCTCTTTACTCTGTCTCTCAGTGAGATAAATTAGCCAGTGGCATGCCAGCTACCCCCACCCCTCTCCCTCTCTTCTCCTCCCTCACTCACTCCGTCTCTATTTCTCTTTGCTCCTCTCTCTGTTTATCTCTTCTGTCTGTCACACTTTGAGAAGAGAGCAGACACATCTGCTGCAACGCTGCCGCACCAGATAGGCTGAGGCTGAGGGACAGGGAGAGAGAGAGAGAGAGAGAGAGAGATAGAGAGAGAGAGACAGGGAGAGAGAGACAGGGAGAGAGAGAGAGAGACGGAGAGAGAGAGGGAGAGAGAGAGAGAGAGAGAAGGAGAGAGAGGGGGAGAAAGAGAGGGAGAGAGGGGGTAAGTTGGAGATGCTGAGTCTTTCCTCTTTCTTTCCTTTGACAATGTGCCCCCCCCCCCCCCCCCCCCCACTAATAAATCAGCCACTATTTATGATCAGCGATCCCTTTTTTCCTCCCCTTAATGGCGACACGTTTGTGGGTGAATTAAAGCAGGCTTTTATGCACTAGGCTGTGGGCCAGTGTGAGCTGGGCCTGTGAATGTTATTCTGTTCCTCCCAGCCCCCCCCCCCCCCACCTCACCCCCCACCCCTCTGCCAGCCTCTTAAATCAGCCTCATTGTCAGCCAGCACTAAGCTAGTGTGCGTCATTGGGGAGAGCAGGAAGCACTGGGCATAATTCTGTCCATCAACTGAATTTATCGGATCGGTAGCTTTGTAATCTGGGCCCCATAACTTATGGAGGCTGACAGAATGGAATTTGGTTGGGAGGCGGTTGTGTTGGTCGGGATTTTGGCCCACCCCAGTAGCCTTTGCCTGACTGTCCCCAAGCGTGGCTGTATTTAGCTAACGGGAACAGAGGGACCCTGACGCTGGGTGCTGGTGCTGGTCTATCTGGACAAGCACACCAACTACATTTGTTGATGCATTGTCACACTAGACAGAGGGAGGTGTCAGAAAGGAGAAATAAAGTCTAATAGAGAGAAATGTGATGGGGGGGGGGGGGCAGAGAAATAGATAAAAAGAAAGATTTAAAGTGGATATGTGTGTGTGTGTGTGTGTGTGTGTGTGAGAGAGTGTGTGTTTGAGACTGTGTGAAGGGAGAGGGTAGAGGAGGACACAGCCTTGCTCACCATTCTCATTGTGGGGGGAATAGAAGGCAGGAGCAGCATCTGCTTTGAGGAAGGCTCCTCTTCCATGCTAGTGGGCATAAATCAGAGCCGGCATCTCAATGCTAGCCCTGACTTCTGGAGGCCAGCATATCTTTAACATACTCTAGATTAAGGCCTCAGCATTGAGATCATCCGTCACTGGCTGGAACAGGAAAACATCCAGGACATTTCTGGGTAATGTAGTGTCAATGAATCACATGGTTTGGGGACTTGTATGTTATGATGGGTTAGGGTTAGTAGGGCCATGTGCAATGATCCAGAAACACATTATACACTGCTGCCTGCCTAACATGGAGCCGGAAATCACAGTCTTAAAACAGAACAGTAAAATAATAATAATTTAAGTAATAATAAGAAAACAATGGATATATGAACAATAGTAGGAATAGATTAAACACATTTATCATTGTCTGTCAATTACAAACCATGGCAACAATAACTCTTTAGATGAGAGTGTCAACAGGTTCTGCATGAATATCCATACGTCCCCCTCTATGTAAACAGTGTCAGCTGCTCTGTGTAAGGGGGAACAAAGAGAAACCCCCCCTCTGAACTAAAGCTGCCAATTACCCCATAAAACATGCATGTCTTCCCCAGCAGCGGCCCCTTTGTGGTGGGCACATACCGAAGGCGGCGGGCGGTTTACAAGATGCTCGCTCAGTGGATGCGATTGTGCCCGGCATGAAGGGGAACACAGACGGTGAAGGCCCGACAATCCGCCATAGCTCCCCGTAGCCTCTTCAACAGACCCTCCTCCTCCTCCTCCTCCTCCTCCATTTGAATATCAAGCCACTCGCCTGATATGAAAATGCCTTCCATCAGATGCCGCAGTGGAAGCCCGCGTAATAAGTGATGAGAGGTGTCTCTCTGTGTGTGTGTGTGTGTGTGTGTGTGTGTGTGTGTGTGTGTGTGTGTGGAGCCTGGGCCTGAAAGAGACATCTCCTGTCATCGCCCAGGAGACAGATAATGGAATTGTTTTACCCCCGTGATCACAGACACTCTCACACACAACCTCTGACTCTCTCTCTCTCTCTGCAGACACTACACATGCATATAGGTATTCAAAAACACACACACAATCACAGACACACACGCACACACACCTCAGTAAAAAATATAAAGTACACTTCAACTTCAGGATGATTGCTCCTCCACTCTTTTCAGGGTTTTGTTTCAATGGCTGTCTTATCTGGGCTCTTCACTTTGTGAGCTTGGCTGGGAGGCCGCTCCTCCTGATATGTTAATTGCAGGGTACTTAGGCACTAAAAGATTAACATAAACCCCTTTGGAAACAAGCTAATAGTTTATGATAATTTGTGCATGGCCTTTGTCTGTCTATCATTACATTGCCTCTAGCGGTAATTTTTATCAAGAGGCTGTAAAATCATTTTAACAGGTTCACTTGCAGATAATTAATACTAGAAACGGTATTATTCAATTGAGCTACATTGCGCCATTCGCAATACGGCAACCATGCTATAATTAAAGTATTTTATTTTATTAACCTATTCATTACGCGGTGCGCACGGAGACACGGAAGAGTCTCTTTTTTCTCTCTCTCCTTATCGAAGCACTTTCACACGGGCAATTAGGGGAAAGCCTGCTCATCTTTCTCGCTATGGCAGCGTTTCCATTAGCGGGTCGTTTCATACTGATTATGCCTGGCAACTTCCACACTGGGACACAACAGTACAGAGCATTCCTAGATCCAGCCCAGAGAGTTCTGCTGAGCTGGTCCTCATCACGGTGGGTGGGTGCCGCTTTGCCAAATATAGATTGAGGCACAAGGGTTTAACCTGGATTTGAACCTGCGCCTGGTTGAATGAACGAGTGGGTTCCAGGAATGGGGATGGGTCCTGCTGTAATGATCCTGCTACAAGCATGTAAGATCACACTATTAAAAAGTGTATGTATGGATAATCTCAACATCTAATTGTGACCTACCTCCAAGAGAGAACAATACAAAATACAACAGAACAAAAATGCCTATTCAGATGATACCGGCTTCAGAAGAAACATCATCAAACGTTTGTCTCTTTCTGTTTAAATAGTGACCATTACTAGTGACCATTACGGGATGACCTCCTTCCCACAGCATCCTGCCTCACCTCGTCAACTGTCAGGAGTGTGTGTGTGTGTGTGTGTGTGAGTGACAGCCGATGGCTCCCCTGTGAAACGCACACTTAGACAGACACATCATACCTCGGACTCATGAATACCACAGCACAGCCTTTTCCACCCAGCCACTCAAAGACCTGAAGCCCCCCTGTCGTACTGCTCCACAGCAGGAACAGACACGTTCCCCCAACTATTTGCCTCAAAATGAGACAGGAATGGCTCCATCCCGTTTCAACAAGGGAGCCAGGGCCCTGTGCATAACGATGTCTCCCCTAATAGGCTGACAGATAGACTGGGAGGCCCTGCCATTAGCATGAGAAACGCCCCAGCAAGCAGCTGCTCAACCCTGCCTTCGTCTCACACACACGCACGCACGCACGCACGCACGCTCGCACGCACGCACGCACGCACGCACGCACGCACGCACGCACGCACGCACGCACGCACGCACACACACACACACACACACAATCTGTACACCGTTAGTCTTTCCACTCTCCCGGCCTGACAAATGTAGACACATCATGGTTTTGTATTTCCAGGTGATAACAAAGCAACCCACTTTGGCCTAGCACATAAGTCACCGGGGAAGAAGCCAGCGCGTTGGCAGAGCACCAGCTCATGTCTCTGTTCACCCAGGCACCGGCCATCCTACCAAGGGCCCCGGATCAACGTCTGACAGCCCAGATCATCGGCCACCTAAGTGAGAACTACAAACCTACTTTTGGATCCTTTGTTAGTCTAAACATGAGCAGACACACCCAAAGTCAAGTCTGTCAACTGGGTACTCTCGCCCCCCGTTATCAGCTAAAGTGTGTAGATTGAACCCCATTTCAGCTTTATTCAGTGCCAGGCCAAGCTACAGTAAAGTCCATTTCAGCTTTATTCAGTGCCAGGCTGAGCTACAGTAAAGTCCATTTCAGCTTGATTCAGTGCCAGGCTGAGCTACAGTAAAGTCCATTTCAGCTTGATTCAGTGCCAGGCCAAGCTACAGTAAAGTCCATTTCAGGGTCTAATAAAGTGACAGCAGGCGTGACAGGCAGGCAGGGCCCTCCCCTGCAGGACTGGGGAGCTCTCCTCAGTCTCACCTTGCATTTAGGTAATTGGAACGCAGTGACTCTGGTCGCTGATTATTGTGCTGGGCTTGTACTCAGTAAGATGAACTTGGGTGAGGCGAGACGTTGCAAAATAGGACACCTGACACACAGGCACAGCGGGTCACACACAGGTCACACACAAACCTTTTTACCTTCGTGCTCACAACCTCACCTCACCTCCACCAACCCACTCACACACACACTAATACACGCACACACACACAGACAATCCCACACACACTGATACACACACACACACCCACGCACACACACACACACACACACACACACACACACACACACACTGATACACACACACACACACACACACCCACACACACTGATACACACACACACACACACACTGATACACACACGCACACGCACACGCACACACACACACACACACACACACACACTTACACACACTGATACACACACACACACACACACTGATACACACACGCACACGCACACACACACACACACACACACACACACACACTTACACACACACCCACACCCACAAATACCGTAAACAATTACTTACAATGTACTCTATGAAAATGCACTGTATGAAAATGTACCTTAGGTCAATAGGGTTTAGGGCCATGCTTTGGTTCTAGACTTTTTAAATCGCCTGTTTGACAAGCTGATACGTCTCTTTTATAATACCTAGACTCCCATGGTAGCTTCTGACAACATACAAGTTATCAACCCCAGCCTGACCCCCTCCATGGCCAAACACTGTAGGTCAACACATATCTACCCTGTGTGTGTGTGTGTGTTTTAGTGTAAGTGTGTGTGTGTGTGTGTGTGTGTGTGTGTGTGTGTGTGTGCTTGCTGTGAGTGTGTGTGTGTGTGTGTGTTTGTGAGTGTAAGTGTGTGTGTGTGTGTGTGTGTGCGGGGTGAAGGCCAGCCAGTGAGGGTCCGGAGCTCCAGGCCGCTCCTTTATCTGCAGCCTGACACAGCCATCTGTAATACAGCAGCATCTGGAGGTCCTCTTCAAACCTTATCTACCTCCAGCCAAATCTCTCTCTCTCTCTCTCTCTCTCTCTCTCTCTCTCTCTCTCTCTCTCTCTCTCTCTCTCTCTCTCTCTCTCTCTCTCTCTCTCTCTCTCTCCCTCCGGACCTCACACCGTCGCCCACCCAGCCAGGCCGCAGCCTGACCCGTAACTCCCCCCCTAGAACAGTCCGTCCCAGAGGCCTGAGAGAGGTCCATCACACGCGGGTGTTTACGCTGAGCGGCTGGAGGACAGTTGTACATAACAGGCTGACAGTACGGGAGGATGGGAGGCATCTGCCCGCCGTTCCTCTCTGCTAATCGGGCCGGAGGTTAATGGGGGTGCACTCGGCGCAAATGGACGCTCTGGCTTCCCCGTCCACTACGGCTAAACACACATCACTCACAGGCTGTTTGTACAGATTTATTTTACATCAAGGGCTAGAATAAATACTGGAAACCATTATGGGTCTTTCAAAGGGAGACGTGTCGAGTACGACTTTCAAGGTTGCCGTGGTGCTTGCACAACTCATAGGCAATCTAAAAAAAGAGAGCTTGTTGAAAACAAGAACAGGGCCAAGTAGAAAGTTTTAGAGCTGCTGGATTTTATTTGAATCAAATCCTTCCCACTGGTGAGATCCAAAGTGAGGAAGTGAAATCAACGGTCCAAGCTGTCTTTATGAAACGACTGTGTTCACAAACCGTTGCCTCAATCTCTATCCTCTGCTCTCTGAAATCTAGTAGAAAGAGGAGGGAGCCCACTTAGGCAGCTCCGTAGAGCTAGGCCCATCACCTCCAGCCGGGCTCCAGGGCCCATGTAGTGAGTCCCTCTCTGGGACCTCTGCATACAGCCTGGGCCTCGCTTCAAAGGCAGGAGGCACAGGGGCAGGCAGCGCACCTCCTCCCCAGCCCACACTCACTCTCCTGTTTGTGGGAGCATTAAGTGTGTGTGTGTGTGTGTGTGTGTGTGTGTGTGTGTGTGTGTGTGTGTGTGTACGTGCATCTCACTTTGACTCTTTTCCCCGCCCCCTCTCTCTTTCATCCTCAATCGCTCTCTTTCTCTCTTTTTTCTGCCTTTTATGTTTTCCACTTCCTAGGAGTAGAAAAGGGGTGAACATAAAAGTGGTCCGGGGAAAACATATGATGTGTGCCATAACGGCCATCACTGTTCCCATCGTACGCCATAAAACACCCTCAAAGCTTTCAGCCTCTGCTCGCCGACCGTGCGGCGGAGACAGATGGTTAACCTCTGGACGCCTGCTCACCTGTGAAACACCGGGTCAGACTAACCATCAACAGAAGGAACGGCAAAGATGGACAGGAAGATTGAGTGAGCAAAGGGAAGACAAAGGAGGGGGGGGAGTGCGATTGAGAGGAGAAGAAGAGAAAAAAGTGTTTTGAAAGCGATGGAGAGGCAACTAGCCGAGCCCCCCGTTGCTGCGGAGCAGGGAGGTCTGGCCTTTTACCATCCCCTCTTTTTCATCCCTTTCTCCAGATGAAAGAGCGTCGGAGAGCAGGATTAGGCCGGACAATTACGCTTCGGCCCTGAAAACCCTCCCGCCCCGTCGCCTTTTAGTAGGAGCTCTAATTCATTTCCAATCAAGCACATTTTCAGAAATCCTGTAATAGCGACGGTCGCTGCTGTTCTTGAACGCTCCAACAACCCCCCCACAAACCCCCCCTCCTCCTCTCTCATCATCAGAGGCTAAGCCTCTTACAGGCTGCCTATAGACAGTGTTTGCAGACAATTCCCAAACGGGTCTGCCCTGCAACTTGCTGTTATCATGGCAAATAACCTGTTCCACCAGATGATTGACAGGGATGCTATTTGGGCCAGTGATTGAATGTGTTTGTGTGTCACGGGAACGTTGAATTAGTGCTGCTTGTTTGTCAAAGCCGTGGGGATCCTCCTCTGTGTCGGTGGAGAGGGGCTCCTTTGGCACCACAATCAATAGAGGAGCCAACAAAGTGCAGGCCTCCCCTGTGAACCCCCCCCCACAACAAGTAAACAAAGCACCATCAGTCCCCAGTGAACCCCCCCACAACAAATAAACAAAGCACCTTCAGTCATAAAAACACTCTTTCTGAGCCCAAGTCTCTTTCTCTCCAAAAACATCGACACGCCCTCTCCAGGTGCAACAGACCCACTACACACAGAGTGACACTGAACAACACGCCCTCTCCAGGGGCAGGTGCAACAGACCCACTACACACAGAGTGACACTGAACGACACGCCCTCTCCAGGTGCAACAGACCCACTACACACAGTGTGACACTGAACAACACGCCCTCTCCAGGTGCAACAGACCCACTACACACAGCGTGACACTGAACAACACGCCCTCTCCAGGGGCAGGTGCAACAGACCCACTACACACAGTGTGACACTGAACGACACGCCCTCTCCAGGTGCAACAGACCCACTACACACAGCGTGACACTGAACAACACGCCCTCTCCAGGTGCAACAGACCCACTACACACAGCGTGACACTGAACAACACGCCCTCTCCAGGGGCAACAGACCCACTACACACAGCGTGACACTGAACAACACGCCCTCTCCAGGGGCAACAGACCCACTACACACAGCGTGACACTGAACAACACGCCCTCTCCAGGGGCAGGTGCAACAGACCCACTACACACAGTGTGACACTGAACAACACGCCCTCTCCAGGGGCAACAGACCCACTACACACAGTGTGACACTGAACAACACGCCCTCTCCAGGTGCAACAGACCCACTACACACAGTGTGACACTGAACAACACGCCCTCTCCAGGGGCAGGTGCAACAGACCCACTACACACAGTGTGACACTGAACGACACGCCCTCTCCAGGTGCAACAGACCCACTACACACAGTGTGACACTGAACAACACGCCCTCTCCAGGGGCAACAGACCCACTACACACAGCGTGACACTGAACAACACGCCCTCTCCAGGGGCAGGGGCAACAGACCCACTACACACAGCGTGACACTGAACGACACGCCCTCTCCAGGTGCAACAGACCCACTACACACAGTGTGACATTGTTTGTGAAATATACATAGCGTGCATCATCACGTCCCCCTCTCCCTCCCTCTCCCTCCCTCAGCGCTGACAGAGCGTTGGGCCTCAGGCAGAGTGGACCCCGTGTCCACCGTCTCCCTCGGCCCAGACAGACAGCACCATTACACAAGCCTTGGACTGGCCTCCACCCTGACAGCCAATCACGGCGGTGATCGCCGACAGCCAGGCATTCTGGGGGATTGCATCTCTTCTTCAGCGCGTCAGCCGGGGAGTGGAGAAACAAGCGTCCATCTCTCCATCACTCACTCACCACCCCTCCCAGCAGGAGGGAGAGAGGGGGGACGGGGGAGAGCTGTTTGTGGGGAGAGAGGGGGAACGGGGGAGAGCTGTCTGTGGGGAGAGAGAGGGGAACGGGGGGAGAGCTGTTTGTGGGGAGAGAGGGGGAACGGGGGGAGAGCTGTCTGTGGGGAGAGAGGGGGAACGGGGGAGAGCTGTTTGTGGGGAGAGAGGGAGAACGGGGGAGAGCTGTCTGTGGGGAGAGAGGGGGAATGGGGGAGAGCTGTCTGTGGGGAGAGAGGGGGAACGGGGGAGGCAGGGAGTTCTGGGGAGAGTGTCAAGCTGCCGAAAGTGAGAGCCCAGACACTGAAGGGAGATGGGAGGGCTGGGCACCTTAACCAGGTTGATAGCCTTCACATGGCTCTCAACATAAGACAACAGGCTAGTGGAAGAGTTACAAGATGTCAAAGGCCTTTATATGGGCGTTACAGATACTTATAAATATCATATTTTATAACTGATCAACGTGTAACAATGAAAACCACTTTACAGATCATCAAAATACATGAAGTATGTTATGGTGCAAAGATCCGTAACTCCAAGAAACACACACACACACACACACACACACACACACACACACTTCACACAACCAGTTGCGTGAGTCATGTGTGTGTGTCAGTGCGTGTCTGTCAGTGTGAGCTATGATAGCAGCTGATAGAGAGGATGACCGGTGTGTGTGTCCTCACTGTCCCTGTAATCCCCTTTCATCCCTGCTTCCCTTTGTGCAGCACACCTCATCACCTCCATTCCCCACTCTAATTGCATGTGAAAGACACACCCTTTGATTCCTGCCTGCATGCCGAAGCGCTACGTGTGTGTGTATCAGTGTGTGTGTGTGTGTGTGTGTGTGTGTGTATGTGAGCGTGGGGGAGGTTTGTCAACAGAGTGTGGTTTGTGTCTGTCTGCGGTGGGGATCAGGAAGACACGTACACCTTCGGAGGACAAACCCGTTTTTCTGGCCATACGACACATCTATCACCGCCTCCACGAATATCACCACATCTGTCATCGGCATGGCAGCGCGTGTGTATCAGTGTGTGTGTGTGTGTGTGTGTGTGTGTGTGTGTGTGTGTCAGTGTGTGTGTGTGTGTGTATCAGTGTGTGTGGGTGTGTGTGTGTGTATCAGTGTGTGTGTGTGTGTGTGTGTGTGTGTGTGTGTATCAGTGTGTGTGTGTGTGTGTGTGTGTGTATGTATCAGTGTGTGTGGGATTGTCTGTGTGTGTGTGTGGGTGTATTAGTGTGTGTGGGAGTGGGTTGGTGGAGGTGAGGTGAGGTTGTGAGCACGAAGGTAAAAAGGTTTGAAACAGTGATTCCTCGTAGGGCAACGTAGAGGAAATAAAGTATGTTTCCTGTTTGGAAGAACACAGCCTGCCCTTCAGTCTGCTCCTGTGTCGGACATCTTCCCTTAAAGCCGGGCGCCAGGCTTTCTTTACGTTTCCTTCTCAGCGTGCGTTCAGCGTGCGTTCAGCGTGCGTTCAGCGTGCGTGCCCCGGAGCAACCCCTTTGAAATGCCACGGGCTGTGGGACAGGGGTCCGTGTGTCAGTGTCACTCTGGGCGTGTTCCCGCTCCATGTTTACCCTTTTCAAAGTGAAGCCCATTGGCCTGTCAGTGTCACATGTCTGCTACACGCTGCCTACAACAGGGTTCAGTGTAAGGTAGCGTGTAACTCACATCACATGTCTGCTACACGCTGCCTACAACAGGGTTCAGTGTAAGGTAGCGTGTAACTCACATCATTTAGCGTTACAAACTGCCTGCAAAAACATCCCGCGACCCCCCCCCCCCCCCTCTGTATTTGGTCAGTGCCTCCCTGTCTGTTTGAAAGGGGTCTGGTGTCCTCTGGTTGTTCCCGGCTCGGAGTAACAGACAAACAGGACGGAATAGGAGTAGTGACATCACTCTGACACTATCTAATCGGGAGATGTCCGGACGTATTATAACTGACTGTAGGCCTATCTCTCACTTCACAGTCAAGCCACAGTCAGAGTCAACATCACCAGAGAAGGGGAGAGAGAGCCAAAGAAAAAGAGAGAGAGAGAGAGAGAGAGAGAGAGAGAGAGAGAGAGAGAGAGAGAGAGAGAGAGAGAGAGAGAGAGCGAGAACAGAAATGCCCGTCCCCTTTGTGAAGCCTGAGGAGGGCAACTTCCGGCTCCGATGTCGGTGTATCCCAGAGAGGGGAGGGGCTGCAGAGAGATAAATGAGCTCTCCAGCGGAGGAAGCAGATCCTTTATCGGGGCCTGCCTCTATTTACTGACATTAAGAATGATAATATCCATCAGCACGCTGTCAGCAACCCAAGTGGGCTGTGAGGAGAACAAAGGCTCCACTGTCTCTCTTTGATACGCTTACAAGGAGATGTTGATGTACCTGCCATTCAGGTGCAAACAGTGTCATCACCACACGCCCGGATCAGGACGCTGCGCTCCGCCTCGGCGATGAGTAGGATGGCCCTGGGCTCTTTTCCCTCAGCTTTTCCCGAGGCTTGGCGGTGGGGGAAGACAAAGCTTGACGGGTTAATGAGGCAACAATCAGCACTGAGCCGTGACCACGATGTCCACATTCCTCCACTACCTCTGTGTGAAATACGGCGGAGGGCAAGGCACGGGGTTTGGGTTTTTTACCTTTAGCGATGATGAGAGAGAGAGAGGAGGAGGACGAGGAGGAGGAGGAGGAGGAGGGGGGTGAACAACAGCGTCAGGGAAGCGGCGCTGTAATTACTTTTGGCCATCTTTCAAACCTTTCTTTCTCCGGAGAGAGATGTGTGACAACATATGACAAGAAAGCCAACAGGCTTCCCATACAGAATAATGGAATCCATCATCAGTCAGGCAGACACACCTGTCTGGCTCAGAGAACAATGGCATGCTGCCTATTTATTAGGTGCCAGAAAAGTTTATGTTTGTTCGGTGACGGTGACAGTGACTTGATCCTTTTCATTATTTGCGGATCTCAAGTTTTGAGACGACGGTGAGGGAGGGGAAAAAGTCTGACTCACATTTTCTTTTCTCTCTCTCTCTCTCTCTCTCTCTCTCTCTCTCTCTCTCTCTCTCTCTCTCTCTCTCTCTCTCTCTCTCTCTCTCTCTCTCTCTCTCTCTCTCTCTCTCTCTCTCTCTCTCTCTCTCTCTCTCTCTCTCTCTCTCTCTCTCTCTCTCTCTCTCTCTCTCTCTCTCTCTCTCTCTCTGACGATCAGTGAGTTCTCTTTCTTCCTGATAGCTGTCTGCCACGGAGTCACAAGACAAATAACAAAGACTGTCAATTCTGTAGGACAAGGACACCATTAATTCTTGATTTTGTGTTTTTTGCCACACTGTCCAGACGTACAGTACACAGCAGGACATCACATCCTATTGACATTTGAACTACAGTGTCCGGGTCATATCATCATTTATTTGGACTGGAATCTTCAAAAAATTAAATACTTAAAAAGATGATTTAGATTGTGTGCATTTGATGATATCTATACCCATCATGCCCATGTCTGCATACTATTGACTAGTCTGGCCTTACAACTGACAGACTGGCCCAAATCACTCTATCTCAAATTGGAGTGGCTGTCATTACAGGAAATGCTCAGGTCACTCACAGAAACATACATTTTCTTATCACTATCTTAGAAAATCGACACAAACTATAAACATAACGAATAACATGGCACTAAAAAACAGACAACAAAAAGGTCAAGTCTGTTATTGTTCAACTAGTAGGAAAATAAAAACAGTGTTACAAATGTATAGTAGCATGCTGCTGCTCTGCGGTCTGGCTCCTTAGTGTGGGTGTCAGTCGGCCACGCTGACGGAGCAGCACTAGCTGTCATCTTAACAGTTCATAATTAGGCTTCCTCCTGCCACCAATCAGGGTGCCACGGCGACAAAAGCCAATGGCAACCGAGGTGGCCATAGGGTGTCTGTGGTATAAATAGCCTGACTGGGTGATTAATGAGAGGGGCCAGAGAGCTAAAGCAGCAATCTAAGAGCGAGACAATGCCTGCCCGTACAGCTGCCTGCACAATAAAAAAGGAAAACACAACAAGACATGCCCTGTCGAAGAACTGACTCCATAATTGAGGTAGAGTGGCAGTGAGAGTGGAAGCCTGCCCAGAAAATAAATAAATAAGTCCATTTCAGACAAGAGCCTATAAAGACTTGATATAACCCCTAAGCGCTTTTGGGGGGAATCCTCATTAACATTTTGACACCCTCTGTTTGAATGGCAGGGTCACTCAGGTTTCAAACACATGGGAGCTCTGGGAGTGACACACATTCTTTTGTGAGACCCATGCAGAGAACGTGAGAGAAAAAGTGGAGAAAAACAAGCCAGAAAGGAAGAGAGAGAGCATCCTGGATAAGTCCTGTGCTGGAGCAGACAAAGTGTATAAGACGTCTGCGCTAATGTCTACAACAAAGCCTGCCAGAAAGTGACTTGTGTAGGGGAGGTGTTTAGTCGACTAAACAAAGCCAGTCTGTGGGGGCCTACTATAGGGCCCTCAGCGTCACACTCACACCATGAGAAGAGCTCCTGTACGATTTAACCTGGGCTCTAAGTGACAGAAGACAAACCAGAAGTATCCTTAACAAGGTGAACATACAGTGGTAAATAATTACACCACATATTAGCAGTATGATAAATATCTCTACGGTTCATTGAAATGTCTTTTTAATCCCAACCCTGCATTATCCTGTCCTGTTAGTCTGTGACAGACACGTGGCTGCACTGTGGCTTTGTCGGTGCCTCTTCGACGGGAGAGCGACCCACTCCGGTTTGGAGATCTCACCCTGTCACGACCCCGCTAGACCCGCCGTCACATTTCCACGTCAGAGTGTGGCACTCTGGGAAGTGTGGCTGATCGCTCCCCGTTGTTGTCCGATCCCCGGCGACTGAAATTCCCCTCTCCCAGGCTCCAAATGATACATATCACTACACACATCAAGTCCTCCGAAAGCAGGACGCCGTGCAGGCAACCGTCTCAACAATGGCCCCCCGGAAAATATGTTTTTCCCCGAGAAAAAGTTGCAGCAACAAACAGAGGGGCTCAGTTCCATCCCCCGGTCAACAATTACCTCCAAAAGGTGGCTGGCTGTATGGCAGCTGTGAAGAGGATGTGGGAGAAGCATTCATCCCCTGCTCCAGTGACTGGGCCTTACTCTTCCCCCTCCACTTTGCTGGCAGCAGGCCTCTCAGCCTCCTCTCCGCTCCTTTTAATGCCCCTGACAGGGGGGTTATTTGCTCCCATATATGTTTTCTCTCCAATTACACCGTGTGGCAGGCAGCAGGTTGGCAGACAGGCGGGCAGGCAGGCGGGCAGGCAGGGTGTGCTGCGATGCTGATGGTCACCTCTTTGACTAGAGTCCCTTCCTGCCTGCACTGTATTTTTCATCTCTTTAGGTTCTCTTCGGGAGGCGACTCTGTCATTTGCCTGTCGTTGTTCCAAAGTGCTGTTAAACACCTGACAAACATCGCCACACAACAAGCCACACGTGCACGACTTCTCTAATCTCAAATCCCTCAAACTGTCCATGCCAAGGACACACCATGTCCACAGTTGACACACTATGACTTATTAAACACAATTAAATACAACAAAAAATGTCACCATAGGATTGCAGATACAATTATTTCCCACGTATGTAAACGTCAATAATTTAGCTACTGGTGCCATGCAGAAAACTTCAAACCCCCAAATTACCACACACACTTTCTGAGTGATGCCTAATGTGCTCATTTTAATACTTAATGTGGTACACAATGCTCCATCTTTCACAAAACACATAATTAGCCTAATTTACTTGACTCTTGTGGTTGCTTACAGCAATCACTCTGATCAAAGATAGATTAAAATGATACCAAGGGACTAGCATCTCCAATACACAAAATACAAACGCTGCAAATCAATAGAGCAAAACAGACAGCATTCATAAGTATAGCTTTAAGCTAACTGAGATGCCAAACGCGAAGGCTTCAATTGAACTCCATTGATACCGCATTGAAAAATTCATGAATTCAGAGACAGCAGTCTTTTATCTACGAGTCAAAATCAATAGTGGAAAGGGGTTACGGAATCAAAGCTGTTTTGTTAGTCAAGCAGTTGGTAAGGCTTTAAACAAATCTAAAATGCGATCTAGGAGAACAAAGCAGGCTAACAAGCCAATGGAAGAAATATGATGAAGTTGTGTGGGTTCATAAACTTTCTTTTCACATCCAGCAAGACAACATCAAACAGTTAGCGCACATGACAAGACAAGTCCAATTCATTCACTCTGATGGGCTTTGAATACAAGAAGTTAAGTCCAGCTTGTGTGGGTCCTAAGTCGAAAATGGGTCCTATTATTTTTAAAACAGCCATGTCAGGTTCCTCTGAATTCAAAACAATGAGCACAATGTTTACACATACAATGTATTTCATTTTAAAATGGAGTCATATGTTGCGTGTGGTGAATCAATAGCCATGCTAAAATACCGCCTATCACTGCTGTTGTTAGGATGTGCATATTTAAACACACTATATGTCTTTTCCGGAAGACATTTAGCTAAGCCTGATTCATTAAATAAAAAAAAAAGGATCTTTTCATATTTTCTCAGTCAGAGTTCAATATTATATTTACTGTCTTTATGTTTTATGCTTAAAGGCTGTTAGCCGGCCTCATTGCTGTGTAAGTGAAGGTGTGGTCTCGCGGTGACCTCTGCCCTCAGAAGGGACTGGCCGTGAGGAGGAGACAGTCAGCAGAGGCTTTCCTCAGGGGAAGAATAACGGCAATACGGGGAGCCGGAGAGAAAGAGAATTAGTGAGCCAGGAACACAAAGACAGGAGTCCAAACAGGACAGTAGAGTGGAGAGACTTGAAGGCGTGAGCGAGGGGTCTGGCAAACATATGTAAGGGGCATGCCGACTGAGCAGCTAGCCGTCGGAGACTTCCCTTTCCCTGAGCCGCCGTGGCTAACAGCTAGCAGCTAACAGCAAACAGCTAACAGCTAGCAGCTAACAGCTAACAGCTAGCAGCTAGCAGCTAGCAGCTAGCAGCTAGCTAAGCTGTCGAGACGAGGCCTCTCCGCTCCATATACGCGACGCAAAGCTCCGTCTTTTCTTTTGACAAAGATAAAATGTATAAATTATGAGCGGGTGACAAAATCTACCTCAGCGCCCCCGGCGGCTCATCAATCAGCAGCGCCGCAGTGTCAGCAGGTAACTGACGTAGCCCCCCGGAGGCACAGCGCCTTCTAAAAGACAGACACTGTGTGTGTGTGTGTGTGGGTGTGTGTGTGTGTGTGTGTGTGTGTTTACGTACTGTATATACTTGTGAGTAGTGTTTTGACATGGGCACATGTATGTGGATAGGGTGAATATGCTGGCGTATGTGTTTGTATACTGGTCTGTGTCTTACTACGCTATTGAAAAGGCGTTGCACAAACAGTTGATCCACACATGATACGCCTCTGTAAAATAACAGTAAAGTGGTAGGAGGTGTGACCTTGTCTTGCTGATGTGCTGACATGTGGACCCACCATGTCATTGAGTAATGATGCAGGCTGCATGGACCACCCAGCCAGTCTCCACTGTACTGGGGAGGAGTCCCTGTTATGCAGCTAACTCTCCCCTGTCTCAGACCCACATGCAGGGTGTGGTTTACTGGTCAAGGAGACACGGACGGTTTGTCTTGGTAGCCTTTGCAGCTATTAGGAGAAGGCTCACAGACGCCCGCCATTACCCACACACTTTTTGAAGAGTGAATTCTGAAGTCTTGTGGATGGCTAATGTTCTTAGATGCATTTTAAATGTGAAATTGAACCAATGCCTTTACTACTATACTATGTAACATGTAGCACTGACCTCTCCGGGAACCATCACCTTATCTTGGTGGAGAGGTTTGTGTGTCCCTATGAACCTGGGGGCTGTGTTGTCTGGAACCTTGTGTTCCTGGTAGGGTCTCCCATGGCAAATTGGTCTCAGGCGAGGGGCCGGACTAAGAATGGTTCAAAAACCCTCATGGAAAGAACAAAAAGAGAGGATGATACCCGGCCCGGAGGAAGCCCGGGGTCCCCTTCTGGAGCCAGGCCCAGGAGGAGGACCTGTCAGCGAGCGCCTGGTGGCCGGGCTTGCCACGGAGCCCGGCCGGGCATAGCCCGAAAAAGCAACGTGGACAACAACAAAATTTTTTCTTCTCCGTCCCGTGGGCTCACCACCCGCGAGAAAAACCAAGGGGGTCGGGTGCGCTGCCAGAAAGGTGGCAGTGAAGGCAGAGGTTTTCGACGGATCGGACCCGGGTGGCAGAGGCTGGCTTTGGGGACGTGGAACGTCACCTCTCTGAGAGGGAAGGAGCCGGAGCTTGTGTGGGAGGTGGAGCGCTACCAGCTGGATCTGGTGGGGCTTACCTCTACGCACAGCCTCGGCTCTGGAACCTCACTCCTGGATAGGGGTTGGACTCTATTCTTCTCCGGAGTTCCCCAGGGTGTGAGGCGCAAGGCTGGTGTGGGGATACTCACAAGTCCCCGGCTAAGTGCCTCTATGTTGGAGTTCACCCCAGTGGACGAGAGGGTCACCTCCCTACGCCTGCGGGTCATGGGGGGGAAAACTCTGACTGTTGTCTGTGCCTATGCACCAAACAGCAGTTCGGAGTATTTGGCCTTTTTGGAGACCCTGGATGGAGCCTTGTTTGGGGCTCCTGAGGGGGACTCTGTAGTCTTGCTGGGGGACTTCAACACACATGTGGGCAATGATGGAGACACTTGGAGAGGCGTGATTGGGAGGAACGGCCTCCCTGATCTGAACCTGAGTGGTGGCTTGTTATTGGACTTCTGTGCTAGTCATGGAATGGCCATAACAAACACCATGTTCGAACATACGGATGCTCATAAGTGTACCTGGTACCAGAGCACCCTAGGCAGAAGGTCGATGATGGATTTTGTTATCGTATCATCGGACCTGAGGCCATTTGTTTTGGACACTTGGGTGAAGAGGGGGGTGGAGCTGTCAACTGATCACCATCTGGTGGTGAGTTGGGTCAGGTGGCGGGGGAAGCCTCTGAACAGACCTGGTAAGGCCAAACGTGTAGTGCGGGTGAACTGGGAACGTCTGGAGGAGTCACCTGTCCGGGAGGCCTTCAACTCACACCTCCGGCGGGGCTTCTCTGGCATCCCTGTGGAGGCTGGGGGCATTGAACCGGAGTGGGCGATGTTCAAAGCCTCCATTGCTAAAGCTGCGTCTGAGAGCTGTGGTCTCAAGGTCTTAGGTGCCTCAAGGGGCGGTAACCCTCGAACATCCTGGTGGACACCGGTGGTCAGGGGAGCCGTCCGATTGAAGAAGGAGGCCTTCCGGGATATGTTATCCCGGGAGACTCCGGAGGCAGTTGCAAGGTACCGACAGGCCCGAAGGACTGCAGCCTCGGCCGTGGCAGAGGCAAAGCAGCGGGTGTGGGAGGAGTTCGGAGAAACCATGGAGAAGGACTTTCGGTTGGCACCAAAGCGGTTCTGGAAGACCATCCGACACCTCAGGAGGAGAAAGCAGGGAACCATCCAAGCTGTACACAGTAAAGATGGGACACTGTTGACCTCAACTGACAAGGTGATTGGGAGGTGGAAGGAACACTTTGAGGAACTCCTGAACCCGACAAACCCACCCTCTATAGTAGAGGCAGAGCTGGAGGATGATGGGGGAACAGCATCATTCTCCCTGGCGGAGGTCACTGAGGTAGTCAAACAACTCCACAGTGGCAAAGCCCCAGGGGTTGATGAGATCCGCCCAGAAATGCTGAAGGCTCTGGGTGTTGAGGGACTGTCATGGATGACACGTCTTATCAACATTGCGTGGAAGTCGGGGACAGTACCTAAGAAGTGGCAGACCGGGGTGGTGGTTCCCCTGTTCAAAAAGGGGGACCGGAGAGTGTGTGCCAACTACAGAGGCATCACATTACTCAGCCTCCCCGGGAAAGTATACTCCAGGGTGCTGGAAAGAAGGGTTCGACCGATAGTCGAACCTCGGATTGAGGAGGAACAATGCGGTTTCCGGCCTGGTCGTGGAACAACAGACCAGCTTTTTACCCTCGCGAGGGTCTTTGAGGGGGCCTGGGAGTATGCCAATCCGGTCTACACGTGTTTTGTGGATTTGGAGAAGGCGTATGATCGGGTTCCCCGGGAGATACTGTGGGAGGTGCTGCGAGAGTATGGGGTGAGGGGGTCTGTACTCAGGGCCATCCAATCTCTGTACTCCCAAAGCGAGAGCTGTGTCCGGGTTCTCGGCAGTAAGTCGGACTCGTTTCCGGTGAGGGTTGGCCTCCTCCAAGGCTGCGCTTTGTCACCTATCCTGTTTGTGATATTCATGGACAGGATCTCACGGCGTGGCCGCGGGGGAGGGGGGCTGCGGGTTGGTGGGCAGAGGATTGCATCACTGCTTTTTGCAGAGGATGTGGTCCTGATGGCATCATCGGTCTGCGACCTGCAGCACTCATTGGATCGGTTCGCAGCCAAGTGTGAAGCGGCTGGGATGAGGATCAGCACCTCCAAATCTGAGGCCATGGTTCTCAGCAGGAAACCGATGGATTGTCTACTCCAAGTAGGGAATGAGTCTTTACCCCAAGTGAAGGAGTTCAAGTATCTCGGGGTCTTGTTCTCGAGTGAGGGGAAAATGGAACGAGAGATGGGCCGGAGAATTGGAGCAGCAGGTGCGGTATTGCAGTCGCTTTATCGCACCGTTGTGACAAAGGGAGAGCTGAGCCAGAAGGCAAAGCTCTCAATCTACCGGTCTATCTTCGTTCCTACTCTCACCTATGGTCATGAAGGGTGGGTCATGACCGAAAGAACGAGATCGCGGATACAAGCGGGCGGAAATGAGTTTCCTCCGGAGGGTGGCTGGCATCTCCCTTAGGGATAGGGTGAGAAGTTCAGCCATTCGTGAGGGACTCGGAGTAGAGCCACTGCTTATTAGCGTAGAAAGGAGCCAGTTGAGGTGGTTCAGGCATCTAGTAAGGATGCCACCTGGCCGTCTTCCTAGGGAGGTGTTCCAGGCACGTCCAGCTGGGCGGAGGCCGTGGGCCAGACCTAGGACCAGGTGGAGGGATTATATCTCTACACTGGCCTGGGAACGCCTTGGAATCCCCCAGTCAGAGCTGGTTAATGTGGCCCGGGAAAGGGAAGTTTGGGATGCCCTGCTGGAACTGCTACCTCCGCGACCCGACCCCGGACAAAGCGGATGAAGATGATGATGATGATGTAGCACTGGACACAAACTCAAAAGTGTAATGGACGGCTGCCAGTAAACAACGATATGTGTTACACGCTGTCTGAGTGTGGCTCCATACACAGGCACATCATTGTTACCCCAATTAGAAAAGTTTAATAGTATCAAAATCAATTCATTTGTTCAAATCAAAAGGTATATGTCTGGGTTCCTGTTTAAAGTGAGAAAACTATAGATCTAAAAATATGGTGTTGAGAAACGCAATTTAGATAATCAACACCATGACGACCCCAAACACGTACGGGAAATAAAACACATCCTACTTAAATACAACATTTGTTCGCAAAAATCCCACAACAATGTTCAATGTATTCAAGAAAACATTTGTTCAGGTTGGACTGAGCGTAAAGAACCTGAAACAGCGTAACTACTATTACGCTACACACCTGCAATGCTTGTGTCCACTGCCTAAAACAGGCAGAGAGAGTTAGCACGCACAGTATTGATCTGCTTGTCTGATGTGAAGTTCAAGGAAGGAGGGAGAGAAGACGCCATTTTGGTTCCCCACAGGGACATAAGAAAGAGCTCATCTGAAGACCAAAGAGAAGGAGGGCTGTCATGTTCTGTGTGATGAGCTGAAAGACTAGGTCTGGCCTGGAGCAGCGGGGTATTCCTTCCCCCAAAACAAACCCCAGAAACAAACAGTCCCACCCCACTGAGAAAGAGACAGGCGAGAAAGACAAGAGGAGCGGGCAGACAGGTGTCGATGCCATGTGACGCCTGTGACACGGGGCATCTAGAGAGAGAGAGCGCTAGAAAGACATGAGTGAGCTGGAGGATGGCACTTTCAAACCAGGAAATCTTTTTTTTTATTGTTTCAAACCAGCTTAGTCAACTTAGACAGTTGATAAACTAGCAAACTTTTGGAACGTTTTTATAGCCTTTTATATTCAAAATATAAAGTTTCACCTTATAGTAAATGACACTTGCATACATTCATCTACGTCTTCAATGATACTAAATCGTGTGCTCCCTTCCACCAGTCCTAGCAGAACAGATGGTACCATTGTTTCATAGGGGAAAGTGCCCAGGATACACTATCTTTCCAAACCATCCCTAAAAGAAAGATGGAATGTGGCTGACAAAAGCACTCAGTCCTCCTGAAACGGGATGAGTCTGACAGGATGTGAGAGCATATTTCCTTACAGGGCACGCAGCGTTAGCGGGGCAGGACAAGCTGGCTACGCCTCGGCCTGCCCAGTGCTCTTAGCTGAGGTGCAACAAAGGGTGGAGACGCGACAGGTCTGTCCTCGTCTCCCGTTACCCTGAACACGTCTGGAGACGGCTGCTGCCAGTTGGCAGCGGGACGCGTGGGCTGTGATGCCCATTGTGATGCCCTCCTATCTCCCTGATACGCTCCCGGATCAGGTGATGGCCTGAGGTTGATACCTCTGGATCATATTAGATGTCCGGGTGGCTATGTGTTACAGTTGTAGATCTGACTCACTGACAGCAGGGGGGGGGGGGATTAATCTTCCAGACGGGAGAGGACGGACTATTGTTCCCGGATCAGTGTCGTCGGACTGGAGCTTGACGAGGCGGGCAGGCTGAGGGTGGGGAGGCGGGCAGGCTGAGGGTGGGGAGGCGGGCCTTCACTGGCTGAGATGTCTCCAGGAGTAGGGAGCAAGTGAAAGGGAAGGACAGGGATAGCAATGACACCAGAGACAAACACTCCCTCCCCACCTCTTTCTACCCATGCAGATCTCCTCTTGTCATCCAGTGGCTGCAGCGCTCCCTGTATTTAGCATGTCAGGGCAGCTGACCATCTATTCCCAGCAGAATGCTTGGAGACGTCAAAGGAGAAACATTGTGTCCTAGTCACACCTCTCTCCTTCTCGTGGTGTCCTATTACCGGCCATTACGGCCCTCCTGGCGCGGCGTCCAGCCTACGAGGAGAGCGAGGCAGTAGGTGGCAGGGCCTCTCCAGGGTACAGCGTCCAGCCTACGAGGAGAGCGAGGCAGTAGGTGGCAGGGCCTCTCCAGGGTACAGCGTCCAGCCTACGAGGAGAGCGAGGCAGTAGGTGGCAGGGCCTCTCCAGGGTACAGCGTCCAGCCTACAAGGAGAGCGAGGCAGTAGGTGGCAGGGCCTCTCCAGGGTACAGCGTCCAGCCTACGAGGAGAGCGAGGCAGTAGGTGGCAGGGCCTCTCCAGGGTACAGCGTCCAGCCTACGAGGAGAGCGAGGCAGTAGGTGGCAGGGCCTCTCCAGGGTACAGCGTCCAGCCTACGAGGAGAGCGAGGCAGTAGGTGGCAGGGCCTCTCCAGGGTACAGCGTCCAGCCTACAAGGAGAGCGAGGCAGTAGGTGGCAGGGCCTCTCCAGGGTACAGCGTCCAGCCTACGAGGAGAGCGAGGCAGTAGGTGGCAGGGCCTCTCCAGGGTACAGCGTCCAGCCTACGAGGAGAGCGAGGCAGTAGGTGGCAGGGCCTCTCCAGGGTACAGCGTCCAGCCTACGAGGAGAGCGAGGCAGTAGGTGGCAGGGCCTCTCCAGGGTACAGCGTTCCCATGAATCTGTCAGCCTCCCGCTGAATGCCAACAGACTGAAGGTTCAGCTATGAATAGAATCCCTGTAAGGTCACAGGTCAAGGCGGTTAGCCGACGCTGAAATATGCCTGCAATTAGAATCAACATGGAAAGCCGTAAAGCGGAGCGCTGAAAATAGAAGGAAGTGGTCTCGCAACAGTCCTCGCAGCGGGAAATGTCTCTGCTCAGTGTGTACCCGTCATTTTTTAGGGCCACAAAATAACACTGGACAAGCAGTTCATCTATTAACTTGTTTGAAGAGATTGAGGTAATGGCACGGTTCTTTGGGTTTCCTTCCAATCTTACAGTCTATGTATGCCTCCTTACTCCGGCATGCCTCTTTCAATCATACCCCCCCGCCCCCACACCACCACTCCTCCAACTGCCCATCTAGTGAGTGAGGGATGAATGTGAGGGTGAGTGTCACTTAAACTCTTTGACCTCACGGTGACCTTTGGGGCACCCTGGGCTGGCAGCAGGCAGCAGCTGTAAGTTCTTCAAATACTTAAACTATTGAAGAAAACTCCTTTTCTCTCTTTCTCCTCGTGCGTTTTTGTTTCTATGCATCTCTGTGTTGTCCTCTCGTTTTCTCTCTGTTCAGACTCCTGAGACGTAATAAAGAGAATAGGGCCTCTCAGCCAAGAGTGAGAGAAGGAGACGAGTGGTCATTGAGTGAGTGACAGCGGGAGAGGGCCCTGCTTTGTTTGGGGGAACCGAGATGTGTGTGTGTGTGTGTGTGTGTGTGTGTGTGTGTGTGTGTGTGTGTGTGTGTGTGTGTGTGTGTGTGTGTGTGTGATACAGCCAAAGTGTGAGGTGGAGTGCACCCTCATGGTCAGAGATGAATAGAAGTGCTGGACAACATCCGAAGTCCTTCACTGAGGAGAGCCTGACCCAAAACAAAGCACTGCATCAAGGCCTTCAACGAGGTAGAGCCAGACCCAAAACAAAGCACTGCATCAAGGGGACAAACTTCAACCGAGAAAGCCGAACAAAGAAGAGTCTAGCTACTTTAAGTTGTTTAAGATTAAATTAGCATATATCAATGCATTCACACATTAGAAAGAGGCAAAACAAGTAGCAGGTCTTCTTGCCATAAAAACAAAGCAGAGAGTTAAACGGCATGCTAGCATGTAAGAACTGGGACGAGCCAGCTATGCCTATATCCCTTCAGAGCACCAGAGACATTGAAACTGTGTGTTCCCTGCGTGTCAATCAAACAGGGACGCCCCATTAACAGCTTAAGCCCTTAATGCACCACATCTGACTGGTTAATCCCCTGGCAAGACATTCTTCTCTGTTCCTCAGGTGGATCAGTCAAACAGTGAGACCTGGGCTCTTTCCTCAGCCCCCATCCAACATAAACACCCTAACCCTCATCAGCCCCCACCCAACATAAACACCCTAACCCTCATCAGCCCCCACCCAACCTAAACACCCTAACCCTCATCAGCCCCCACCCAACCTAAACACACTCTTACCCTCATCAGCCCCCACCCAACCTAAATAGACTAAACCTCATCAGCCCCCACCCAACCTAAACACCCTAACCCTCACCAGCCCCCACCCAACCTAAACACACTCTTACCCTCATCAGCCCCCACCCAACCTAAATAGACTAAACCTCATCAGCCCCCACCCAACCTAAACACCCTAACCCTCACCAGCCCCCACCCAACCTAAACACCCTAACCCTCATCAGCCCCCACCCAACCTAAACACACTCTTACCCTCATCAGCCCCCACCCAACCTAAACAGACTAACCCTCATCAGCCCCCACCCAACCTAAACACACTAACCCTCATCAGCCCCCACCCAACCTAAACACACCCTAACCCTCACCAGCCCCCACCCAACCTAAACACCCTAACCCTCATCAGCCCCCACCCAACCTAAACACCCTAACCCTCATCAGCCCCCACCCAACCTAAACACCCTAACCCTCATCAGCCTCCCGCAACCTGCCTCCCCTGGAACCCACCCGCATGCATAACCCAGCTAAAGGTGTCAGGCCTACCTTTCTAGACAGCCACCCCTTCTCCCTTACCGCCATGAGCCTGACCTACGGATAACCCCCAGGGACATTCATTACGGAACGGTCTGACTTGTTGAAAAGAAAAGGGAGGAAGGAAAAAAGAGAGGGATCAGAGAAAAAGGCGAGATGTTGTTACAGTGGCTGTCACCTCCTAATCACCTCGCTGCCGCTGAGGGTGAGGCGACCACGGCTTTACCGGATCAACTTTCCCATTCATCACCCCACACTCCTTCAACTCTCCTTTCATTTTCACACGGATTCAACTTCAAACTCTGGCTCCCCACATGGCCTCTGTGTCCTCACGCCTCAGCTAGAGCAGGCTGTAGTGCCCCAGACACCCCAGGGACTCAGACGGAGCGTGATACACAATATCAGATCCTACAGTATACGCCTCGCTAAACCAGACTGTGGATTCACACTAGCTATGTGACTCACACTTCCCCTGTCACGTAGACCTTAAACGATCAATAGGCTGGACCAGGGCATCAAAGTAATGGACTCAGACAGGCCAGGGCTGTCAATATACGGAAGGATTTCAACAAACGATTCGGTAATGTCTTGGATTGGCCCGGGGGGGGGGAGTGATGTTGAGTTTGGTCCATGTAGTGTTTGAAACTAGGCCTGCATAGAAACGTGTGTGGGGGGCCTCAGCCGTCACTGGGTTTATCAGTGTTGCCTTGCCGAGCCTGTTCTCTGTCTCGGGATGGAGTTCTATCCGTATGACAGCGCGGCTAAGGGATTGCAAGTGAACCGGTCTGTCTACTCAGCAGGAAGCCCTAGACAACCCCCTGTCACCATGATCACAGCACTCTGTCCAAACAAATGGATGCTGCTCCTCTCCGACATTACAGTGTTAGATTAGACGACTCCTGGTCATTTGATTCGCTCCGTCTCGACAGCTCCCGCTCCTAATGGACCGCGCCGGATTTTGCGGAAAACGTAAACAGGGAGAGGTCAACGTGTTTGAAGGTTACTCCTGTCTGGGGGAGTGAGAATAAATAAGGTTCAGGTGTGCTATTCTGTGCGACTCGGGTGTCTTAATGATGCCGAGTTAACACATACTAAATAACGGTTTCTCTCGGCGCCGCTGACAGCCTCAGAAATAATTGAGCAGCGTGCTCCAAACTGAGACGCAGTCGGCACAGAGTTCCATCCTGGCGCTGACAGAACCCATTGAGCATGTCACTAGATGGAGCATTATACACAAAGCAGTGTCAGCCCAGGAATGCAGGCTCCCACTAGTTGGATGCGATTGCATCTGGAAGGCTAAATTACCTGACTCTCCATAATATGGTCTGGTTAACTAATTTCCTGACAGCATACAGCCGCGGGAGGAGAACGTCTTGGATTTACTGTCTGTCAAGGACATGATGGAGCCTTTTCTTTTTTTTCCTCCTCCTTCCAAAGGCTTGGCAGTCACTCAACTGAAAGCTCCTATCCGATATCCTCGCTCTCAGCGTCAGGTACATCTTTAATTCTAAACAAAGCCATCGAGCTGAAAAGAACAAGGCAGAAACATAACCTTATTGTGCTGAAGGAAGTATCTTCAGTGTGTCATTCCATCCACGGGTTCCCACAACAAAAGGAACAAGTACCAGGATGTAAAGCATGGCCCCATACTCCGAGACACCAACAATGACAAACACGCTTATTAATTACCGCGCCAGGCTTCGGCTCTCGATGAGGACTCTGGTCAGATGTATGGTAACCTGTCATTCCGCTGTCACACGCAGGTAAATCACTCTGTGGGACAGCGGAGGGGACCCAAACGACAAGCCTTCAACGGGGTCACGGGAAACTGAATCCCCGAGCAGACAAAGCCTGCTGTTACCTGCCGGAGCACGGCCCACCACAGACTCAGACACAGACTTAGACACAGACTCAGACACAGACTCAACGGTGTGGATCACAGAAGAGCGCGGGCGGGGGGGGGGGGGGGGGCACGGCTGCCTCGGAGCTCTACCGCCGGAGGAGAACAATGGAGCGAGGCGTGAAAACCTCTCAACAGGCTCCGTTTTTAAAAAGTTCACAATGACGGGCCAAGGTCTGTCTACCTCTTTCCTCATCCCTTCTGTCTCTTCCTCCCTCTCTTTTTTTCTGCACCTTCCTATCCTCGGTCTGACAATGACAGTAGGTGGAAACGCTATCTTTCATTACAGCCAGTATAAACAGTGTCATCTATCAAGCCTGACAATCAGAATGATTGATTATGGTCTGTCGGCGGGGAGAGTGACACATTAGAAAAGTTTGGTTAACAATGGCTGCTGTAGCCGGTGCGGGGCCACTGGCTGCCCTGCCTCCCTGCCTGGCGGGTGATTAATGTGTTGTCAGCCCGTAATCCCACACCCACGCTTAATGAGGCAGGAATTTATCATCTCCTTGGAGTGGCAGATGTCAGAGAGGGGGGGGGGGGTACAGAGAGGCTGGAAACGGCATGCTATTTTCTGTTTGTTTGTTGTTTGAGAGCAGGCCTGCCGTGTGAGACAAGCTTTAACCCCCCACAAAGAGGGCCTGTGTAAGCACGGCCTGAATGGAAGGGACTCTTTCCTTTCTCTGTCCGCCGTGAGCTCCCGTAAAAACAACGGAGCACTGCTGAGAGAGGAGCTGTTCCCAGCTTCACACCCTGGAGTGCTGCCCACCACCAAGCACAGCCTGAACTAACTAAGAGCTCAAACCATCCACAGGCGCTTCAATCAACAGGGAGCTTATGAAAAGGTTTACGTGTGGAGTCTGGAAAATGTGTAGAACCAAAATTTTATTTCTGCCTCTAGATGTCTCTATAGACGAGAGGAATTAAAGTTTAAAGTAGATTTTCTCCCTGATACTGTATCCGATATTAAGAGCTATAAAGTCGCATCATCAACAACTTCAGTGCACATCTGTAAACAACAACATCGCTATTTGAATTATCTGATCAGTTCGAAAGCAATATTGTGCTACCAAAGAGAATAATAGGCTGGTAAGGAAAGTTTGACTTCAAAGCAAATTATGATGTGAGACCCAAAATGTTGATTAACAACAACTATCGGTGTCAACGGCAAAACAAAAGCAAATAAATAACTGCTCCATCTCTGTCAGAGATCTAAAGTCTGGCAGAAGACCCAGTGACACCCACAGGGAAAATATGGGGGGAGGGAGAGAGAGAGAGAGAGAGAGAGAGAGAGAGAGAGAGCGAGAGAGGGAGAGAGAGAGGGAGAAAAGGAGAGCCAACGTGGGGGAGCTGTTTTCTCATTAGGCTGGCAGCATATCTCTGTCACCAGAGACAATCCCAGCAGATTGGATTGATAAAACTCACACACTCTGGATCAGCTAAAAGCATTATTTCATAAGTAGTCTAATTGAAGTGAAGAGATGCTCCGCTGGTTTTAATAGCTCGGCTGCCGTGGCATATGGATGGTTGTGAGTTGAAATAAGACTGTGATCAGAATGATAGGGGTACTGTGGATTTATTTCAAATAGTTTCACTCACTGTTGCCATAGTAGCTCAGGGTTTGGAGGAAACCTAAAAGGTAAACTAAAAGGGGCGTCGACACTTTTCAGCACTGTTTGGTTAACCTTCCTATTCACAAACGCTCATTAATTGTTTTCTTCAGTTTCTTAGGGGAAAAAAATTCAAGAGCAAGAGCTTAGTAAAGCATTTAGCATAAAGGAATTTTAATACAATGATAAAAGAAAAAGGCGGGAAAACGTCATCCAATTTGTATTTCCTGACTAAAATGTAGAAAGCGGAAAACCTAAGCCAGGAACGACATTATTAGGAAAAACATTATTTCAGAAAGCAAAGGAGGCATCTCTTTACTAGTGGGCAGCCTTGGACTATTTCTTTACAGACTCGGACCAAACCACTGAACACAAGAGACAAAGAGACAACAAAAGTTTCAATGAGAGAGAGAGAGAGAGAGAGAGAGAGAGAGAGAGAACCGTTAATGCAAGCAGACCACTTCACCGTCTCCAAAACATCTGTTTATTTTTAAACAGTGTGTTTGGGCCAGAAGGAATGATACATCTGTAATGTCTGCTGGGAGAGTGGCGTGGCTCTCCCCGTGTCTCCTGGGGTTGACCGAGGCCATATATCACCACTGGATCTGCTGCTCACAATGAATGGTGCTTTAGCGTTTTACTGGGTGTTTATGGTGCGTAGTGGCCTGCTGGATTTACTAGGCACAGAGGGAGTCACTCTCCTGTCTAATTGGTGCTGTTGTCCCTGGGCTGTCACCTCTCACTGACCTCACTGACTCCAGCTGCTAGAACACTCGGAACCAGGCCTACCAGAACCGGTCCGACACTGACCCAAAACAACCCCGACACCAGAACCGATCCGACACTGATCCAAAACAACCCCGACACCAGAGCCCTGACAGACATGAAAAACGCTGGACCCTGATAGGAGCCATGCAACATCTTTGAACAATCACAGTCAGTGCTGCACATCCAACATCCAGTCAGAGGCTCAGCCAATAAAGGCAAAGGAACGACGCGTCTGAATGATGTCATCAACAGCTGTCCAGACGCCAAGGAAGGTGGGAGGGAGGACATATTGGACACCGAGCAGATCGCTATCTGTCAATGAGTGCACTTTTGTGTGAACACGCGGCAGGCGGGGGAGCTTATTATGGTTACATATCGTCCACACGCCAGCCCATCCATAATACTTCTGTCCTTACCCGACCGAGCAACAGGAATGTGACATCATAATAAATGAGACAAATCAAGAGGTGGATCAAGTTGGAACGGCAGCGACAGAGAGGGATGACCATAAACCTGCTTCCTCTGCAATCTGCCCGGGCTGTGTTTCCTCCTCCTCCTCCTCCACGGACACATTTATCCAGCAAAATGATTCAGCAAAGCCACTGAAGGCACATTCACAAAGCGCTATATTGCACGCTGTTTGTTATGTTTGAAAGCTTGGGGGAAGCCATAACTCTCTGGCCGTGGGATGAAGGCAGAGACATAGCTTTACGGGGCACACCAGAGAGGGCTGAGTAAGAAAGGCACACCCAGAACTCATTTCCCTACTCTCTTCTCAGAAGAGTTATGGTGGCAAAAAGGCCACACCAATTGCCCCATAATGCACGATCATGGGTCTGAAATCATGGGGCTTATTTCAAATGTTGGCGGCTCCCCTCCGTGCAGACTTAATGGGATCGGCCTCAGGAGGATAAAGCAGGGTTCTGTCGTAAGGAATACAAAAATGACAAAAATTGAAAAGCTCTATTTGAGGACTTTCCTGGCCCTGTCAGGGCCGTCGATGTGGCTGCTGCCCTGCTAGCCCTGGCTCAGAGAACATCGAGGCGTACTGGAAACACCTCTCCAGGCGTTCTGCTTTGCATCACACAGAGGACTGAGGGGGGACTCAGACAGAGTGACATTAGAGCGATGGTTCCACATCCTGACGTAGCTCCTAGGCTGTACACACGTGGTCAGGAGCTGACCAGCAGGGTCCTCCAAAGGTCAAACACACTGTAATAGGTGGGAAGGGAGGAAAATGTTTGACGTGCCTTTCTGTGAGGGGTGCCCAACAGACAGAGCTGTCAGGGCATTTGGACAGACACGGCCAGGTCAAACCCAAGGTGACAGAGCCGATCGGTGCAGGAGGAGGCAGAGGAGCTGAGCCAAAGGTGAAACACACTGTAATAGGACAGAGCAGATCGGTGCAGGAGGAGGCAGAGGAGCTGAGCCAAAGTGAACCAGCAGCAGTCCAGAGGCCTCGGTGTGGTTTCACGCCAGCGCGTTCCGTGACCTCAGAGTCCTCAAAGAAAACCATCGCCTTATAGCATTCCAACACACCCGATTTCCCAAAATACGGCTCAGGAGTTTTTCACCCTGCTTTGTGCTCCGTGTCTGCTCCGTGTCTGCTCCGTGTCGTGGTGGGGAGGGAAACACAGTTCATCAGGGCCCTGCCGAGTCTCCCCTTCAGGTGTGTGGTCTCTCTGTCTCTGCCTCGATCACGACTTCCTCTTTCCATATTAGACGATCCAATAAGACGAGAAGCAATGAGAGAAATGACCTCCGTCAGGAACAAGGATGTTGTCACGTGCCGACACAGAGGGAAAGTACACGGCAAACACAGGCTTGTTTTCAGACGCTCATGGTGTCCTGGCAGTGGTGCATGAAAAGAAAAACAAGAAATCTAATCCACTGTAAAAGGGACCAGAGTGAGACTAATTGTACCAGTTCAAGTCTGGATTACTTGAACAATGTACCACTATAATGTTTCGTCACTGTTTGACAAATGTTGTGCTTTTTATACTTACAAGTGTAATATCTCTAAGTGCTCAAGAAACAGCTCTAAAGACAAGAAGGAATAAGAAGAAGAAGAAGAAGAAGAAGAAATAAATTAAAAAGAAGAAAAATATGAAGAATAATAACAACCAAACTATCTAGCTCTCTGGATATGATTAAATAGACTTGGAAAAAACTTGTTTGACAAAGAAGCAATGCTATTCATACGGTATTAAGGCCCCTGACTGTTTTATCAGAACCATGTGGTTCCACAGTGCCATGCCAGAAGGGCATGATTGAAAAGTAGTCTGTGGTCACACTTCATTCAGAAGGGACTCTGAGAGGTCATAGAAGTTCAGCCCAGCCTCGCTCATGGCATGTCCATTAGCTGTTCCAATACATCACTCCGGGAGCTTGAATCAAAAAGGGACTTTTTTAATGTGTGCTTCTACAACAGAACAGCAGTCCATATAAATACAGTGGGTGTAGTAGAACGATGTGGGTTACTGTATCAGAGAGAGGCATTACCTAAAAAACATACAAACAAATCTGTGCACAAGTAAAAGTGTCATCTTTCTTTTGAAAAATGTACCGAAATAAACTGAACACATTTATAGCTGCAGTAACGACTGTACCCTCATTTAATCTTGTTTCAATCTGAAATATTCCTGCCGTGCCAGGCCTGGTTAGGACAGGGCTTTCATAGTTAGTGTGAGAGGCAGAGAGGCAGCTAATTACCGTCCGTTGTTACAAAGCTAATGCCAGACACCCCACTTCTCTGTTCTAAGACGACACCTCACTGAACCAGACATCAAAGCCCAACACAAACATCTAATCATGCCTCTCTCTCACTGCGATCATGTTTGTCACTGGCCAACGCTAATTGGTGACCCGCACTATTGGTCAGCACGCGATCGCTACGATGATGGAGCCAATTAGAGGCTGGGTGTCCGCATGCCCCAGTGCGCCTGTTACGGCTGACACATCACGTTTAGTCTGACTCCCAACAAACGTTAGGCAAAGGCTGTAGGGTTGTCCCCCAGGCTCCGGGGCCCACCCCCAGGCTCCGGGGCCCACCAGTCCCACACACTCCCACTCCAGTACTAAAAAGCACACTATATCAAATATGAACGAATGTTAAGAAGCACAAATGCACGTGTTTCATAAAAAAATCACTTTTCAGGTCTGTTGTCTTAATAGCTTTCTTTTGGTTGTTTATAACATGGTGATCATCGAAACATGTTAAAGTTCAAAATCAAAGGGAAACGGAAAACAAAAAAATGAACACGCATTGTATGACAAGCAGAATAAGCGAAGGATTATCTTCTGTTTTATCCAGTGCTCTGGCGACAAAGGCAAACATTTCTATTCCTCTGACAGGCTATGTAAATACCATGGTCTAAAGTGACTTAGGCCTGCCAACAATCATTGTGTGAGTCCTCAGCTTCTTCCCAGATAAAGTGTATTTGTGGCGTTTTCATTCCGATCCTCAACATCTACCAAACATGTCAAACTGGGGTTAAATTATCACAATGTTTTCCCTTCTTTGCTTGCCACTTGCACAATAAATCAAGAACAAAAGCGTGGCATGAACTGACACTAAAGGAGTACAGCATTTTCGCTGATTGTCTGCAACGATAAATATTTTGTTTGCTCGTGCACTCTTAAACCCAGGCGTCGATGCGCCTGTGTCTGATTTGTCGTCTGGCAGCCTTTGTTCTTGCACACTCTGGATCCTGTCTTACCTCCCAGAAACCCCCCAGCAGGGCTTTGGGGACCAGCCACACAGTGAATATTTCATGACCTTACAATTACATGAAATCAAATCGTAGCTAAGCTGTTCCGTGTAGTGGGCCCGAGAGAGAGAGAGAGAGAGGGGGGGGGGGGTTAGGGAGCGAGAGTAGAAGAGGCCGCGCTGATGACATCCCAAACCCTAATCAGTGTCTGCGGCTCTAACAAGGCAGGGAGGAATGAGAGCGTGGGCCGGGGATCATTAAGTGATGGTGACCAGCGTGTACGTGAGCTGTCACTCCCATCGCCAACCCTGTCACCCACGGCAACACAGCCGTCACCGGACAGCCCGTCCACTTTGATCTGGGCTCATGCATACGGAATGAGGTCAGGCTGTGGTCTCACGCACACACACACACACACACGCACACGCACACGCACACGCACACGCACACGCACACGCGCGCGCAGACTTCTTAAAGAGAGTGTGGCCCGGGAGGGGAGAAGGGGCTTAGTGAGGGCCACTGTTCAAAGGGATGCTGTATCAAGACCCCTGTGTTGTGATGGCAGGCTGACACTCAGGCATGCACAGAGAAAAACCGTGTGAAGGAGAGAAATAATAGTAAAAAAAAGAGACGTATGGAAAAGAGAGGCAGCCCACCCCTGATCCAGCTTTCAAAAGCTACTTCCTCCAAACGTGTGTTTCTTTAAATGGCAGCAGGAAGGGACTGAGGCGATAACGCTGGCCTCAGACTCACCATGTCAGCCTTGGGCTTTACCACCTTCATGAAGGCTCCCCGGGCCTCCGCCTCCGTCAGCTCTCTCCTGGTCACTTTCCTGGTGTCCAGGAACTTCAGCTGGGGCAGCTTGTGGAGCACAAAGTACCTGGGGGGAAAACGTGACCAAACACTAAAAACCTCTGTAGAACACTAAAAAGAAAAAAATTATGAACAAAAGTACCTGTCGTTTGTTTACAACATGACTATGTAAATGACACAAATTCCAATTTGTGAAAAGAAAAACAATCCACCAAACATGAGCTTGTTTAGTAAGAACTCCTTCAAATCGGTGATGATCTCTCCCTTTATGTATTAACCCTCAAAGCAGAAAACCAAAAAATAAATAAGGAGGCAATATAAATAGAACGAAAAGAGACACAAGCCACCTGCCAGAGCTGTCATTCCAACTACAACACATCTCTCCCACTCTCTCTATGTGTCAGTGGGTAAAGGGAGGGACATGGCAGAAGATAATGGCTGCAGCACACAGACGACAACAGATCTTTTCAGAGGCAGGAAGGCTGGCCTAGAGGAACTAGCATGTCAGGGCAATGGCTTCCTACCACTCTTAAGTGGAGGGTGAGAAAAGACAAGGAGAAGATGGGCACAGACAGGTTGGACAGACAGCTTAGTCAAAAGCACACACACACACAGACACACACACACACACACACACACAGACACACACACACACCCCCCGTTGAGGGTGGGGATGGCGATGGTGATGAGAGAAGATGGCATAACCAGTGTTGGCTTGTCAACGGCCCTGGATTAGGGAAGAGAGACAGGGACGCGGCTCGGTGTGACGTTAATGCCACAATGATTGGTGGGAGAGAATATTTACAGCATATCCTTGAACAACGTGCTTGCACTGCATATCACTGACCAAAACAAAAGAGAAAATAAAAATGACGTTCAGCTGTACATGTGGTTTTCTTTGGAACAAAAATCACAGTTTGTCTTTGTAATTTCGGGTTTTCCAGTCAGGCCCAGCTATGGGGCTCTGTCTGGGGAGTCTCCTGGGCCTCTGTAACCAGTAGACGTCCACACTGAGGACGTATGTGGTGGAGAAATGTTGCCGTTCCCCTGGGAGCCAGGTCATTCTGCATAGCTGTCCTCTCTGGGTCAGGGAGACAACATGGCTCAGTCACCACAATGAGGAGACCCCACCACAGAGGGAAGACAACTAGAAATACACTAAATGTCACATTGCACATGTTCGTAACACGGGGAGTAGTGCTCAGACAAACTCCACTTCAATAAATAAATCCCGTTTGATGCAGGAGAAGTAACGAGCCAAACAATGTGGCTAAATTAAACAATAAAGGGGAAAAAACAAGGACAAAGAGAACCTTCTTTTTTAGCTTGTCAGAAGTGATTCTAAAGCTCTACACATAAATGATTCAAAGATCACACAACAAAAGTGAAGGCTCCCATGGCTGGTAAGTCATTGTGCTACACTGTGTATGGGGCTCACACAGAATGGGTGGGTTGAGCGAGCGTCTGGGTGCAGGTGGTGGATGGTTAGGGCACCCGAGGCAAAAACAGCCCGTCTGTGGAGCTCTTTGATCTGGCCAGAACAAGAGATGGGAGCAGCAGATAATGTCACTGGGAGAACAGATGAAAACATGTCCCTTTACAATAGAGCATGTAGTCAGGTCCTTCTATGGTGCCGCTAGCGCTAACCTTAGCTCACCAAAGTCTCCACGGAGGAGGCTGTTTCTAGTGATACAAAAAACAACAACATATACAGCATATAAATAATGAGGCATAGTCCCTGTTATTGAGCTGCTATTAATAAAAGAAGAAAAGGTTAACCAAAATGTAACGCTTCAGACAGTCACTGCGACATGTATACATCTGTCTAATCCTACAGCCTTCCACGACCAAAGATAACTTGCAAGAATGGCTTAGCCCTGATTCAGCCTCAACTATCTCTCGCACACGGTAAGTGTGCATGCGTGTGTGTTGTGTCCCGCTCTCTGTCTGTCCGTTTGGTACAGTTACGTGCGCGTACTAATTGAGTGTGTTTGGCTGTGTAATTGAGAGAGCCCGGTCTCCAGGGGCACTGGGGTCACACATGGCCCAGGGCTAGGCCTGACACGGCCTGCATGCTGCTGTACCGCCTCACACATGAAATCTGCATCACGCTCAAACTGATGTTTCACCATGTGACACATGATGAATATTACATCACAGGCCCGTAGACGCTGTCAGTCAAAACAAACGCCGGCGTTCCGCCGCAGTAAGACAAACATTGGAGGATATATGGAGGGGGGGAGAGAGGGAGAGAGAGAAAGAGATAGAGAGAGAGAGAGAGAGAAGAAAGAAAAAGAGAGTGCAGAGAATAAAGCATGGGTGGTAAATGATTAATACCTAACACAGAGTCAGAAACAAGCACTTAGGGCCTAAAACAGACAAAAAGAGAGGATGTTTCTTGCCGTGTATGGCGTTTCAGGTAAAGGACCCTGACAAATGGGGACCACACAGCACGGCTTACGGAGTGCATGGCTGATGTTTAATGCATCGCCTCCTCGGGTGAGCTGGGGTCGTAAACACTCTTTTGTGCAGTGACTAGTCACACATGAAATACATTTTGCTAGCCCGAGTGTGGAGGTGGGCTTGACAAAGCTTTTAGACTGATGTTGTCGGGAATGTTCCGGGCCAGTCTAAGGCGTGCCTGTTATTGTCTGTTATCTGCACTCTACTTGGATTTACTTTGTGTATGGGGGTTTCAATAAACAACATCACACAATGGAATTTCCCATAGTAAATGGCAACACTTAATGTAGGACAAACAAAAGGGATAAACAGCACAACACATGAGAGGCTGCGGTGTGTCTGACCTGTAGCGCTGGTAGTCGTCCTCATCCTTGTCCGGGCTCACCAGCTGGTTGGGGCAGGCCTCGTTCCCCAGCAGGCTTAGGTACTCCAGGGCCGGGGTCGCCTCCGCCAAGTGTTCCAGCAGAGCCTCGATATCAGTCAGGTGTCAAAGGGCAAAGGTCAAGGATCTAGAGCTGTTAATTACATTAGCATTTACTACCCCCTCTCCCTCCCTCCCCCCTGCACAGCCGTCTCCTCCCCGCACTAAAACATGTTGCCGGCACATTTGCCACGCTGCTCAAAGGCACAGTCACCACCATTGTGTTTGTTGGACAGCCAGACAGGGGGCAATTTAATGTGCACGGTTTGGCATGCACTATAACGGTGATAAAAATGGGCTTTCTCCGTTTTTTGGGGGTCTTTTCCTCCCTCTCTCTCTCTCTCTCTCTCTCCCTCTCTCTCTCTCTTTTTAATTTCCTCGGTGGCCGGGCGCAGCACAGTGACAAAATGATGGATGCCCTGAGGTTCAAACGGTCCGTGATTCCCAGAACCGTGCCGTGGAAAAGCGTTTGCGAGCCGTGGAAAAAAACAAACAGCCCCTAAGAAGGCACATTCATCACTAATAAATTCACTTCATTGGAAAATTGAGCCCCAAAGTGTCAAAATACAACTGCACTAATGCTGCTCTTGAGTTTGGAAATGGCAGTGCGCCACGACAGGATATTCATAATTGGCCTATTAGCATGTAGCCGACCACTTCACTACCAAACCCGGCTTTGAGTCCCTGATGTGCACTCCGAGGAGCCCCAGTTTTAATGTTGACTCTGGGATTGTTTCGGCATCCTTTACCCCTGGGATGGATCTAAATACTGGAGCCAAACGGGACACATTGTTAAAGTTACTTGGACATATTTTTGAGTGATGGTAAACAGCCCTGGAATGTTCTGCATAGCTCTGTAAGGTTATGGTCTAGTCGGCTCAGAGATTTATTGGGGGAATATAAGAGAGGAGAAGGGGTCGCCAGACTAAATCTACTTTCAACTTCCAGAACCATTACAGTCGGACTTCCTCTGTTATAATCTTTAACAGGGTTCATTTGTAATATTACTAGGGAATTATGCTGTACAGGTGAATCATAATATTTCTTATTCACTGCATCCGGCACATTTTACTCTGTATCCTTAGTGTCTTAGTTACACTGTAGATCTCTCCTGCTATAAAGCATGGACGCTGTGTTGGAGGCGGCTGACTAGGGGCCCACTAGAGGTCTCTGTGGTTCAGAAAGCACTTCATTCTGTGGAGCTCCAGAACAACAAGTCCTACCTGTATCGTTCTACAAGAAAAGACTTCTACAGTCAGCAAGGATTTAAAAAACAACAACCTCATATTAAATATACAGAACAATGACATGACTAGCAGACTGAATGAGAAACGTGACTTACAAACCAGCCCTGTGTCTAATCAGGGTGTGTGCGTGCTTTGTAGACGGTGCCAGGGAATGCCAGAGAGAGAGAGAGAGAGAGAGAGAGAGAGAGAGAGAGAGAGAGAGAGACGGCGCCTCGCTTGAAAGGATATTTGGTTCTTATTGAGTGTCAGAGTGTGGAGGTTTGGTAACCTGGGCAACCGGAGGTCATTCCCCAGTAGGTTGTTGTCGACGAGCAGCTCTTCCAGCCCAGTGAACGCTCTGAGGTCGGCCAGTGACCTGGAGGAGAAGGCCACACAAAAAATATATATTATATTATATGGCCTTGAATCTGGTCAGCCACTGTGTGCAGCCAATAAATATTTCAACCTCCTTCTTTCACGCGCCGGGAGAGTTTGGGTTGGAGCCTGTCAGGAGAGTGAATGACAAGAATTAGGGGTGCTGCTCTCCCCTGGCCAGCCAAGGCATCCCTCAGCCTCTGGCAGGCAGCATGAGCGATGGGGGTCACTTGTGAGTAGCCAGGATTCAAAACAAAAGGCTTCAGAAACGCGGCGGGCAGGATGAATTTGTCAATGTCTAGTGCCTTGAGGCGGCCAGTTTCGCCTGACCCTAACCCTCCCTCCATTCCCAAGACAAATCACTCTGTCACAGTTCACCTTCACTCCCCGGACACAAATTTAACTTGTCATCCATCATTTTCACGGCGGAACTGGAATGCGCTCACAAACGCACGGCAGAAGAGGAGGGAAACTTTTTTTTTGCGACTGTTTGGTGACAAAGGAGTATTTTCCCAGCCAAGCGGGACATTTCCCTGTCCATTCTGCACCACTTGTTTTTATGAGGCATTGAAAGGTCGCCTCCACTCTCTCCCTCTGTTCCTCACAAACACACCCACTCAACAACCATAAAATGGCCGGGGCAATTTCAGGGGCTTGCAAAGTTCAGTGTGGGGCAGGTGTGTGTCTAATCCCTGACAGGGCAGAGTGTCACCCTACCATATTGAAGAGTCCAGGGTAGGTTCATTGACCAACATCTGCAAAGACCCGCCTTGGACTCAAACAGTACAGAGCTGAATATCCCTCCCACATAAACAAATGCACATTCAACAAGTTTTTAGATAAGTTCTTAAATAGAGAAACTAACAAAAAATACCTACAATTACCGCCGCTGCTTACAACAGTGTATGCTCCTGTTTACGGTGAGGAGGTAGATTATGTAAAAACGCAGCTGAAAGGACCATGTGGTAGTTGAAAGGGCAACAGTCGATACTCCAAACACAACGAGAGAAAAAATTACTGATAGATTGAAGATAAAATAACACAGACGATAATGTAACACAGATATTTGTATTAACTTTATAGACTCAAAAAAGTAAAATCTGGGTGCTGAATAATACACACAATAAACTAGAACAGAGCTAGCATGTACCTACATGAGCAAAATGCATTTATATTGTTCATTTTAACCATTAAACTCTCCGTGTGTGTGTGTGTGTGTGTGTGTGTGTGTTTGTGCGAGCGACAGAGGGAGAGAGAGACATAGAGAGGGAGGAAGAGAGGGAGAGGGAGAGAGACAGGGAGAGACAGAGAGAGAGGCAGAGAGGCAGAGAGAGGCAGAGGGAGGGGCGTGGAGCTGCAGTCAGTCTTGTGGGTTATGTTATTAGCTGCTCGGTTAAAGGGAGCCGCATGGCACAGGGGGACGCCTTATTAATTGTTGTTTTCATGTCACCACTGCTGCGTGCACTGGCTGATTTAATCAGTTAAATTCACAGCCAGGGGAGAGGGGGACAGAGGGAGAGAGAGAGAGAGAGAGAGAGAGAGAGAGAGAGAGAGAGAGAGAGAGAGAGAGAGAGAGAGAGAGAGAGAGAGAGAGAGAGAGAGAGAGAGAGAGAGAGAGACCCACTAAATCCCATCCAGCATTAACTACAGGCAACTCTAATCGTCGTCTCCAGATCTCTGCTGCTCTGTGCACATTTCACCAACACCAACATTTGGTTTCATTACTTTTTATAAGCTTCTCGTTTTAATGTGGAGCTTTTTTAGAGAACTAACCAAGTTAAAGTGCCGCAGTGAAAGCAGTCCACATCCCAAATAAGCAGCCACTCTTTGGCTTTTAACAACACTGATGAAAGTAATTGACTTAAGTCCCGCAGCTCCAGCAAAGTAGGTGCAGTGGAAAAAAAACAAAAAGTATACTGGCAAATACGCAAACACAAACACATACACATACACAAACACACACACACACACACACACACACACACATACACACACACACACACACGCACACACACGGTGATCCCGTTGCCTCACAAAGGAAACATGAGAGACAGACAGTGAGCTGATTGGAGAGAGAGAGAGAGAGAGAGAGAGAGAGAGAGAGAGAGAGAGAGAGAGAGAGAGAGAGAGAGAGAGAGAGAGAGAGAGAGAGAGAGAGAGAGAGATGTATAGCTTCCACGAGCGAGGCGACGGATCCTCTGCTTGTTAAGATGATCATGATCAGGCTCATTGTCAGAGCTCATCCTTCACCCTGGCTGCCATCACACTGGAACTACCACTGAACTGGGGCCAGCTCCCCCATCATACGTCACATAACACAGACTCTGTCTGTCTGTCTGTCTGTCTGACTGAAGAACAAGTGGCACTGCAGTCAAATACAGGGGCTATACATACAAAAATGTATCTGAGGTAAGTCAAGAATGTCAATTTAGCAGGTTGGTTGAGCAAACAAGCCAGACTAGGATATAGGAGAGGAGACAAAGGAGTCAAACTAGGACACTGGAGAGGGGACAAAGGAGTCAGACCAGGACCTAGGAGAGGGGGCAAAGCAGTCAGACTAGGATACAAAAGAGGGGTCAAAGGAGTCAAACTAGGACCTAGGAGAGGGGGCAAAGGAGTCAAACTAGGACCTAGGAGAGGGGGCAAAGGAGTCAGACCAGGACCTAGGAGAGGGGGCAAAGCAGTCAGACTAGGATACAAAAGAGGGGTCAAAGGAGTCAAACTAGGACCTAGGAGAGGGGGCAAAGGAGTCAAACTAGGACCTAGGAGAGGGGGCAAAAGAGTCAGACTAGGGCCTAGGAGAGGGGATAATGGAGTCAGACTAGGACCTAGGAGAGGGGACAAAGGAATCAGACTAGGACCTAGGAGAGGGGACAAAGGAATCCGACTAGGACCTAGGAGAGGGGATAATGGAGTCAGACTAGGACCTAGGAGAGGGGCAAAGGAATCAGACTAGGACCTAGGAGAGGGGACAAAGGAATCAGACTAGAACCTAGGAGAGGGGACAATGGAGTCAGACTAGGACCTAGAAGAGGGGAAAAAGGAGTCAGACTAGGATACAAAAGAGGGGGCAAAGGAGTCAAACTAGGGTTTAGGAAATGGGACAAAGGAGTCAGACTAGGACCTAGGAGTGGGGACAAAGGAGTCAGACTAGGACCTAGGAGAGGGGCAAAGGAGCCAGACTAGGACCTAGGAGAGGGGACAAAGGCAGAGGAAAGGAGGCTGACCCCAAGGGGAGCAGACAGAGCGAGCAGGATGGATACACTAATACTAACGCAGACACACTGATTGATGAACCACGGCTGACAGCACAGAGGAAGAAAACCGTCGGCCATTATTGGCTAAAACGTCAGTCAAGCCTGCCAATGGCGTGCTCCGGTGTCATGTCAGATGTCCTTAACTGACGAATGAAAGATGGAGGAGGGTCACCGCTCAGATCGTCTACATCTGTCGCACGGCACAAGTCTCTCTCTCTCTCTCTCCTGGTTTCTTTGTTTGAAATTTGTGTCAACATGAATCATATTTGCAGCTGTACCGCAGTAGCAGTGCAGAGAGAAGGGGTCAAAATGTAGAGGTTGATTTTACGTTATCTTGACACATCTAAAACAAACTCAAGTGCTTGGATTTCTCTCTCTCAAAAAAAGAAAAACTACAGCCCGCCTCCACAGACTCTTATCCCAGTCCAAACTTAACAGTGGACATTTTCTAACAAATATCAGCCAGGCCAACAGACAGAACAAGGCCAGCACATCAGTTAGACTGAGAAGGGGGGAGTTCACCTTCCTCTTCATCAACTGATATGAACCGGCAACTCCATGAAACGGACCTTTTTCCAGGCCTCTGTTAGGAATAGTAGTGGAGAGAAAACAGCAGCAGGACAGGAGGGCAGGACCGCCTCGCTCAAAGCCTACTGTGGCTAGCAGGCGCTACGCTCTGCCCTCACCGTAGACAGGCTAGACCAGACTCTCAGGAGGGACGGGCAAATGGACGCACAGCCCGGGGGCCCACGGATAACCGTTTGATGAATAGGCCGGCAGAGGGGCCGCGATGGCCTTCATATGTGCATAATGGACTATCCAGGGCCCACTTCAGATGGGCGGCCCGGATAAGGCAGCAAAATGAATGGAGCCGAGCAGAGAGGCGGGCAGAGCCGGGACAGCGACTGGCTTTAATAAACTTAATAAGGGCCAGGAAGGAGGGAGGAACTGCCGGTCAGAGCAGTCACTTTCTCCCTGGGAGAGGAATGGCTGTGGGTCAGGCATCGTTAAAGGGTGACCCCATTCTCTGAGTGGTTGTTTATGCTGTGAGGGTGACAGCTATACGCGCTATAGAATTCAATATAGTAACGGCTCTCCTGCATTACAATATCACAAAGGTCACAAATCTAAGGACACAAAATGATACCTGGTCGTGGCATTAAAGTTTCATAGACAGCTGGGAAATGTATTCAGAACATCCTGAAATACTATAGGATTACTCAACACAGCCTAAAAATATATATATTTTTTTATGTATTTTGTTGTTTTTAGCACAATGCAGAGGAAACAAGCAACATATGCATGCCACCAATTCCAACAAACGAGTCCAATCACTACATTTCTGTTCCCCCTGGTTTTCAGTCCGGCTCTGAGATCAGAATTTTATTCCTGCGTATATGCACCACTCTGCAGTAAGTGCATGTCACATGTAGGGCTGCTCTGTGTCTACAGTATAGAACCCCAACCCAGCCTTCTCACCCACACCCACAGGCTCAGCGGGCTGTCTGGCCCCAGGTGGCTCTCATTTAAACATCACACATCCAGGACACATTTTGGTGCTGGCTCATGTGTGTGTGCGGGCGCACACACACACACACACACACACACACACACACACACACACACACACACACACACACACACACACACACACACACACACACACACACACACACACTAACCTCCCAGACACACACACACATACATACACACAAACACACACACACACACGGGACACATGCCAATTCACACACATGAGGAGGATAACACATTCTCACCCAGGGAACTACATATGACTATTGATGGCGATGTAAATCATTAGGGTCCATTTTGGGCCTCCAGCAAATCCAATGTGTGTGTGAGAGAGAGAGCGAGAGAGAGAGGTGTGTGGGAATAGCACGGTGTTTGAGTTATGAAGTACCCTGGAGATTCCCTGCTCTCCCTACTGCGTCTGGGAGGTTAATATTCTCTCCAGTGTCATTAGAGGTGGTTGAGAGGCCAGGGAGCCCTGTGAATCAGACAGCCACTGAGTCTCACACACACACACACACACACACACACACACACACACACACACACACACACACACACACACACACACACACACACAAAGGACAGGGCACGCCTGGCCTGGAATGGAATGGAATTGCCTGGGTGGACAAGCTCTCCCCTCCTTTCCGTGAAAACGTATCTGCCATAGGGCAGACACCCTGCTCCAGCGGATAAGGCCCCTCTGACAGAGCTGACCTTTGACCCCATAAGCCTGCTTTGAGCCAGGCTAGTCTCAGCATTGACCTCACAGGAGGCAGTGTGTGACAGGAGTAGGGCACGCAGAGAGAGAGAGAGAGAGAGAGAGAGAGGGAGAGAGAGAGAGAGAGCGAGAGAGAGAGAGAGAGAGAGAGAGAGAGAGAGAGAGAGAGAGAGAGAGAGAGAGAGAGAGAGAAAGCGAGAGAGAGAGGAGTGGTGCTACAGAAGAGAGCGTGATGGAACGTTGGGGAGTGTCTGTTTATGTCACTGAAAACACATCATTTCAAAATGCTGAAACACAAGGAAAGAAGAAGAAGAGCACTAACTCAACACCAGGGACACTAGCTGTGCTGAGAGGCAACACGCCTCTTCAGGAGTCAGAGAGCGGCATTCCCCTCTCCCGCGCCCTGGCCTGTGCTGGCAGTGCGGCCGTGCCTCTCCTAAACGGCGCTATTGAAAGATTAGTTGTCTCTCCGCATGACAAACGCTCCCCTCTCGCAGTGAGTCTGAGCTGAAAATCAATTCTCTGATGGCATCGCAGTCAGCGTGTACATCACAGAGGCACACACACACACAAACAGGGGCGTCCGCACACACACAGACACACACACACACACACACACACACACACACACACACACACACACACACACACACACAAACACAAACAGGGGCGCCCGCACACACACACACACAGACACACACACACACACACACACACACACAAACAGGGGTGCTGGAGCAAAAGAACGCCCTCACACACACATACATACACAGAAACACACACACACACACACACACACACACACACACACACACACACACACACACACACACACACACACACACACACACACACACACACACACACATAGACAATAAGTTGGACCCCATGTAGGATATAATCAGATACTAAATGAAATTAGAAAACTCTTTTGGATATGCAACACAAACCGTGGCTACGTTTCCTAACAGCCCAACGTGAGGAGCAATGCCTCAGTGCTCAGTCACTGAACATGGCTCTGTTATTACGCTGTGGAGCGCCGCGCTGTCAACATGTGTCGGCCAGGAACAGCCATCCGCCATTAGGCCTGAGTGAGTTCCACTGTCGCCTGGCAGCCATGAGGACGGGCCTCAGCGCCATTCCACCTAATAGCAAATAATCAGCCCAGCCACTGTCCGCTCCAGGCACTTGATCGATGGGCTCTTGATGGCTGAAGGGTGACCGTGCCATCAGGATGTCCACACAAGCATCCCAAAAAAGGGCATCTCCAAGGGGACGTTTAGCTTAATGCAGCAGAGCACAATACAAGCCCATACACACACACACAAACACACACGCAGGGCGCTGGGAGAGGCGACCGCTTACTTACTAGAGACAAAACGCGGCGTTCCCTGCTGACGCGTTCAGGAGGGACGTGTTTGTTGGCGGCGTGCTGGAGACTGCTGTGACGTACTATTGTAGCGGCAGGGAGCCTGGAGCGTGATGGTGGGAGACAGGTCGGTACAGTAAGCGCCAGCTGGGCGGCTGCTCTCAGGGAGGACATCACCCCCGCTCCCTACTCCCTTCAGATTAACATGCACACCGCCACGCGCTTTCATCTCCCTCACTTTGCTGACACAAATCCTTTCAAGCCCCAACGTGCATGCATGCCTTCGTTTTTTTTTTTTTTTTTCTCTCTCTCTCTCCCCCTCTCTCTCTCTCCCTGCAAAGGTAATTAGCGCTAATTAAAAAGTTTGGGAAAGCAGCAGCAGGGGTGTGTTGAGGCTGCCGCCGACGCTGTCAATCAGCCGGGCCCCTTTTCTGGAGATTACCCATCTACCCCCTCCCCGGGCCGTGTGGATGTGTCGGCTGTGTTCGTTCCTCCGTGCGGCGCTGGGACCAGGGCGCGTGTCAGACAAACAGCCGGAGAGCGGAGGTGGGCTTCTACCTGGGTTCACAGTGTGGGGTCCAGCAGCTCCTTCCCCACTAACTAAGCGGCCTCCACGGCAGGGAGCTCTGCTCCGACAAACACGGTTCAGGAAAACACCCGCCGCAACAGGAGCAACTTTGGAATCCTGGCTCCAGGCTCCTTCTAATTCCCTTAATAAGACAACAGGACAAGTCAATTGAGAACAACTCCAAGCCCCTAGAAGAAATGGTTACCAAGAATCACCTCCATGTAGCTCCATGTTTACTGCGGTAGTCACCCCTCAGAAAAACAACATATGGAAGGCCTTTGAATGCAGTGTTCCGCAAGATAATGAGTAAATATGTTGGTAATTACAGCGCTGGCTGTTTCGTGTGCGATTGCACAGATCGCTGATGATAAAGCTCGCGCCTCGCCGCTTTCATCAAGCTGTTATTAAAGCATAATTAGCTGCCTTTACAGCGTATCATTAAGTGGCTCGCAAAGTGTCAGGTACAGCGTCGTCTCCGATATGACACGCAAAAAGCAATATCGTTCCACAATGTTTCAGAATGATAATGACATAATCTCCGCACCGAGGCAAGGCAGAGAAGTGATAATTAGACAACTATTCCTACCAATTAAAGCCTCAAACCCTCCCCTTATTTGTCCCTGTGAAATTGAGATGCCTAGCGGTTTACAACTTGAAACAATCAGCTAGCTGATGTAAAACTAAAAGCTAAAAGTAGTGTGATGGCAAACGAGCAAAACAACAAACACGGTGTTGGTCTGAGTCTAAATTTAAACCTGTCAGCTACAGAACGATCCATGTTACACCATGCAGCTCCACGCCACGCAACTGGAACAGCTCTATGAATATTCTGGGTGATTGACACACAGCAGTTGCCACAAGGCAAATATAAACGGTTTGGAAAATGAATGCTATTTATTTAACCTTCGATATTCTTCCCTTTTTTCCTTGTTGTTTCTCGTCTTGTTTTACACCGAACAAGGAGATAAAAGAACATGTCAGGGCACCAGGACGTCAGAAAACCAACTGCCATCCTTTTAATTCCAATTCTTTTTAACTGACAATTCACTAAACGCATAATTGGCAGTGAATCTCCGTTTGGACGCGCACATCTATCATTCAGCATTAGACTCTTGTGGAGACGGGGACACGTCCATGACTTTGATAGCATAACAGTCAGATGTGAGAGGGGGAAAGATAGAACGGTAAATCAGCTGTCACCATGTCTTTTGTCACGAGCTCACACATAAACACGCATGATTAGAAACGCCAGACAAGCTGTAGGCTGGAATCTCGCTCCTCATCGCAGAACTGTACAAATGGGTTTATTCAAATGAAGAGGACAGAGAGAGACAGAGAGAGAGAGAGAGGGAAACTAAACCCCCTTCACCCTTCATGATGGGGAGGAACTGAATAACATGGACACTCGGTTTCAGAGGAACATATATTTAGTTTCAGACTGGACTCTTCAGAGGGAAAGCTTAACCAGGGAGGCCAATCCCAACAACAGCCAACACACAAGACCAATTCAATTGAAACGCCCAAATACATATTTTTTTGGTTGTTGGCAAAATCGTCTCTTTTCTAAATAATTGCAAATTACTTAAAAAAACATTTGAAACTGTAGGACTGTTCTCATTTCTTGATTTATACTCGTTTCATTCATTGTCACATCTCAAGGAGAGAGTCTAGCATACCGACGCTGGCACTCGGCCTCGTTTGAAGATGGCCTTTTCTGCCTTTGTGGCTCCCTGACATGACAGCATAAAGGGAGCCATGTGATAGCCTATCTGCCTAGTCGCTCAGCTCCTGGAGAATAGAGACCAATCCCTCTTCTTTTCCCGTCTCTCTCTCTCTCTCTCTCTCTCTCTCTCTCTCTCTCTCTCTCTCTCTCTCTCTCTCTCTCTCTCTCTCTCTCTCTCTCTCTCTCTCTCTCTCTCTCTCTCTCTCTCTCTCTCTCTCTCTCTCTCTCTCTCTCTCTCTCTCTCTCTCTCTCTCTCTCTCTCTCTCTCTCTCTCTCTCTCTCTCTCTCTCTCTCTCTCTCTCTCTCTCTCTCTCTCTCTCTCTCTCTCTCTGCTGGCCCATTACCTTTACAGAGCGAGGCTCATTAAGGAAGGCAAGTCAAGTCAAATCTTTCTGTAATTCTGTCGGAGGTGAATTGCTGTCAACATCATTAACCGTCATTTCCTCCAACCCACTTGCCCACTTATGAAGTGTTCTTTATTGTGTAATGATCCAAATCCCTCTCCCCCTTCCCACCTCACTCTTTTGCTCTCTCTCCCCGTCTTCAAAGAGCCTGGAGGACGTGTCCCACCCAGGCAGCCTGACCTGTCAGAGGCAGGGCCAGATTAAACACGGCTCCCTCGTTATGAGGCCCTCTGTGTGCTTAAACGGATGAGAGCCTTTCATCCTGCGCTTGAACTAGCAGGTGAAACCCCACTCAGATGGAACCAAGCAGAAGGACGATCACCAGAAGAGGGAATGCCAAATGGAACGAAGAAACAGAGATGCAGAGGGAGAAAGAGAAAAACAGAGAGGGAGAGAGAGAGAGAGAGAGAGAGAGAGAGAGAGAGAGAGGAGGAAGGGATAGCGAGAGACAAACCCATTATTAGTATTCCAACACAGCTGTCTTATCCATACAGAACTAATGAATTGATGAACAGTGCAGTCCTATCCTCTGGTTCTTCTCTGTGCCCTGACGCTAGCCCTTAGCCAATTACTGCTATGTACCCTGCCCCTTTATCTGAGTCAATGGTGTTTACTGATAGCTCGGTGATCTCATGAGGCACCATTTGGATGGACTGGCTCCATGGCTAATTATCCTGAGCAGTGGCCTGCTTGTCATGCCATGAGCCCTATCTTCTGAGAAGCCCTCTTTTGTGCGGCGGCCATTGTGTGTACTCTCGGTGCCCAGTGTCACGCTACGAGATGTCCTCCAGGCCCAGTGTTGGGAAAGCCCCTTTTGTGCGGGGTGCCATTGTGTGTCAGCCCAGTGGCGAGCCCCCTGCCAAGCAGGCACACAGAGACAGGGCAGCAGGAGGATGCTTCTCAGGGCCCTAGGACCTACGCTAAATACTCAAACAATTTAGACAAACAAGAAAAGAGGTTGCGGCGCTCGAGGAGAGGGGGAAAGGGAGAGAAGGAGAGAGGGAGAGAGGGGACACACACACGGAAGAAGCAGATGAATAAGCAACATCCATTACTGTAGGGTTGACCTGTGAGCCCCCCCCCTCTCCCCATACCATGGCCCCCGTCTCACAGCCAATGGGCGCAGATTGGAGTTGACAGTGGCAGAGTGGAAACGCTGGTCCCTCACCAGGCCGGAGCCAGAGAGGCCAGAGATGCAGTGGGGAAGGACACGCCACTGGGACGGGAGCCAGCGTGGACACAGAGGCCACGGAGGGAAAGGGGGTGCCATGAATGAAAAAGCACGCATAATAGGGCCTGGGTTGTTTTAAAGTGAGACAAAATGGCTCAATTTGAGCACTTAGGCTGTCGGAATTGGCCCGGCTGAGGCACAAGAGGAACATGTGAGGGGACAAGCGCATCAGCCCCCTGATAAGTGGACTATAAGGGGAACAAAGCCGGGTGTCCAACAGGCTTAGTGGTGAACTGGGGGGAGATGGGTGGAGGCTCTTTAAAGCTGGTCTCAGCCTCCCCGCTCTGTGCCCCCTGCCTCCCCTAGGTGCTGCTAGGCTGTGAACCTGGTTTCACGGTGGCCCACACCAGCCCTCCCTCCACTTTGTGTACACACAATGGAAAACTAAACATGCAGCTTTTATTGGTTCAACACAAGAGTAGGGAGAATGGAATCTATAACGATACGTAGCACAAAAGCCTGCATGCTCTGTGGAACTCTATAAATACTCAGGGGCTACTCAGGACGTGTTTGTAATCTCTCTCTCTCTTAAGGGTTTTACACTGCTGCTGTGATTGACGTAGCGGCGGGGAGAGGGTGCCAGGGAAGGCGAGAAGAGATCACGCAACTCCTTCAGACTTAGTCAATACAGTGTTAATTATTCTAATAACAAAGTGTGCTCTGACAAACATGCCCCCCACCCCATCCACACTCCCTGTCTGGCAGTGGAGCAGCACATTCACACGTTGGAGGGTTAGCATCAGGCTCGGCGCTCATCTTCACCACCTTCAAATATACAGGTGAAGAGGGAGAAATATGTCTCAGGTTCACGAGCCAAGCTTCAAAAGTTAGTGCTATGCTGTGACATACAAAAACAGAAACAAGTCTTTTTATAGCTGCAAAGTGCAAAGAGAAGGGATTAAAACAAAACGTCCTGTTTTTTCCTCCATTGGAGGTTAACTTAGGTTTATGACACAAGCTGATATCAGAGGCCCAGAGTTTCTGTTTGGGGTGCACAGAGACAATATAAGGTAACCATGAAAACAAGGGAACGGAACAGAGTAGTGGCAAACAATTAATGGGGGACAATATGAATGAGATGAATGGGCCCATCTCGCACTCTCGGTACGTGATCGTTGAGTGTTTGAAGAGCGACTCGCTCAAAAGGTTCAAACCTACATGATATTAACAGCAGCATAAAACAATATAATCATATTCATTCAAACACTTAGGAGATATTTCAGTCAATTCACTCCAGATGAAAGTGTGACAAACCGAGCAATATGATGAAATCCAACGAAATGTTGTATCAACGGAGTGAAGCCCTTAACAGAAAACTAAACACAGAGCACCTCTTGACAGTTTGGAACCTCACTTTATGTACCATCCCAGGTCAGCAATGTATGGGGATTCAACGCGTACACGCCTTTCAATGGAACTCTTCACATCTGTCCACCTTGACTGCTAGCAGCCATTCCATGATAATAGAGCCTACCCCAGTCAGCCCGCAGCCAGTCAGTCAGCCAGTCAGTCAGTCGCCTTTGCAAATGTAAATCCAGAGAAAAGGTGGAGATGGGAATCACTTTATCTAGTTGACACACATTACGGAGCATTTCAGAAGAGGAAGATGGAAGCTTTCAGGTCAATTATGGTGTCAGGTCTGTCAGTTTGCTATGAAATATATACCTTTGAAGAACACTTTCCTGGAGACATACTATTTAA